>OY720452.1:59346041-59701041 GCA_963082715.1 Harpalus rubripes
TCCTTGTCAAAATGACATGCGCACACAAATCAGCTGATTCCAAGCACGTCAAGGTCGCTCGAGTCACGTGTCTGCTGGCGCCCTATAGATTTCCTGCTGGTAAAATCCCTGCTCCAACTTCAATGCGCTTATTAGTAAGTAAAGGAATTTTTTTTACAATTTTTGCCTTTACTTATTTATATTTATTATCTACATAAACCAATTCTTTGTATCATGGTTTTATTTATAATTATTTTACCAAAATATATATTTTGACATTGGAACATTTGTGAGTTGTGACATATTGATTGACACTGAAGTTGTAATCGCTTCCAAGAAGGAACACCGCTGCATTTGGGAAAAGGAAAGAGCCTCCACGAAGAATACGTTGTATTCATTCTGGCATCCCTTGGGCAACGGTTCATACTGGATAATCTTTCCACAACAGGAGCATGCAAGAGATGATTCAAGATAGTCTACCAGAAACATTGTGCAAAAATAAATTACCACATAAACTCGTATTAATGGGGACTTATACAATTCAAACTTTTTGGACGCCATCTAGTGAGTAAAAAAGTATTTAATAAGTAGTTATGTAGTGAGCACTACAGTTTGACATTTATCATGTGATCCAGCACGTGATTACAACAACTGTTCTTTGGAAGGAAATTTAAACATTTTCATATAATTATTTAAGTATATGATCTACTCGGTGCATACCTTCCAATTAATTCATGTTTATTTCCACTTTTCTTCAAACCCCGGCATTCTAACCATCTTTTCAACTGTAAGACGGAATGATATCATTGTTTTTAAACACCAATCGTGTCCCCCGTTCCACCATTTGTGTTTTAAACTCATTATTTATTTGTGAACTTGATTTTTTAGATATTTCAAATTCCAAAGAACACTACACTTTAGTACAAGAGATAATTAATAACAGAAACTACACATCACAACATAACCAAACTTTGCTGACTAAATAACAAACAAATTTAGGATCAACGAGGCAAAGTGCTGAAGGGGAGAGCAAGCAGTTGACTCGGCCATGGTATATCACCTCACTTTTTCTAAAAATTTGTTGTCCTTTTCTAAATTGTGTGCAGGGAGGTCCGCCGCCGATCCGCAGCGGGTGACGTCAAATTTATAAGTCCCCATTCCATTTTTATACATGTTTTTCTAAATAATATTGTAATATATGTTCTTGATACGAAATAAATAAGTAATTAGTTAGTAAAGCAATTTTTAACTCTCTTACATTTTCTTCGGATTCTGCAACACGTGCACGTTTTGGATGGGTTAAAATATTTAGTGAATTCTCAAAATTTATTACGCCATTGAACCTTTGAAAAATTCATGAATAGGCAATCCAGGATACATTTCATAAGTGACTTCGATTTTAAAATTTTGTTTTGCTCTTGTACCTACTGTGATTATTCGATTAAAAGTACTAATATTCACCAAGTTGCTGATGAATGATTCTGTTTGCCTATTTTTAAAATTTCAGGCGGGAACATATGAAATGGGCACCCTGTATAGTTGCCAGAGTTTTCAGTCTGACAGGTTGTCTTTGGACGGATTTATACCATAAATGCAAATTTTCGACTTAATTACAACGCTTAGAAACAAGCAAACTACAAATATTTTGGCAGGCGTATGAAATTGATGTTTTCTTCACTGGTAAAATATGTGCCTCTAGTGCAGCCCTCCGTATGCAAGTGCATCCTGAAATTGGTTAAACATGGTCTAAATTAGGACTGGTAGACTTTGAAATATGGAAGTCGACTTTCGATTTTTCAAAATATCGATTTTTGCCGACTAGTCGAATATACAAAAAAGTCGAAATAATCGAAAGCCAAAATAATTTAAAAGTCGAAAAAATCGATTTATATCGACTAGTTGAATGTACAAAAAAGTCGAAATAATTGAATAGTCGAAATAGTCGAAATAATCTGTCTATCTCTAAATTGTCAAAAAATATAAACTCTAAACTACGAATAAACCTAAATTTTAAATAGCTTTCAGAGCCAGGGACATAAAACAACATTTGGAATTTGGATTATATTTTTTCGAAACGTGTTTAAACAATGATAAATATTTTATCTAAATACGTATTCAAAAAGTAATAATAATAAGAAACTGCTAAATTGCAAGTAAGTATATGAAAAATTTAAGAGCCAAATGCAAAACTTTCTTTTGTTGTATTTAAGTTTTTTTTTGCATAATATACACTGCGTTGACTTTTGTCCTGTACTACGTAGATCTTCAAAAAGCAAGCAAACTTTCCTTCTTCGATTCATTTTTAAGGCACAACGATAATTTAAGAAGCTCAAGATATCAAGAAATACAACAATAAATAATATGTATTAACGTTAACTAAATCCAAACGCGAACAGAGCGTTCATGGAGTTTAGTAGTAGACAGGCGTCGCGTCGTGCGTCGTTTTCTCGCAGTTTACATAAGAACAGCACGAAAGACCACGGCACGCATCCAGCAACAAACCACAAAAGAACACAGGCTATACTACACCCCACACCAACACCACATACACACGGTTCAACTTGAAATGAAATAGTCTAATTGAAAATGAAATTTGAAATCATCTAACAAGTTGAAATGATTTTAAAGTTCAAATAGTATAATGACGAAATAGTCTAAAAGTCGAAATAATCTAAAAGTCGAAATAGTCGATAAGTGGAAATCATAAATATGTCAAAAAAGTTGAAATGTCTATAAAGTCGAAGTAGAATAAAAGTCGAAGTCGAAATAGTCTATATTCGACTTATCGACAGCGACTTTTTAAAAGTCGATCGACTTTTTTTGAGTATAGTCGAATAGAAGTCGATATAACTATTTTTTTACCAGCCCTAGTCCAAATAATTCAATTTTTTTCATGTCTGGTTCATCTGTTTGTTAATTTAACGGTCAGTTATAATTATAATGAAAAATGTAGTATTTACATATATTATAGCATAAATTCTAAAAATATTTCCTATTTACGTAGATTCAGCTCGTAATTGTTACTAGGTAGCTTATAAACAAGTTTATTTGTCATATAAACTATTAGCTAGTTAAAGTAGCTAATAAAAGGTTTCTTCAATCGTATTATAATATTCATATTGTGCTACTGTACACACACTATACAAGATATTCATTGTCATACTAGAATAAAAATGTTGTTAATTTGTACTAGTGAAAAAAATGTTAGTTTCTTAGTTCACCGCTGGCGGGGCAGTCGCCACAACAACACAGATCATATTGAAAATTGTTTTTGACAGTTGTGTCGTTTATGTTTTGTAGTGTACACAGCCAGCTTTGGCTGAAATTGCAAATACCACAAAAAAATTCCAAAAAAATGCCAAAATAGTATATTAAAGAACGTGTTTTATAAGACATGTTTTTTCGCACGCGTCAAAATTTAGTAAACGAGCGTTAGCGAGTTTTCTAATTGACAAGTGCGAAAGAAAGTCTTATAAAATGAGTTCTTTATACTATTTTTTATATTTTGCGCCTTCTACAATAACATTTACTTACTCAATTTGTGATTATATTTGTAACCATTTGTACATTTTCAGGTAATAATCTTCCCTAAAAAAAAAATAATAATTTCGTCATTATATTGTCAAAAAAATAAATTAGGTAAAAATATGTTAAAGAAACGTCATCTAGTACCAACCGTCTAAAACAAAAAATTGCGTATCGAAATGAAGGGGCATTACGATACGCAATTGCGTAATGACTTCAATATGAACGCAAAATATAAAGAAATATTTGAAACACTTGAAGAAAAAATAGTATATGTCATTCGGAGAAGAACGCCCTTTTTGTGTTTGCCAGGCCTCGGTTAGCGCCTCGGCCGCAATAGCTGGGTTCAACACAAAAAGACCGCTTTCTATTCCTAATAACATAATATACTATTATTCATCTAATAAACAATTTCTTCGAAAGACAGCTAATACAACTAGGTATTTTGTTAGGAGCAGAAAATTACGGGCCTTATGTAGAATAATTCAAGAAATAAATCTTTCGGGATTATTATGTAAAGTCAAATTTTCACATAAAAAAATGTATCCATTAATGTTATCCTTATGAATTCTTTTCTGTTAGATTTTTCGTTTACTTTCACTTCACGTCACTTTATTTCGTGCGTGTGGACTTAACAAACTTTTTCTAATTAACCAAAAAGTTACTTCGAAATATTGGTTTATTATTTTTGACAGTCTGCCAAAATTACCTTTATCAAGTTTAGTGAAGTATATTTAACTTTTGTGTGCGTAAAAAACAGCACATTGATTCACTGTCAATTAAGGAAAATTATTTTATTTCAAAATAAATTCGTTAATATCTGAAAAACTACAAACAATTGCTTCATATTTTAATTAAGTTTTGGTAAAAAAATATGTCTAGACATGTTCTAAATTTAACTAGCTTTGAACAAAAAGCATATTTAATAATTTTAATTTTTCAGTATTCCTTGAAGTATGAATTATGTTTTTTGTTATTTGAATAATAATGTAATTTATATGAAATTAAATAATTCTCTTTCTCCTTGGTTGTATTATTAATGGTACATTATATAAACGGACAAAGTAAACTATAAAATTGTCGTAACGAAATGATATTTATAGTTAACTTTGTCTGTAATTGCGGTTGTAATTTATTGTTTCATTGTTGTATAAACGGACGTGAAATGTTATGAATATTAATTGATAATAAATGGAATTGCACTTACCTTAATTCTATTTCTTTGGCTACTTCTAACACGTATTCAAGGTCAGTCTGCAACAAAAGAAACGTTATTATTAGCATTGAAATGATAATGGATACACAATGCCATATAAACAAATATGGTAACAAAACCAATTAATACTTTAGAGGTAAACAAATATATATTGGAAAGAAAAATATTTTCGTTTTTATGAAAGTATAGGTACTAAATTTAAAACGTAGCAATACGTTTTTCATATTTGAAATATTTTAATAAAATATTTTTAATTTATTTCAGGAATTCGGCCTAAATTCATTAAATTTGTTTTAATTTCATATTGTATGTATATGAAACATGTATATTGAATTTCAATGTTTTTTTCTTATAAATTAAATTAGGAAGATATGGTATTGTTATATTAATTCATGTATAGTCTATGTAAAATGTAATAATTAATCAAGCTTAAATAAAAGTAAAACGAAATTTAAAATAGCAAATTTGGAAAATGTAAATATGTAAATACATATCATATAGAGTCCGTGCGCTGTATGAATATGATAGGAATGTCATGAATGCGCCATTACTTTGTGTCTGCGTAGTAGTCAAAATTAGCGCCTCCCCTTAGCAACGAGCAACTTTGTGTAGCAACGGGACGCTAAATCTAATCTATTATTTTATTTGAATGTTTCCATTTAGTTTTTAGAAGCTAATTACTATACCAGACAGTTAAATATAAACATGTATTTTTTACTCAACAAAAAATTATAGCAAATGATTTTTTCAAAGGTGAAATCAATGCAAATCGTTACAAATCCCAGGTCATAAGTTGTGTTCAATTTCAATTAAGTCACTATTTAAGAGCAAACATAAATTAAATTCCAGAATTACTTTGTTTTTAATACTAGTGTATCTAAGTTTCAGTAATAAGAATTGTAGAATTTGATTTATACGGAATATCCTATTAATTTCTGTTACCACGAAATTAAAAATGTACCTATTACATTTATAGACATGTTTCTAACGCCCAATATTTCAATCTCCTAACAAATGTTCCTAACAACTATTCGATAAACAAATTTATTAGGTAGTTTTATTAGGGAGATAGCAAATTTCGGTATTTCAATGTAAAGTTGCTATGTAAATTGTTATTAGATACTTTTTTGGAATATACTTGTAAAAATGTAGAATAAATTATTATAATACATGACACTGACACTGACATTTAATGTCACATACAAATATTTATAATAATATCTTAAAAATATGGACAAGGAACCAAGGAAAGGACATCAAACTTTTCCAAGGCTGAAGTTCTGTTATTAACCGATTTAGCATTCAAATAAGACTGCTAACTCCACACCGTGGGAAAATAAGTAGGAGATTTGGGAAATCATTACCAGCGAATTTAATGCACAGTCTGGTACCGTCCACCGCGATATCAAATCATTTCGTTTAAAATATGATTGCATAAAAAGGACATTAAAAGAAATTGCAAACAACAAATTTGTATTTTGGGCTAGTACTTCTACAAGTACTCTTAAGTTTTCTTAAATTTGTTAGTGCTCTAGTAATTTTTTTGATAATTTTTCCTGCTGTGGATTTGTGTATACCCTCAAAATCTCCAATAGTCATATATATCTTAAAGTTAATAATAATTGGTGTAACGGCGAAAGACATAAATTTCTAAAATGACAGTCTGTGACTGAATAAACAAACTATCGAATTCTTAATAAGAGCTGCTTAATTTTTTTGTACAAAACACCTTTTTTGTCTGTAAAATCAAACTCCTATATTCATTAAACCTATACTAGGGAATTCAAATTATGAACTCGCGCCAAAGGCAAATTCTAACCTCACTTTTCTAGTCTATATTGAAAAATCATAGTTTGTAAAAGTACTAAAATTTTGAAATTACCTATTTGAGGGATAATTTCTATAATTTTCTACTAATTCTAAAATATATTCTACGCTAGGTTTTGATAGCCGGAATCTTTGACAAAAGTCTTCATTGGTCCAAAAATTTAAATTATCAGGTCTTTGTCGTACACTATATATTATATTTTCTTTAAGGGATTAATATTTTAAATAATTTCAAGGTCTTCCTCTTCCAATATATAATCAATTTCATCAAAATACATTTCCATTTTTTATTTCAAATGTAAATGTGATGACAACTGACAATGACATTCGTTTTATTAGGTAGCTATCAAATTTATTAGCTACTAGAAGTTCCTCTCAAAGTTGTCAGCGAATAGACAATTTATAAGGTACCTATACTCTATCCGTTTTAACTATAGAGCGTTGGGTGAGATAGGGCTTAAGATTCTAGCTCTCTGATTGGTTCAAACGTGAACCGAGTTTACATAGTAAAATAATTGACGCGAAATTTAAATTTGCCTGACAACTGTATCAATTATTTTGCCGTCTGACATAAAATATATAAATGTCAACAAAGTTAATAGTACACGATTTATTACATGTTATCAATTTCTGTTCAGTTCCGTTTGTTTTTTTCGTTTATATAATTTTCATAGTGTTTTGTCGTTATAGTTTTCATTGTGCGCGTTTTCTTAGTTTTTAGTTAGTAGTTCGTTAGTTTTGTTATTGTTCTCTTCGTTAATATTATGGATAAAAATCCTGAATCTGGCTCTGCCAATGTTTTAAAATATCCAAAAGGAAAGGCCCTCCAAAGCGGGCAAAAAAAGTGGCGTATAATTTAACACTGCACATATCGTGCCACGGATGCATATTCCAAATTAGAAAGTGTCCAAATCGTGGCATCAGAACTGGGCATAGGACGATGTAATATTTGGAAAGCTATAAAAGAACATGAGGAAAAAGGCTCATTCGGATCACGCCAGGAGCAAAGAAATTAGTTTAGAACATTATTTTGTTCATATTTAACGGTGTATATAGTTTATACATATAATGTATATATTTTAGAGTGTAAATATTTATATTTCAAAGGTGAATTATATAATTATTTTACGTTGGTTTCTTTTAAATTTATTTGAATAATGTGTTTTTCATTTATGCATGCCCTTTCGCCGAAATGTAGAGAAAGGTACGGAGATTATAAGTATATGCATAAAAACACAAAATAGATTAGCACATGTACGTACAAGACAAAATTACTGAAAAAATGTCAATTAGAAATATTTTTTTAATCCAGAAATGGCGCCAAAATTTGAATTTTTTATTTAATACATGTAAAAACGGCCGCGTTCGAAACGCCATCTAGTCTATAGTTAAAACGGATAGATAATAACGTGTTTGGACATTGAAATACGCAAAAAAATGGTTGTTAGGAGATTGAAATACCGGGCTTAAATGATGTACTGCTACATTGCTTTTAATTATTAGACATTATATTTCTACAAGTTACTTGTTGATAACTATGATTGACCCTTATAATATTAAATTCAAGATATGCCATATTTGCTAATTCAAGAGTTCAATTATAATCCGATCTTGATCTTGCGCATGCGTTTTTTGTTAATTGGGGTAAGTAATTAAGTGCCTTGAAGCTAAACAAAACTTGTCAATGCTTATCCTTGTTCGGAAACTAGCGATAAACAATTGCTGTCAAACTGGCATATTCTGTATCTTGTGGGAGCGCCTAATCTATGTCCTTGTTCGATGGTGAATAGAAGCTTTCAATGCAATTAAGAGAAACAACCCTTTATAATCTAATTTAACCCTTAGACAGGCCGTAACTGATACGTCATTTTCAACGGAACAGAGCCGGTGTTCAAGAGAATAGAACAACACTGGGCTCTACTTAATTCGCGCGGCTGTGTTTGCTTCGGTGCTTTTATATATTCACTCATGAGGATGATTCGGGAAATTGGTGCTACCTGACGTTAATTGGACAAGCAGGTTAGGGATGGAAATCGTTAAAAATACAAGAGCTTCCGAAGATTATTATTCTCTGTTGAATTCACTTGTTTCCTGTACAAGGATTTTATTAATTTTTTATATGAAACTGCCTTAATTTTTTTGCAACTGTGACAAAATCTACGTCACTGGAAAAAGTAGTACAATCTTTTCCAACGAAAATTTATCACTGTAATTATTTTAAAATATTTGTCGTTTGTAATTTCTGTGCCGTAGAAAACAATATTTATCAAAATGACGAAACAATTTTTTTTTACTTTTTAACTGTGTGTGATATATCCTATCGGGTTAAATTACAGTGATAAAATCCAACGACTGGTTTTTAACCAATCATGTTGCAAAATACTTGAACATTCAACCAGTGGGAACAGTATTATACTGACTATATATCATCTTTACCGATATCTGTGTACAAAGCAGATTGGCACACCCAGCAATGGGTAATAAGCCGTGATGATATATTTATTTATTTATTTATTTATTTATTTATTTATTTATTTATTTATTTATTTATTTATTTATTTATTTATTTATTTATTTATTTATTTATTTATTTATTTATTTATTTATTTATTTATTTATTTATTTATTTATTTATTTATTTATTTATTTATTTATTTATTTATTTATTTATTTATTTATTTATTTATTTATTTATTTATTTATTTATTTATTTATTTATTTATTTATTTATTTATTTATTTATTTATTTATTTATTTATTTATTTATTTATTTATTTATTTATTTATTTATTTATTTATTTATTTATTTATTTATTTATTTATTTATTTATTTATTTATTTATTTATTTATTTATTTATTTATTTATTTATTTATTTATTTATTTATTTATTTATTTATTTATTTATTTATTTATTTATTTATTTATTTATTTATTTATTTATTTATTTATTTATTTATTTATTTATTTATTTATTTATTTATTTATTTATTTATTTATTTATTTATTTATTTATTTATTTATTTATTTATTTATTTATTTATTTATTTATTTATTTATTTATTTATTTATTTATTTATTTATTTATTTATTTATTTATTTATTTATTTATTTATTTATTTATTTATTTATTTATTTATTTATTTATTTATTTATTTATTTATTTATTTATTTATTTATTTATTTATTTATTTATTTATTTATTTATTTATTTATTTATTTATTTATTTATTTATTTATTTATTTATTTATTTATTTATTTATTTATTTATTTATTTATTTATTTATTTCACTCATAAATATATAAACCAATCCAAATTCAGGATTCTATACCTAGTTACCAAGTTTCATTTCGACAAAACACCGTCACAAAATTTTTATCGTACCCTTTAAGCCAATAAGATGTCATATTTTTACAAGTGAGTTTTGATAAGCGAAATTTTTTTGACGTTTTAGAAACATATTGTTTACATACCTGTCAAAGTTTGTATGTTTTCAGTGTTATCAGTTTTTATTAAAAACGAGTCGATTCGGACAGGAATCTATTTAAAACACTGAAAAAGCAAACTGAAACATAATACCTCTAACACAATAAAAATTATAAGATTTTTGTCGAGAAAAAAATTATGTAAATGATTACCTCATTTTTATGTTGGAAATAGTCATCCGAATACCATTCGTGGGTAAATTTTATCCAGGAAAAATTTTCCGATTGCTTTACTCGAGCCCTTTGCTAATTTATCTCGTGACATTGATCAAAAATCACTCGTTTGACAACTCGTAATTTTTTATCAATGCCACTCAATAAATTGCTAAGCAACCGGCTCTCGTAACAATCTGAAAATTTTTCCGGCAAAAATTTACCATTTATGATATATATGATAAAAATCCGTTACCCCGATAATTTTCCGCTACCAAGTAAATAAACAGTTGTTATTGTTTATAATTGTCAATGAGTGCCCGTGAGGTGACGCCTGGTAAACGCCCGCACGGTACAAATATGTCATCATCATTACCGATATCTGCGTACAAAGCAGATTGGCACACCCAGCAATGGGTAATATGCCGTGATGATATATTTATTTATTTATTTATTTATTGTCAATGTGATAGTTAATTAATATTTCAAGTTTAAAAGTAAAATAATAATTAAATTGTTTCATTTTGCGTTGTCTTTGGAATTTATCTCACCAAATAACACACGACCTCTCTGATTTTCTCAGATAAATTTTTATTTTTAAGTACTCATTTTTTTAGCTTTTAACCAAATCACTCAAGCAAAATGACATTAGGTAAAACCCCTCCTCCTTCGGAGTCGGGATTTACCATGCAGTTTGCTTTTGTATTTGTTGCTAAGCAAAAAAATTCGTGCAAAATAAAAATTTATCGATAAAATCAGGAGGTCTTGAGATATTACTTCTGACACATCTTGTTTCGTTGCTGAATAATGACATGAATAAGTTTGTAACTTTGTCATATTATTGCAGTATGCCCAAAAGCTGGGAGTCAATTACTGCTAAAAGAGTGTTAACTTTTGTGTGCTGCTTTTGGTGTTTCATAAGGACCAGAGGGATGGGCGTGCAGATTAGTTCATGTCAACAATGTAATAGTTTACGTGTCGACAATGACGTACACATATTCAAAAGCATAGATAATGTAGAGAATGAGAGAATAAAATTTGAATTTATTTACTGTAAAATATTAATTTAAAAAAGACATTGCCTCTGGTCACGTACGTCAATCATTATTTTGTTATTATTATCAAAACTAAAACTCAGTAGATGGTAGATGACGCAGCGATTGACAGAAGTGAAGGAATGCAATTCGTGTGTCATTTAATATGAAATAAAACTGGAAAACATAACGAAAATAAAATCACCAAATCCCTAAAATGATGCATATATCCCTAGTTTTAAGGATAAAATAACTAATATGGGAACACTGGATCGAACATAACCTTACTTCACTGTCCAATCAATCTATTGTTACATTATCTACATTGTTTACGTATAAATTTATTGTCTACGTATTATCGACACAGACGTAGGCAATTAAAGTCGACACAAATTAGCAAATGCAACAAACGAATGAAAATATTTAATAAATTGAGTTTTATTTAAAAAAATCATGCGTACTGTAAAAATTCCAGTAATAACTTATGCAAAATGAGATAAATTCAAATATTTATAGCTAATTACTCGAATTTGATAATAGTTATTTATGTAACAAGTGTGTAAAGTAGTACTTTTTTGGTCGAGTACGGAAATTTTCGCTCGAGACAAAAAATACTATTTTACACACGTGTTGCATACAACATTTTTCCTACAACCGAAATGGTATTGATGTTTCTCATAATACTGAGTGTACAGGCATCCAGCAGCTTCAAATACTGTTAGTACTCTTTCTCATAACACTGTACAAAATATAACTTAAACGCTTGGAAGTATCTCAGACAGACGATGATTAGTCTTTTATAATGTACAAATTGTATATTTAATATTAATATTAAAAATTAGGTTAGGTTAGAATACATATCAAAATGTTAATGTTCTTAAAAATTAGATCAGTACTCAATCTATTAAAAAAAGATTAGATTATTATTATTATTATTTACTACCTAATTATATACTTGACAGGTAAATCAACCGAATTTTAATGTTGCCTAGCAACGCTTATTTACTTTTCAAGCACTGCTTAAAAAGTGATACTTTACACACTGTAATGAGTGCGTGAAAAGTACAAACAATTAAGACTTTTTAATACTACGAATTGCTTCAAAATTAAAATAGCTTTCATTTAAAAAAAAATCAGGGTGTAGGATCCCATTGAATACAGCATAATTAAAATCATAATATATTATATTCATTAACTTAATGAATCAAACATTGGCGGTATGACATTTCATCATTTGTCTAAGGTCTATGAATTTACTTTGATGGATATATTCAGTTTTGTATAACGCTCCTCAATCTGTTTTTCTCTACAGACCGTTTAGTACACGTCGTTAAAGAAATCAGGTTGTATAAGACATAATTTGTAAATAATATTCTTCGATCGGATTCGAACTTGCGTCGCCAATACTCCAATTCGGCCAAGAATCCAATTTGTATTAATATTTAATGTATTTATATATGTATTTTTATTTATTTGGCACTTTACAATTTATAGTACAGACCATTACTTTTTATGGGTTAAAATTTGAAATAAATAAAATAATACAATTATCTCTAATTGCATTATTTCTGACGGATAGGTAAAATTTAATTTTACGTAAATTTTTATCCGAATATAATCGCAAATTAAATTTCGCATTTTGCAGTAAATTTGACATGACATGCCCGGACTTCACGTCTAGCATGTTTATTCATTATGAATATTTACATACTACCTACACACCATGTATAGAAAGAAAAAAAAAAACGTTTGACGAGAGTAAAATCCAAACCACAAGATAGCCACACAAACCAGTCATGTCAAGGATATTGCAGCGGTAATTAGCAACGGCGATAATGAATTCATTATTTTATATTTCTTGGGAAATATACGAGGTTTCCTGTCCTTCTACGCAGTTAGATGGACTGTTTAAATACGCGACTATTGATTCTTTCGACTTATACATAATCAATTGGACAATATTTATATTGAAACAAACTCAATATTTATTTTTATATTTTGCGTTCATAATGAAGTCATTACGATACGCAATTGCGTACCGTAATGACCTTCATTTCGATACGCAAGTTTTTGTTTTAGACGGTTGGTACTAGATGACGTTTCATTAACGCATTTTTACCTAATTTATTTTTAGTTAATTGACAATTCATTTTAATGTCGAAATTATTATTATTATTTTTTTATTTAGGGAAGATTACTTACATGAAAATGTACAAATGGTTACAAATATAATCACAAATTGAGTAAGTAAATGTTATTGTAGAAGGCGCAAAATATAAAAAATAGTATAAAGAACTCATTTTATAAGACTTTCTTTCGCACTTGTCAATTAGAAAACGAGCGTTTTCTATATATATATATATATATATATATATATATATATATATACAGGGTGTAAATGAAATAACTGAATTAAATTTAACCAGTAATGTACCTCGACGAGAGCAACAATATTTCTTAATAACTTTTTTTTCTAAGTCTTTTAGATTTTGAGTTAAAATTCTTTAAAGATTTGTTGCATATTTCGTTACCCGCCTATGGAGAACAAAGAGACAAATGACTGCGCTGCCGTATTCAAGTGAGATACAAGCAGCTCAAAAATTCTCGGTTATCGGTTACACTTCCAGTCACAGTCATTAATAAACGAATCAAGGGAAATAACATTATTATTAATTAATACGTAATAGTACAATTTTTAAAATAAATAAATTTAAATATTGGATAACAAAAGTATAAAGTTGTGTATTGAACCAGGTTTTTAATCACGTGAATAGTGGAAGACAAGGAGAAACGAGGTAACGAGACGAAGACCAAAAGCATAGTTATTAGGTTATGAGATGATTATTTATTGTCGACAAATCATAATAGTTTAAATTCGTTATTCAAAAAATGTAAGTACAAACTTTTGTCCATTTAAAAGAAGTACATGAGTACCAATAATTAGTCGTCCATTTACTGTTCCCCAAACATTTTTTAATGAAAATTTTTACAGCATTTTCGTCTGTCAAAATGTGTATTGTGCATAATAAATACACCTTCTCAAGTAAATTCAGTCTCATAAATGAACATTATGAGCCATTCCCAAAATTGAAGTCTGTTATGTGCTGAAAACATTGAACTTTTTGCACATGGTATGGATACAACTGTTGATTTTTTAAAAATTGTCATATGTGACACTCCGTATTGTGATAAAGATGTACAAGATTAACAAATGTGCGAATATTAAGAACAGAATGATTTGGTGATGATTTGGAAACGCTCCGTGTAAATGCGTTGGCAACTCCAATACACTTGTCTTTATGTGAACCGTGATGTCAAGTAAAATGTAGTACAGATACGAGTAAAAAATAAATAAATAAACCATAGGTAAGTAATTACAATGTCTGTGTACTCGAATTTTGACAGAATTTTACCTTATAAACAAGTTTATTACTAATGTCAAAATTTAATTGCAACAATTGACAGGACTGTCAATTGCTAAAACAAAAATTTTCATAGCTATTGCGACTGCATTCAATTATCACAAAAATATTTGGAACGACTCGTCAATTTACGGGGTGGTAAAAATGCTAAAAAAATATGCGATTTCGAGAAAAAGGTATTAAGAAATATTGTTGCTCTCGATGAGTTAAACTACTGGTCAAATTTAATGCACTTATTTCATTTACACCCTGTATATATATATATATATATATATATATATATATATATATATATATATATATATACCGTGTGTCTATCTTAAAGGTGTACATAAGAGATTAACATGGGAAATCAGTTTTTTGGAATTTCTTGCTCGCCTAATTATTTTAAGCAAAAACGTGTCAAATAAAAGTTTTAGGGCACAAAATTCTGCATCTATATCAATAAACAGAATTACCTTTACCTGCTTTGTAACGACAGAAATTAAATATGAAAATATCGAAAATTACGTTGAAAATATCGACAGCCATGGAATTAGACAAAAAATAAATAAATGCGTGACGTTTGATCTGTCATAACATTAGTTAACTTATTTGACGTTTTTGACAATTTGATTTTGTCTCTAGTTTTATTGTCTGAAATTATTAAAAAAATAATATTTATGAAGAGCGTGTTTTCATAATTGCTAAATTCATAACAAAATTTGAAAAGACTACTAATGTGTCTGGAAGAAAGAGTGTTAGCAATAAGTGTAGACCTCTTCTG
Organism: Harpalus rubripes; assembly: GCA_963082715.1. Taxonomy (NCBI): domain Eukaryota; kingdom Metazoa; phylum Arthropoda; class Insecta; order Coleoptera; family Carabidae; genus Harpalus; species Harpalus rubripes. The sequence goes on from OY720452.1 coordinate 59,361,450, forward strand.
TAGTACTAGATTTATTGGAAATGAGTTGGGAATACATCACAGCATCATACATAATTTTGTTACGCAATATATAATTTTTAATAAATTTATATTTAAACAAAACTGTATTTTTTAACTTTATTTATTAATCCAGTATAATATTTCTATTATTCTCATAATTAACGATGTTTTTTCAAATCAAATTGTCAGAAACTTCAAACAGGTTATTTACTTACGTTGTGACAGATAAAACGTCACGCATTTATTTATTTATTTTTTGTTCAATTCCATGGCTGTCGATATTTTCAACGTAATTTTCCACATTTTCATATTTAATTTCTGTCGTTACAAAGCATCTAAAGGTAATTCTGTTTATTGATTTAGATGCAGAATTTTATGCCCTAAAACTTTTATTTCACGCGTTTTTGCTTAAAATAATTAGGCGAGCAGGAAATTGCAAAAAACTGATTTCCCATGTTAATCTCCTATGTACACCTTTAAAACAGGCACACGGTATATATATATATATATATATATATATTATTTTGTTCTTAGATGTATATGTAATATATATTTGCATTCTAAACTGATCTTTGACTATTTTATTGCAATATTGAAATGGAACGAATGCCAAGAATTTAATGTGCTTGTATTGCATACATGCATGCACATTACATTTTTTTTCATTATTGATATCTATATAAATCCAGATTAAATAATATGCTTTTGCAATATATTACCCATAAAATACTACAATGTATAAGCATAATCAATAATAATGACATAACTTATTTCGAGAAACATTTTAAATACGTTCGCATTATTTCTTATTATTTCCATTTTTCAAATATCACAAATGTAACCGCTGTGGTGCTCTCTCCACCACATATCATATCAATAATTCAAAATCACATAGCAATGAAATATGTTGTTCACAACGACCGTGTCATGCCAAATTTTTTCTTTTTCTAAGGTACCTCAATAATCAGCTCTACTTTTGTTATACATATTTGGATGATATTCTATTATTGTTATCAATAAAAATTAGTCAAATTCAGACATAATTATGAAAATAATGACAGATCACGAATGCAAAATGGCATTTATAAAAATATAAACGTAACGTAGCAAGAATTGCTTGACATGGCATAGAAGTAGAGACCGGTTCTATTTCTGTCATGTCAACATAACATAAACGTTCGACATAGGCTATGTGACAAGTTCCATTAAAATATACATGTTCTACTTGATGACAGCACTGACATAACGTGACATTGGCTATATGATCGTATCTTATGACAACACAATTGCATCCTCATTATCGAAAATAAAATGCTTAGATTGACACATCCAAAAATTGGTAATAAGAATATATATTATGTACTCGTATAACATTATATGTACAACTTCCTAAACATTTCAAGTTCATTCAAACTTAGTATAGATTTCTAGGAACTAGGAAGTTTACTGGATTGACTTCGATCTAACTTTATACATATTATAGTACACAATGTAAATTATATACCTATCTGTATTTCTGCTTCATTGTGTAAGTTATTAAACTTTACTAATCTTAATCCTGGTAACTTCGAATTTGGTTTTATACAGTTAATCAAACTATTTAATTAATTTCTCCAACACTATTTTGGAAACTATATAATCCACAATTAAAAGTTATGTTGGAATCAATATTATTCCAACAAACTCTGCCGTGGTATAATTCAGCACACCGTTTAGAATAATTCCGCCATGGTCTTCGATAAATCAGAATGGCTGGTAACACGAGTGTGGTTCTAACACCCGTTTTAACTAAAACCATACCAACGACTTAGTACTTACTTCAGGGTTATTAACAAAATCAGTGTTGCCAATATAATGATTAACTCGAAAATGTATTGACAACCATATTTAATGAATTTGCCTTCATTATTTTAAATTATTTATACTACAAAGAAGGCAAGACACAAATTATATTAAACAGTTTTAAATAATGCCGTCAAATTTATTGAATATGGCTGTCAGTACATTTTCCTCTTATTCAGTTCATTGGCAACACTGATTTTGTTAATAACCCTGAAATATGTGCCACGTCGTTGATATGGTTTTAGTTAAAACCGGTGTTAGAACCACGCTCGTACTACCAGCCAAAGTGTTTAGCCGCATACTAGCGTGGTATTTAAAATATCTTGATTTAGTTGCTATAGTTACCTCTCTTTGTTTTATTTTCATTTATTTCTGAATACGCATTTGACGTTTTGAAATTTTGGCCGGTTTTGGAGTTTTCTATTAACTTTTACAGGTTTTTAGGAGCAGGAAGTTTAGCTAAATAATAATGTATTATGTACTTAGAAAATTAACTACATATAAAATAATAATTATTTTTCTCTAAATAAGCAACATTTTTTTGTATAATTTATAAAATCTTGTTGGAGAATAATTGTAGAATATACTATATTGCCGGAATTATCGCTAAAATAATGACTTTGACAATTATCTTAAAAAAATCTTATTCAAAAACGTACAATTAAGCTCGATCACCATCAAAGTAAATCCTGGTATTGATCACAACAATGGAGTTTCATACAAATACAAGTTGTTTCTATTTGGCGTGATAGCAATCGTGGCATCATAAATTCGAACAAGTCATTTTTTGTTTACGTTCGTTATTTTCTACATTCATTTGCTTGAAACGGATTCCGAATTTCACGATCACAAAAAGTATGAATGAATTTGGGATAGGATAGAGTAGATGCGTATGACTTAAATGTTAATGGCATAGTTGGTATTGAAACCACGAATATTTTAAAAAATACATTTTTAAAATTTTCGTAATCCCTGTTATTTTTATGAATAATTTGTTAATATGGTGGAGCAATCCATTAGGCTCGATCACCTCTAAAATAAGTCTGCTAGACGCTGCCATTCTTCTTACCTAGCAGTGCTAGAATTTTTTTTGTGAAATGCTATTCAGAGCCCTCAGCCCGGCAAATTTTTTCGACTATCTCCATGTTTAAGGGATAATGTTATATCCTCAAATATTGGGATCGCGTCAATTGAATAATATCATATGGAACGACGAGTTTCGATTTGAAGTCTGTGATGGAGATGAATGGAGTAGTATCAAAAGTTGGCAATTTCTTAAAGATTTCTTGAAACGAAAAGTTATATTCCCAGCCTAACTTATGGTATGGGGTTGCATGTGTGCAAAAGGAGTTGATAATATGTACTTTATCGATGACACTGTAACTCTGTATAAGTACATAGGAATTCTCTAAGATCTTTTTTCTATTTCGGTGTTCTTATGTTTCTATAAAAGCACTGTTTATCACTGAAAACACGACGTTTAGAAAATCTATAAACGTACTGTTTTTGGCGCCTTTCATATTCTAGAGTTGGTAGTCATGCTTTCATAACTGACAGGTAACCTCAAAATGGTAAATTATTTGTGTTGAAATATTATTTCTAATTGTGGATTTTTATCCTTTCTCTAGGTGATAGGACTAGAAAGAAAATAAATTTATAGCTATAGCTGTGTTAGTTAAGAAAGAATAAGAATCTGTGAAGTTAAAATTTCAACAAAAAAATTATGAAACAAGAAACAATGCGCTCAGGTTTACTTTGTCAAAGTAATTAAAACGGTAAGTTTTATTTATTACAATTTTAATTTATGGTAATGCAATTTTGAATTGAATGTATTGTTATTCCAGGCAGGTTACGAAATGTATGATCCACGTTACTTGAAAATGTTGACACTGTCTACTCAATTTGTGGCGGCTACTAGCAAACAAATATGAAAAGTTGACGTTTTAATCCATGATTTCCAGTTCTACGTTGTGGCGAACTATCGAATATATGCCATATTATGTTTTGTATTAAAAATTGTAAGAACAGCTGTTGCCGTTATCTGTGCAACTGAGTAGTGAGTGTTGACAAAATGGTGGAAAGTAAAAGTCTAAATCAATAAATTGTTCATTAAAGTATTTCATTATTTAAAGAGTTTTATTTATATGTTGTTTTCTCAATAAAAAGGCGTGATGGTCCACGTAACGTCCTTCAATTCTATATTCAAGTTTTATTTATGATAATAACCAACACGAACTACCGATATGTCAAATCAGGATGGTTCATTAACAAACCTTCGAGTTCATTGTATGTATTGGTTTTCCTCTTTCATAATTGTATAATGCTTGATACAATGTTTTAATGTAAACAATCAGACAAAATCACAAGATACACAAACTGTCAAAATGTGAAATTTCAATTTTTAGCGGGAAGCGCTACCAACATAACTGATAAAAAAGACACCAACTCATATTTTTGACAAGTCCTTTTTTAAAAAATCTAATTGTAAAATTACCTCAATAGAAAAAATAATATAAAAAACATGTATCATAAGGCCTGTTGACGCACTCGTCCTTTGTAAAACTCGCCTGGCGGCTCGTTTTCCAAACTTGGACTCGTACGTTAACAGCTTGCCTTATGATACTTGTGTTTTAATGTACTATTATCATCCATTGCTCGTCTGTAAACTTCTTGATGGCGCTGCGAAACAGCACAAATTGGATTGCAATAAATAATATTCCGATATTGGATTGGCCATCAACAGAGCCTCGTTCTGTCACCAATCGAGACATTGTGAAGAGAAATGAAAAAAGAATTGCGAAACGCACGAAATCAGAGTTAAAGGAACAAGTTCAGAGCTATTTAGCAATCTTTTACTCCGGTATTTTACCAGACATTTCTTGTAAGTCAATATTAAAATGATATTAGCAGAGATAACGTCAAAAGGTGTACCAACAAAATATTAAATTTAAAATAGATTTTTTTTAAATAGTCCAACTTTTGTAATAAACCTTAGTATTTTTAATAATTAAATAATTTGTTTGTTAATATATAGAATTTTTTATGAACCAATAAAATATTACGAGCACTGTTAAACTTTTAGTATAAAAAAGTAATGAAACACTCGTCATTTTTACCTGATTTGGCATTGTACGCCTTTTAGCTGGTTTTTAAATTAAAAATATTACGATATGAGATAGAAGGTTTTCTTCTGAAGAAGAGATTGATGTTGCAATTCATCTTTATTTTGAAAACATTAAAAAAAAAGGTTTAGGAGTTTAAGAAGTGGAAGGAAAAAATTGTGAAATATAGTTTTGTTGAATGGAACTCTTTTGCACATACATATTTAGAATAAAATTATAGAAATTATGAACCGTACAGAGGCGTAAACTTTTTATTTCGGCTGTGGGTGCACTATTTTTATTTTAAATATGGGTACCTATGTTTTTTAAAATGCAAATAATACAATAAAAATAACATACTTATTTTATTATACATAAATGTATACATATACATCTAAGAACAAAATAGTATATATATATATATATATATATATATATATATATATATATATATATATATATATATATATATATATATATATATATGCTGCCGTGTTATAGTTATAGTCCTCAATTTGAGTACATGATTTTTCAGATTAATTTATTTTGTTCAAAATCAAATACTTTATTTTAAATTTTTTTCAATAATTTACGCCAGCAAATAAAGTTCTGCATGTAATAAGGATCGTAAGTAATCATATGGTACACGTCGTGATATCAAACTCGGCTTCGTCTCCTTTGATAATCTTTACGACTAGTACCATAATAATTGACGTTACGATCTTTATAACCTACATAACTATTATATGGTACCGTGTCATAATGACAAAATTATAATCCTTAATTTGAGTATTCTGACATTACACGTCGTATGTGAGATGTGAAAGATTCACGGACTTCAGGGGATCTTGTAGCTTAGTTGATAGAGCGTCCTACTAGAAATGGGAAAAATCCAGTGAGATCCATGATTTTTTTACAAATCCGTTATTTATATAATTTAATTTTAACTCTTAATATAGTTCAAAGTAACTAAATTACAGAAATTCGCTGTTGAAAACAGTCTTCAATATGATTATATAATTTTGTAATGATATTTTCACTCTAAAATATGTAGAGTAGAGCATAGGTTACTTTATCTAAGAAATATATACAGGCTGTCTCATAACTCGCGACCCAGAGCGAATGAGGAAACACGAAACTGCACTCGGATGTGTAATTTCGAAGAAAAAAAATCTAGCTTAAAAGATATTCGAGAAAAGACGTCTTAAAATTGACCAATCAGAGACCTACACCTTTAACGTGTGTTTGCCGTAATTTTACGTTACTAGGGTATTATACAAATCAAATCTTCTTTAAAATGTGTGGGCGACTGTAGTTTTCGAAAAATGTCAGTGTCAAATTAATTTTGACAAGGTGAATAAAAAAAGGCAAATTCTTACCATGTATTCAGCCGCTGATTACTTAGAAATGATTATAATTTTCGGAGAATGTAACGCCAGAGAGGCAGCACGAGTCTATTCGGAACGTTTTCCGGATAGAAATCTTGCTAACCTAAATTTGTTGACAGTGAAAAGTCAACTCTAAAGTGTCAAAATTACAGTAAGTCAAACAAATTTTGTAACTCACTAGTAGTATTTTTAAAACCAGCAACCAGTTTTAATTTGTAATAATATCATCACACCTCAAGATATCCTTCCGGGATTGGTGGATTAAAAAGTCTTGTAACTCCGTTATGCAAGCAGCCGCAAATTATTTTCTTCTATTTGTTGGCGACCTATTATTGTCGTCGGCAAGTGTCAGTTTCATCTGGGTCGCGAGTTGTGAGACAGCCTGTATAATATTATTATTAGAATTACTTAACTAATGCGACTTTAAATACAATGCAGTTATCAATCCAGGTACTAACTTTGGCTAAGTTGGCTTTGCTTACAAATATACAATAACTTATTTTAATGATTTGAGATAATGTGGTAGGACTCCGAAACGAATAGCAATCTGGCTTTTAAACTTGGAAAAGCTCATTAAATTACATAATTGATCGAACTTTACAAAACTGTAGGTACTGTACAAAACCGTATCGTACAAAACCGTAAAATTTGTAGAATCCAACCATAAATATTTCATCGTTTTCATTATTAAATATTAATAAAGTCATAAAAAGGTCCGTCCGTTTAAAATGAAACCACTAGCCTCAAATTACCATATTGATTTTCAATCTAGTTCATTATTAAATAATTTAATATATTATTAGACCTCTATAATAGAGTCGTTAAATCATACGCCTGAAAATCGTTGATAATAAAATGAGCCCTGAAAATTTAACAGCGGGGTATATAAATTTACATCGAATTATGCGGACAACCTTTATAGCGCTTTTATTGTTTGTATTTTATTTTATATTGATCCCAATTTTATGTGCTGTCTGTTTTCAGGATGAAAACTTATCGAAACGGTTTCCTTACAGCACGAAAAGATAGAAAAATTATACTTTTCCATACAAAACACAATACTAGGAATATAACAGGTTAGGTTTATTGCAAAACAATAATAAGGAAAATATTTGTATGGAAAAATAAAACAACACAAAAATACTTTACTGTTATTGACATTTAGCATTCTGTGGTTAGTGATAGCGAATGAATGATCGTCTATAATTTTTTCATTCAATACATGTTAGGAAATAATATAATTCTTTAAAAGTGAATCATTGTTTTATACTTAAAATGTAAAATTAAAAATCATTTCTGTTATATACAAAATTCCAATTCATTATTATGTTTATTAAAAATAATACATTAACTTAAATCTGCTTTATTGTTATAGGGCAGTTTTACAAAGGTTGAAAATTTTACATATATAAATCTACATAATAGTTATTTGTATATCAAGGCCGCGAAATCACTCTTTAGCGGACCGAGAGAAAAATTGTCGCCGAGGCCGCTGGCGGCCGAGGCAAGACAATCTCGAGGGCGCTAAAGGATTTCGCGGACAAGGTGTACACAATATTTTTTGTGCAACCGTAAAAAATATGTAATTAATTTTTTTTATTAATTTTAAACAGTTTCATTGTATATAGAAAGTTAGATTTGACGGTGGCTATGGGATTAACATTTGATAAACAAAACCATGTAATTTTCAAGTGTCAAAGTGATTATTTACCTAATTTCGCGGCCGCTACCATGACTACGTCCGCGAAATGAATTTCGCGGCCGTTGCCATAACAACGGTTGCGAAATTTAATTTCGCGGCCTGTATTGCGGCTGCGAAATGCTTATTTCGCGTCCGGTTGCACACCACACGACTTCCTTGTACGCAAGACCAACATGAAATATAGAGCCAATTATAAAATTGCACGTATTTGACGTGATTTGACATTAACATACATTTTTTTGTACTTTTTTGTCCTACTCCATAGCAAGCTTTATTACAAAAACCAAAAGTATATAATTTTTAAATTTACATATCTCGTTTATAAAAGAGCTAATTTAATAATATTGGTTGTGCTAGACGCAGAATTTAAATCTCTAAAACTATTATTTGAAGCATATAGTTCTAAAATCAAAATAAAACCATTTTATTCAAGAAAAACTGTTAATAACTTCAGGTAATATGTCACTTCCGGTTATCCAATTTTAACCAAAATCTACTATGTTATTCCCATTGACATAAAAGTCTTATATACTAAATTTGAAAAGTTTTGGATTATATAAAAATAGTTTTTAATTAAAATCTATTATAGGCTTCAAGTAAAGTATCACTTCTGGAAATTATGTAATAACCAAAAAAAAGGTGCACAATTAGATGTCATAATAGTCTTAAATACAAAATTTCAACTACGGTTTAACGTTTTTGAGTTATGCGAGATACGTACGTACAGACATCACGACAAAATTAGTCAAAATGGATTCAGAGATGGACAAAACGGATATTTCCGTTGAAATCTAAAAACCGATTTTTTTCGCGATTACAATACTTCCTTTACTATGTACAATACGTCATAACTGGATTTTTCCATGACTTCCGTTTTAAAGTGTGATAGTTGTAATTTAGATTTTTACTTCCTTGTACAACGTAAAGGAAGTATTGTATTCGCGAAAAAATTCTGTTTTCAGATTTCAACGGAAATATCCATTTTGACCATCCCTGAATCCATTTTGACTAATTTCGTCGTGACGCCTATACGTACGTACGTATCTCGCATAACCCAAAAACGGTAAGCCATAGAAAGTTGAAATTTTGTATTTAGGACTGCAATAACATCTAGTTGTGCACCTCCCTTTTTGGTCATTACATAATTTCCAGAAATGAAACTTTATTTGGAGCCTATAATTGATTTTAATGAAAAACTATTTTAAAATATAATCCAACACTTTTCAAATATGCTATAAGACATTTATGTCAATGTCAATTAGAATAACATAGTAGATTTTGATTAAAACAGGCTAACCGGAAGTGGTATATTACCTGAATAAGATGGTTTCATTTTGATTTTAGAAATAAATGCTTCAAATAAGAGTTTTGGAGAATAATATTCTGCGTCTAGCACATCAAGTATTATTAAATTGACCCTTTGTATAAGCGAGATATGTAAATTTAAAACTTATATACTTTTTGGTTTTTACAATGAAGCTTGATATGGAATAGGACAAAAAATAACAAAAAAAAAATAGATGTTAATGTCAAATTACGTCAAATACGTGCAATTTTATAATTGGGCCTATACTTCATATTGGTCTTCCGTACAAGGAAGTCGTATGGTGTCCACATCAGATTTTTGTTATCGAGCAGTATTACAAAGTTTGAAAATTTTACATATATAAATCTACATAAAAAATATGATGTGGACACCACACGATTTCCTTGTACGCAAGACCAACATGAAATACAGACCCAATTATAAAATTGCACATATTTGACGTAATTTGACATAATTTTTTTTTGTACTTTTTTGTCCTAATCCATGGAAAACTTTATTAGAAAAACCAAAAGTATATAATTTTTAAATTTACATATCTTGTTTATACAAAGGGCTAATTTAATAATATTGGTTGTGCTAGACGCAGAATTTAAATCTCTAAAACTATTATCAAATCAAAAGAAAAACTTGTAATAACTTCATGTCACTAACCAAAATGTACTATGTTATTCCCATTCACATAAAAGTCTTATATACTAAATTTGAAAAGTGTTGGATTATATTAAAATAGTTTTTCATTAAAATCTATTATAAACTTCAAGTAAAGTATCACTTCTAGAAATTATGTAATGACCAAAAGAGATGGTCAAAACGGATATTTCCGTTGAAATCTGAAAACCGAAACTTTTCACGATTACAATATTTTCTTTGCTATGTGCAATACGTCATAACTGTAATTTTACATAACTACCGTTTTAAAGTGTGATACTTGTAATTTAGATTTTTAATTACAATTTACAATATCATATAAATTTGACATGTAAATTTACTATTAGGCTAGTTAGGAGTACATGATATACTTTTAATATACGTTATCAAAACATTTATATTTCACATAGTGAAAACTATTTCAAATAATTTCGAAATGTATGAATAATTGATTAATCTTTCAAAGTTGTAAGTTAGTTGATAGTATTAACAATAAGTATCTATAGCATTATTAAAAATGTATTACTCCATTACATTACCGTTCTTTCCAATAGTTTGGCTGCAAAATTTCGTTAAGTAATAATTGAGTATCTTAAACTTTTTACCAAACTTCTCAAAGTAGGTACAAAATAATTTATATGGCGTAAAATCCAAGTTTAGAAGTAAAAAGAAATTAAAGAATTGATTAGTAAAACTAGTGAAAACTTTGAAAGTTTACCTCTCGCAAAGAATTTATATTATTTGTTTTTTTGTAGAAAAAAATGCCAGTCTTAAAACAAATCAACTAAGAAGTTTCATAAGAAAATTCTTCACTATAAAAGTCATTTCCAATTTCCACTTTGGGAGCTTTTCTTTTCATTTTCTTGTAAGCGTTTAACAGTTTTTCATTCTGGGCAATTTTTACTGTCTTGTATAATCTTTTTCGCACTAGTTCATACGCTTTTATGTCCGTAATTTAACAACTTCTTTTATCTGGGTGTTTAAAATCCTTACTTTATTATTCCGACCTCACATACGCTTCACGAGCTTTCCCACTTTAATTACTTCTCTTTCATTACAAATTTTCAACCGCAAAGTTCCTCATTTTAAAGTAGGCTTTGAATTAGTTCTATTATTTTATGACCAGAGGTGATTCTTTAATTAGCGCGCACGCATAATAAGGTCGTGATTCGATACATTTACTCGATAATAATTAACAAAAAATGTAGCCAGCACAATACCTCTCAATATTTATATTATTAATTTAACCTTTAATTAGTCGCATTGTTAGTACTTATATGGCTATAAAATCAAAACTATTCTTCAAGACACAATAAAAAATACCAATGTAGCCAGCACATGACCTCCCGCCAATTTCATTTTTAAAATAGTATAATGAGCTTTAAGTAAAGAATAACTTCTGGTTGATCGCGTTTGTAAATAAAATCTAATTTGTTATTCCAATAAATAAAAAAGTATGTAATACGAAATTTTGGATTATATTTTATTATAAATTTATTGGTATTAATGATTGTTAGTATGATTGTAGGGATGATGACAAAATAATTGGAGATACAGTTGTGGTAAACAGTGTTTATTAAATAGTAACTTAATTAACTTAAAAAAAGAAATATTAAATTACTATATTTTATGTTTTTCCCTGAAAATCTGTTAAGAGCTCCAAGTTACCATATCCAGTTTATCATATATAATTAAAATCTAATATATTATTTTCAATCATATACGAGCTTAAAATACCAAATTAGAGAAGTTTTGGATCATATTTTAATATATTTTTTTAAAAACTATTCAGAGCTTCAAGTAATGTACCACTTCCGGTTTATCATGTGGTTCCTCTTAATATCATTATAATAATAATCATGTTGTTCCCTTAATATAAAATTCTTAAATACTAAAATTGACTAATTTTGATTTATGTCTTAACATAGTTTTTCATTTAAAACTGTTATGGGCTTCAAGTAAAGCACCACTTTCGGTTGTCCAATTTTACCCAAAATTCTAATCAACTTCTTTTATTAATGTAAAAAGCTTAAATACAGAAAACCGAAATTTTTGGATGTTTGATACAAGTGTTATAGTGGGAGAAAAAAATCGTCATACACAGCCCCACAGACATCATTTGAAAAATAGTGAAAACGTATTGTGGGGACTCTGGTTCGTGCTTATACATATATATATATATATATATATATATATATATATATATATATATATATATATATATATATATATATATATATACTGAGTTTACATGCAGTTTTGAAACCGTTTTAAAACGTTTTTAGTTTTAAAAACACCATGTATACAGTGTCAAAACGGTTTTGAATTATTTCAAACCAAAACTAAAATTCATGGGTTGGACTTGAAAATTAGTTTCTAAACTATTCATGTAAACACTTAAAATTCAGTTTCGATACTGCGCATGCGTACAAAGCATAACGTTTCTGCCGCTTTGTATTACTAACCTTTAAATAAACTGACAGATGTGTAGTTTTAGTGCGTAGTGGTATAAAAATAATTGGAATAGTAGCAAAACGAAGTATTTGGAGTGAAGAGGATCTGTCACTTACGAGTAAGATAAATGCGCATGCGCCGAAACTGATTTCAAATCAATTTTCAAACTTGTTTTGAAAACTGCATGTAAACAGTTTTGCATAATTTTGACTGAAAACTGAAACCATTTTCAAAACTGCATGTAAACGTAGTAATAGTATCATAAGTGGAAAATTTTTACCGGAAAAATTTTCAGATTGTTACGACGGCTGGTTGCCTAGCAATTTATTGAGTGGCATTGACAAAAAAATCACGAATTGTCAAACGAGTGATTTTTGATCAATTTCACGAGATAAATTGGCAACAGGCTCGAGTAAAGCAATCGGAAAAATTTTCCAGGATAAAATTTAACCACGAATGGTATTCGGATGACTATTTCTAAAATAAAAATCATTTATATATTTTTTTTCTTGGCAAAAATCTAATTTTTATTGTGTTATGTGGTGTTATATTTAAGTTTGCTTTTTCAAAGTTTTAAATAGATTCCTGTCTGAATCGACAGATATGTAAACAATATGTTTCTAAAACGTCAAAAAACTTTTGCGTATCAAAACTCACTTGTAAAAATACGATATCTTATAGGCTTTATCCGTTTTAATTATAGAGTGGTGTGAAAATAGGAGCAGTTTGATCTTGTTGTTTGATTGGATAATATTGGGGTATTATCCAATCAGAAAACAATATCAAACTGCTTCTATTTTCACACCACTCTACAGTTTAAACGGATAGACTGTAGGTAGAATCCTGAATTTGGATTGGCTTATAAATTTATGAGTGGAATAATCAGTAAAAGCTCACTATCAATTTTTTGGACTGAAAACATTACCTCCTTTCCTATAGTATGGCGGGAGGTAAAACCAGTTTATAAATGTAACAAGCTACCAATTAGTTAATAATTGAAAAACTAAATCAGGAACGACATATGAATGAAATATAAAACTTTGAATTTTTACCCTGGCTCACTAATGCGCCACGCGACAACTATCCTATTGGTTTATCTCAGCGAATTGAAAATAGGATTTTCAATCTTCTTTAAATTCGTATCGACTAAAAAAAGATAGTTAAATACTCGATTATGCAGACAGACAGGGAGAGGTATATGATCTAATTTCATCCTGGCTATATAACCCCAAAATCTAAAAATTGTCAAATTGTTATTTGTCTTCTCTTTCAAAAACATTTATTTCTTCATCACTCGAAATATTTCGCTTTTCGCCAATTTTACTAAGTTTTATGTCGCGGCTTTTAGAAAATGAGGTAATATGCAAACAACCAACAAATGATATGAATTCAGTAACCCTGCAACATATTGCGGATGTGCGCATGCGTAGTTATATTTTGTGAAGCTTCACTGTTTATTTCGACAGAAGTCAAGCCGCTTCGTAAGTCCAAGCCTGTTATTATATAGGCTTGACTTGACATTTTCAAGCGACTTGAAATATTAATCTCGATCGTTTATTTCGAAGATTGAAAAGGGATTTACTAAATTCAAGTGACTTAAAACATCGAGATAATGTGACAAGGCGAGGGTAAGAGCAGTAATAGATAAATAACTTTTTATAAACTTTTCTAAATTATAGTTTCAATATTCATATTTTAACTCTGTTTATCTATTTAAGTCAAAATTCAGTTTAGAAATTCTTTTCGTATTATGATAGTCACGACATTTATTTGTTTGTTGACCATTAGGTTTAGAAATTATTGTGTATACGTGCGTGACGTTGAATGCCTCGCCTATGCACCCCGTACCCCTAAGATAATCCTGTCCTGAAGATAGCGTTATGTTTTAGAAAGTCGAGTTTAGTTTGTCATGGGATAAACATGTAGAAGAGTCGAGATTAATTCGTCGAGTCTTGAAGACGTGTTTTGTTTTGACGAGACATGTAGTGTCTTTTAGTTTTGGGGCGACGCCCGTCCGCTTCATTACGAAATGTAACAGTTTAGTACTTGCTTAGTTGTGTATGTTAGGCTTAGTGTCAAATAATAATCATGTAAATAAAGTTTAGTTAGTAAATCATTAGAAGTGTCCATGTCCGTAAATTGCCGTAGTGTTCATCAATGTAAAGTTAAAGTGTGTGTGTACTTCCTTCTCAAGAAGCCTTCGGCACAAAGTGTTGGACACCAACCATCAGAGGCGTCCACCAGTAAGTGTAAAAGTGTATGTGTGTTCTTCCTTCTCTTGAGTCCTTCTCAAGAAGTCCATCACACGAAGTCGTGGACGCCAGCCATCCGAGGCGTCCACCAGTCATCAAAGTAGTATCATCATCCAGATCCACCCCCCCTCGTGTTACAATAAACGTAGTTATCTCCCATTTGTTGAATTTTAAAAATTAAGGTAAATAAACTCATCCGATAATGATGTGAACTGAATGTCATGGTTTGAGAAGGAAAATGTTTTTGTAACATACACATTACATGTTATTCCTATATGATTTTCAGGTTCTGTTGGATTGTATTTACTGTATGGTACTTTTGCAGTTTACTTATTTTTATTGGTACGCAACAAGCAGGAAAGTATTATTTAACCCTGGTTAAACGAAACAACAAATTTAAGATCACTTTTAGGCCAGTAGCAGCGTATAGTTAAAGGTTAACAAAAAGTACATATCGAAATTTTAACAGTAATATCTAAAACTCATTTGACTTTTCGTTTCGATATATTGTCAAATGAACCAACAGTTAAAATTTACCTATAAGCGGAGAAACCGGCCATTAATCTTTAAATGAACAAATATAAAATGACCCATATTAAAATTCAAAATTACAAACGAAGAGAATAAATGTACACAAACAAATAAAACTATTGTTTGCAATTTTTTCCGCAACATAAAAATCTTTTAAAACAATGTTTGAAGATATAACATTTATTGATTTGTTTGAAATAAATTTTAATAGAAACAAAAATATTTTAATGTTGACATCAAAAATGTAATTATTTTTCCAAGAACTATTAATTATAAATAAGAATGTAATGTTGTTCCAAAAACAATTAATACTTTGTTTCTTAAATATTTATTATATTATTTGTATGCTTTTATGAATACAGAAAAACAATGTACTATTGTTAATAGTTATGAAAACATGCATAGAATATTCTACATAAAATAACTAATTAATAATAAATAAAGTAAAATCAGTTTTTTTTATATCAAATTTCTCGGCAAACTAATATACATATGAGTTATTTAAAATTTGTTTTTTAAAAATAAAATATGTATAATAATATGTCATCAATGCTTATTACATGTTGATGGGTCTGCCAATCTGCATTTAATTCACAGTGATCGGTCATGACAATAATCTGCAGCTATAATATGCATTTTTTACCGAGGTGCATATTGCATTTTTCTGTCTAGATAATAGATCTAGACAATTACAATAATATTAAATCGTAGTAGGCTTAACGGAAGAAAGAGTTTGCGCACGAAAAATAATGGCCTTAGCGTAAGAAAAATGTTTTGCGAACGAAAAGGTTTGCGGGCGAAAAAGATTTGCGGACGAAACGTGATAACCTTCTGAAAAGTGTCATTTTTCCTCCGAAAATAAGTACGTAAAATTTCACTTTTCGTTTAGGTAGACAGAAAATACATTTTTATTTGAAATCGTCACCAAAGTGCACAAAAATGGTCATTAAAGTTCAGTAATCGGCACTAAAGTAATCCATTACGATTATATCATGTAAATGCAGTATTGTCTACCTTATGATAATTATTGCACATGTAAGATAATTTGAGAGTACGATGTATAACAGTAAGTACGAAAAATATGAAAAAATATGTGCAAGAAGAAAGAACTAAATAATTCCGATGAATAAATTTGATATAAAACACAATTTTACTGTATGACGCCAGGTAAAAACAATATGCCGTATGGTTGATAGGAAATATACACTGATGTCACATTATCTATAAGCTAGGAGGTTAATTTTTATATTTTATGACCAATATGCTTATTGAAATTCTATTAAGAGCACACACTCCATATAGAGAATATATCTGGAAACATTTGACATCTCTCTTAAAAAGTATTCTACACCTAAATATTAAAATTTTATTTTTTAAGTTAATATAAGAAAATAAAATATTTTTATAAAACAATTTTTTAAGAGAAAATAAAAAAGAAATAAAGTAAAACTTATTAATAAAATATAAGCTGTGTCCCTTTTTTCATTTTCTTGTTTTTATTGGACAAAACAACGTCTTTTCTCTCCCTGGAGTTTGTCAATGTGATATTCGGATGTTTCAGTGACACTGTGACAGCTGTCTCCTCTCTTCTGTCTCTGAATATGACAACGACAACCCCGAATTGTTTTAGAAATGTATAAGATTTAATTAAGATGCTGTGGAAAGTTTTATTTGTTATTGATTTCGCAACCGATTCATTAAACTTCGAAAGGAAAGCTTGATACGTCTTTATTGAAAACCTGACACAGAAACTTTGATTTCAAATGAGAAGAAATTCTAAACTCTGTCATGGAATCAAAAAATACTTTTCGTATGGAAAAGATCAATGTTACAAAATAAAAATCTTATAAAGTCAATTCACGACAGTGAGATAATTTTGAACTAACTCACGAACAGAGACAAGTCGTTCTATTGGTTGTATTTGGATAATTTTAGAGCCGAACGAATAGAATGACTTGGCTCTGCCCGCGAGTTATTTCAAAATTCTATCGCTAACGTGAATGGCTTATAGTAAATGTAAAAATCTGGTGCGGCCAACACAATACCTCCCGCCATTTACCGTCCGAGTCACAAAAAAGATTAAGCTAATTCTTACTTTTGGATTAGCGAATTTTACTCTAATTTTTGCAGTTTATTTCTTAAAATATAGTCTGATCTAATCCAAGTAACTACCTTTTTTGATAATAAAATGAGTATTAAATTTTAAATACCGGGATAAAATAGAATTCACTAATCCAAAAATGAGAATTAGCTTAAACTTTTTTGCGAATCGTTAATTTTTATTAATCTAAATACATACCTACATATTTACATATACTGGAAACTGTATTGATTTCATTTCCTATTGTTCTATTAACTTTTTTCTTTTTAAAACGTTATTATTATTAATTTGAAATGATTAGTTCTTTGACAGTGACATTTATCTGTAGGTTACATACATTTGAATAACTATGCGCAACCAAGGAGTTTTGTTTGTTTAAAGCGTAGGCTCCGGGATTTAAATTATAGATAATTTTATAAATTTATCCATAAAATATATAGAAAAAGTATTTATGCAGATATGTAGAAAATTTAATAATATTTAATTTTTATAATAACATTAATGGCGAAAAAATAACATTTAAAGGTATTTTTCGAAGAAAAACTATTTTAAGCTTCTAGTAAAGTGCCATTTCCGGTTATCCGATTTAAACCAAAATCTAATGGGCTCTTTCCATTACAGAAAAAGTTCGGAATACAAGGTTTCAAATTTTTCTGAATGATAGTATTTGAGTTAGAGCGGAGGATCCACACGTACACATAGACATCGTGAAAATGTTAAAATTGTATTCTAGGGACCTTAAAACGTGCTCATTTACCAAAATCTTGATATGCTACCAAGGGAAGCGGGAGGTAAAAATACGAGGCAGGATTGAAAAGTTGGCGGTTCGACACAGAGAGGATAGCATTAAACGCACAATTATTTTTTGTGAGGTAATGAGGACTGTAATTAATGTCTACGCGCTGTTTTATCTTAACCTGCTAATTTGTGACAATTGGAATTTTTTGCATTAACGTATGAATAGACTTTTTTTAAAGTATAAAAAATAGAACACCATGTAGTAGTGATCGGTCGTTCGTTTTAGTGAGTGAGTTCATTTTGCTCCACTCCCTAAAGTGAGTCGTTCACTTGAACGACTTTTTTAAAACGCACAAGCGCTCTTCATGTGTGCTGTGACTCCTGTACTTACTTGCGCGAATGTCGTATGTTTTGAACGACTCGTAGCGTAGCATTAGTTCAGCTCTATTATATGCTTCGTGCTGTATTTCGTGCAGCTGTGCTACTGTGCTATTTACTGAGCAATGAGTCATCTGTGCTAGTATGCTGTTTAATGAACAATGAGCGATCTAAAGAGCCTAGCCGGTATAGCACGTGAATGATGGCACAGAGCGAAAACTAACGCAGAGATAGTGTAAACTGGTAAGCCATGTGTTGTACTGTACGAACTATAGAGTCGTTCGTTCATGGCTCATTAAAGTAAGTCAATCAAAATGAACGACACATCACTACCATGCAGTAAGCATGCAGTGATCAAACACCTTGCCAAAAAGTACTTCACACCGAAGAAAATTCATAAAGACATAGTAAATACTTTAAAAACATCTTATCCTACATACACAATGATGAAAAACTGTGCAGCTGAATTTAATGTAGGAGAGAAGGAAGGACAAGGCCAGCAACCTGCAACTGATACTAAGTAGTATAGATAACATCAATTTGATTCACGATATAGTTATGGTAAATCGGCGAATGAAAGTTCGAGAAATAAGAAAGGCTGTAGGAATCTCCTATGAATAACAATATTCTGACCAATGGGTTAGGATTGACGAAAATATCTGCGAAATGAGTCTCGCGGATTTTGATGGTTGATCAGAAACGTCTTAGTTTCCAGACGTCGTCCGACATGTGCGTTATAAAGCTAATTTTATGAATGGTAATTAGGAGATGTCTAGCAGTGTTTTAACTCTGTCAATCGTTTATGGTTTAATTTAGAGATTTTTTTCTGAAATAAACCATAAACGATTGACAGGTCTAAAACACTGCTAGTCTTCTCCTCCCCTTATACCCTAATCACCATTCATGCTACTCCAATATAGCTTGAATCAAATCAACAGTCGAAATAGTTGTAATGAATGTAAATCATGAATTATTTCATATTTAATATTTAATCGTACGACTGTACTTATCTAAACACAAGCCCGATGCATCTCACGAGATCACCGGGCGCGGTTAGTCTTCAAGGCTCATTTGGTTGGGATGGGCTAAATTTAATAAGAGAGTCTTCAAAAGTCAGATTGATAAGAAAAAATTATATTAAAGTGAAACCAAATCCCTGTACCACAGGTAGACTTCTTTCACTTCTACTACTACTCAAGGTAGGTTTATGTATATTTTTACTAATTCTTTCGATATTGTTCTATTGCGTAATAATTTTTTAACATTTGTTACAGTAATATTTATAGTAACTAAGTAAACATCCAATATTGTTTTAAAAGTTAAACATCTTTATACTATTTTATTCTAATATTTTTAATTATATTTTATTTAAGTTAAAATTCGTATTTTACTTAATTTCCTATAAATTTGATACCGCTCGGACAGAATTGGAAATAAATTCATTTTTTTGTTGAAAGATAAAGTCCTACCCCTGCTACCAAGGTAGGTGAGTTTTGATAATAGTTCAAGCAAAAGTATAAAATTTTGAGGTTGTTACATAGTGGAACAACCAAAAGCGCAATGGTGGTGCTTTTTGTGACAAGGAGGAAATATTAATGATAAATTACCTTCCTAAGGGTCAACCCATTGCAGGATAATACTATTCAAACTTGTTACATCAGCTTCGTGAATAGAAAGAAAGCGACCATAAATGCTAACGCAACACATTAACAGTTTTGATGACTGAAATTCATCGGTGCGGTATTGAATTGTTACCCCATCCTCTCTATTTATCGGATCTAATTGCATCAGACTTATATATATATATATATATATATATATATATATATATATATATATATATATATATATATATATATATATATATATTTTGCTGAAATTAAAAAAAGCACCTAGTAGTAGGAGTATTTTGCAGACTAGGCCGAAGCATTTTATAAGACCGCCATCATGATATTGCAGTATTGATGGACAATATGTAGACACTTAAAATAGGACTACATTGAAAAATAATGTAAAAAAATTAATTAATAAAATCCTTCTGTGTTGGCAATGAATTTTTCAATCCACTCTCGTACATTTACTGACTGTAATACTGTAAAAGATGCTAATAGCAATCGGTGAAGAAAAAATAAGGTTTTATGTTAGATGGATTTGAACCCTTGCGGCTTAACTATAAGTAGTTACATACCGCACTCCGCCACGCATTCATTATAATTCGTTATCAGAGAGAAAGTGTGAATTTATGAATGTAGGTATCTAGCTAATTTATTCAGAACCCCGCTCTCATTGATTATACGTTAATTTTCAGAGAGTGTTTTTACAATGCCATTCATGCAGAGAATGCTGAATGATAACCCTTCTGGCTTTTTTGTCAGTCTGAGCCAGGAATTAATTACAAAGGATAAACTGGAAGATGGAAATGGAATGGAAAATTTTTGTTATGCCAGTATTTAATGAGTCATTTGTGAGAAAAATTGTTTACATTCTTAGATTAATTGGCGCTCTGAATCTTGAATTTTAATTTACCGTTTGTCAGGGATTTATTACAGTTTACGGGAAATTAAAGCTTAATTTTGAAAAATGTGTTCTGAAATTAGACAGGTACAAGTTTAAAATTAGATAAATCTTTCATTTCTCTGACATATTGCCGCCGTACCAGTAACCCGACTCATATTTTTAGATTAGGAAAAGACAGTTCTTGAAAAATCGTATAAAAATGTATCTTTAATTTAATTCAAAATTAAATGTTTAAGTACAGAATAAATAAATTAATGTTCTAATAAACAGAACTGTATCAAAGTACGGCGTGATTTGTTTTATTATACAGACTGAACACTGAAAACCGTGACAACCAACTTAGCTACAGAATACGTTTCCATGATTACTGTTTTTAATAAATTATAAGTAATAACTGTCAAGTAACATTATACTTTTATAAATATTTCAATAATTTGCCATTAATTTAGGAGTACATATTTAGATACTTTTCGATGCTAAATTTAGCGATGTACGCGAGGCGAGACGAGACGAGACGAGAAATATAAAATATCGATCTCGTCTCGTTTTCGGATTTGCAATCACGATCTAGCTCGGGTCGTTCTCGCGGGAGAGTCTCGCTGTAAAAATAAGCGCTTGCGCACTACGTATTTACCTCGGTATTTACGTATCAGTTGAACTACAAAAGACAAGTTCGCACCAATCGTTCCGTCTTCCGCGTATTTACAGTCGTATAACTATAATAAAGAGACGAAACACTAAATTCCAGCCACCAAATTATTTCAATACGAACATCTGTTAATACATTCTGTCATCAGTAAAACTAATTAAACATTAAAAAAAATTTTTTTGTAACTAAAAGTTTCTACACTTTATCATTAACTATATGCCACTATTTAAGATTTACTCATAAAAAAGCTCTACACTGGGAACCCGCTGGTAACCAATCACTCAGCTTCACTCAGTGTTGGCTCCTATCGACGCTTAATATAAGATCCTGTACTTTTCAGGGACGACAAGAATTTTATTAACCGTAGTTTTAACTTAGGGGCTGAAATGTTGGAGAAAAACTAGTTCTATTAGATGCAAAACCGATTTAGTCTTTATTTTGCATTTCCTCGCTCT
Source organism: Harpalus rubripes (assembly GCA_963082715.1). Lineage (NCBI taxonomy): Eukaryota > Metazoa > Arthropoda > Insecta > Coleoptera > Carabidae > Harpalus > Harpalus rubripes. Next base: position 59,383,533 of record OY720452.1, read on the forward strand.
GCAACAGATATCATTCGACTCTAGATAGACAAAAAATATAGTCAATTCATATAATTTTCACATTCACTTGTTCTATGCACGAATTAGCGTTGACTCCACTCCCTGTACGGTGCATTTTGCATTGAATTTATGAATCAAAGCTATAAGTTACAAATACCTTTTATTGCGAGACTCTCGCGAGATTTCTCGCTTCTCGCAGTTCTTATATCGATCTAGCCTTGAATTTTAAATTGCAATCTCGCTCTCGTTCTCGTCTCGCATAATGCAACGAGACGAGACGAAATGCGAGAGTACTCTCGCATCGTCGTGCATCACTAGCTAAATTAAATAATCTTTCTAGCCATATCAAAAACTCATATACTATAGTCTCATAGACCGGGGGCTAGTGCTACGTGAAAAATGTATCAAGGTATTCTAAATACTGACCCTTAGGGCTCACTTTAAACACCCTGGAGAATGATTTGCTGTCTTTCCCGGAAAAAAGGCGACCTACTCAGCTGTGGGTCATGACGGTATGTCTCAAATTTGTTTAAAAAATGATATTTTAGAATCTATGTATTGTGTAAATCGGACAACCTTTTTTGTGTCTTTTAGGGTAAAAATTGTCAGTTGGCTAAATCCCGCATGACATGACATGGACAATTTCTGATAGGAAAAATTGACAGCAATAAAAGGTTTTAGCGCCTTCTGCCATGATTGATTAAAAATTGCTGGAATTTATTATCGGCTACCATTTACATACCATTTATTTTTTGTTCAATTCCATGGCTGTCGATATTTTCAACGTAATTTTCGACATTTTCATAATTAATTTCTGTCGTTACAAAGCATGTAATTCTGTTTATTGATTTAGATGCAGAATTTTATGCCCTAAAACTTTTATTTGACGCGTTTTTGCTTAAAATAATTAGGCCAGCAGGAAATTGCAAAAAACTGATTTCCCATGTTAATCTCCTATGTACACCTTCAAGACAGACACACGGTATACATAATGTCATTTTATGCATGTCCCATATAGTGAATATCTTGATTCTAAAATATCATTTTTAAAACAGTTTTATGGCATGACCCACAGCTGGGTGGATCGTCGTTTTTTTTCAGGGAAGACAGCAAATCGTTCGCTAGGGTATTTAAAGTGAGGACCAAGGGTCAGCATTAGAATACCATGATACATTTTTCAAGTAGCACTAGCTCCCAGTCTATTACGGGACAGATGATATTTAAAAAGAAAACTGTTTTCCCACGTTAAACGCGTATGTCACGGTTTTCAGGGTAAGCACTATATATTTACATATTAATTAAACAAGAATAATCGATATTCGTTATTCTAATCTATGAAATAAATCTTTTATTTCAATGATTTGTTCATAGAAACTTTTGTTTTTTTTTATTTAATAAGTACTTAACTTTGAATTAAAGAATTAGTTTCATTTTATAATATGTAAATTGTCAAACTTTAGCAGTTATCCAATTAAATTTAAATATAGTGTCCTTCCTAAGACTATATTCTCCATAACCTTTTACCGGTCATTCATTTTTATGATGAGTACATATTTCAGCAGAACGGCGCTACGTGCCAAAGCCATACTACTCGAAAGAGAAAAATTGGATTGCAATAAATAATATTCCGATATTGGATTGGTTATCATCTATCTCCAATCTGTCTCCAATTGGGACATTGTGGAGAGCAATGAAAAAAGAATTGTGAAAGAGTCCAGCACGCACAAAATCAGAACAAGCACAATTCTATCTGGATCTCTTTTACTCAGGAATTTTACCAGACACTTGTAAGGTCAAAGTTAAAATGTATATTAGCAGTAATAGTATCAAAAGATGACGCAACAAAGTATTAAATTTAAAATAGTCCAACTATAACGGCGAACCTTAGTAACTTATGTAGAACTAACAAAATACTGTAGTTAGACTTCTAGTACATTTAACCCTATTCTGTATGCAATCGATAATAGTTATCGGTCGATAATAATTTTTGACAAATAGAAACAAGTATTATCCGACAGTTTCATTTTTTATTGAGTGTTTACTATAATCTATAATTATTATTGAGTCGATAAATGTTATCGAGTGATTTACAGAATAGGGGTGATTATCCAAAAACTTAAAGATAGCCATAGAAACAGACTTTGTTTTAAAAAAATAAAAAAATCATTGGTTCAATAATCATTAATTTGGGCTCGTAATATTAGAAATATTGTATCACTCTATTTTATTGTTCATGTCATTGCTAATAAACAATTTGAAAATTTGATGGTCGGCTTTTAAACCTGAAGAAATAAATACAAAATTTTCTTACAAAATCCGTTTCTTGTTGGCTATGGATTAGTTCTGTTTTCAGGCTAATAAATTTTTTTTTAAGTACTCTAATGTCTTTCATTATGGGCAAAGGACCATAATGAATCCATTACAGTACTCAATACCATAATGAGCTATGGTAACGTAGTATTTGTTTACAAACAAAGCAAAAACAGCATTCATTTTTTTGTAGAAAATTAATTTCTTGACTTGATTTGGATATTACGAAAATAAATTCTGGGGTGCAGTCATGTAATAGACCTTTTCAATTTAAAGAGATAGAAGATATGCGCAATGGGGATCTGCGAATAATAAGAACAAATGAGATCCATGGCATTTGTTTCTAAAAAATTGACGTCAAATGTGTGAAAAAAAAACTTATAGAAATAAGTTACAAAAGCTTTTATTGAAGCTACAAAGTCGAATGATGCAAATTTTCATCGAGAATACAGGTATTTTAATAACTGCATTATTTTTGACATTTCGTTTGACAGCCCAACTGGCAGTTGTTGTGTTGTTGGCGCCATTTTCTTATTATTTCCAGCGATAGAAAGAGATAGCCGTTAAATTGAAAAGGTCCAGTCTTAATAATATATAAAAAATTCAAAAAATGTTGGACGGCCCCATTCGAAATATAATATTCTCTCTTATGCTGGGATTCTTGACATAACATCTAAGCGTTTCTACAGTGTTTTATAGAAAAAAATGCAAGTTATATACGTACCTATATAACTATAGCGTTTTATAGATTTAAAATATCATACGAAGTATTTCTTCAAGCAACATGCTTTCAATAGTGTATTTAAATATTAGAAGAAAATAAATTCTAGTAAATATAATATTTTTAATCATTTTAAAATTTATTAAATTGTATTTTATAATGATTGGTAACATTGACATTAGAAGGAATTTACAGATAAAGTGAATTATAGACAGTTGCTTAGAATACCATTGTATGGAAAGCTCAAATATTAAAATTTTTAAGAATTAAATGTTTATGACAAATTTAATGAATTTAAGAAATTAGTAGTCTTATGTCTGTTTTTTGTTGTGTTCGTTTTGATTATTACTTTCGATGATGAAAAACGTTATTAAGTGCCAAAACCGAAAAATTGATAAATTACTATATTATTAAATTAACTGGCCACTTTTTTCATTTTTCCCACCTTAATTCATTGATGACACCGCCAGTTTCAAAGTACACACCGGCAATTTTCCTTAATCAGTTATCATTATGTGTAATTATTACGACAAAGTTTTTTTTAGTTTTTTGCTTATGACGATAATGTATAATTACGCGAGTGTATAATTGCGATTCATAGAAGACTGCGCCATATTTCCATGAACTATTTATTTTAATTTTGGTGAAATACGAGTTGGGGCAGCCAGAGCACGGTTGCCAACTTCGGAGTAAAAACTCCCCTATATGTAGGTCACCAGGGGAAGATTCGACCGCTGTTATATCACGAACGGAGTTTATATAAGATATATAACCACAAGAAAGCACAGAAGTTCAATGTATAAGTTTCGCAATGGAATGTAACTACCTAAAAGCAAATTTATATTTTAAGATGATACAAATGTTTGCATACTTATGTCCTTTAGTTTCTGATATTTTTCATAAGAGCAGAATGGATTGTATAAAAAACGTGTATCAAAAAGTTTATATAACGGGCCATATACTTGCTATACTTTTTACGACTGCAAATTAAGACAGCAGAAATACAGAAACATCTTTTTTAAGTTACTCATTTTTATTAAATCTCAAATATTATCTATAATAATTGAAGAACGAAAACTACAGCAAGGTAACTTCAATCCGTTCTTAATAAATCAGCTTCGCGACGTGTTGAGTACGCTGAAAGCCACGCCACATTTATTTATTTATTTAGAAAGAAGGCTGTACAACAGGCCAAGGCCCAATAATAGTACAGCACAGTACAATATACACAAAAATTATAAATTTCTACCGAGACATGAGTATATGGAGAATTCAAAAAATAAAATCTAATGATTAGAATAAGAATGCGAGAAAACATACTCGTATTTTAAGAAAGATTTAAACATAAATAGCGAACAGTTAAAAATATCAAGTACATTATAAATAGCGATCATATTACACACATACATATTATTTTATAGATGTGGTTTCTTTTGAAACCCTAGAGAAGAATAGAATGGTACGAAATATTCAGGTACGAAATTTTTGCATGAACCCATTTCAATACTGGACTAGGAAAACACAGAAATACATTATCATTGGTGAAAAAATGAACTGTAATTATTTTAAATAAATTAAAAATGCGTTAAAAACATTATCTTCGACATTAAAATAATTATAAATTTAATTAAAATATACATTTCTTATACTATGAAAAAATAGTATTTATTTTCTTCGTTTTCCTAAATGTAACCATCACTACAGTTTTTTTACTTTTTCATTTGGTAATGTATTGATAACGTGTTTTACTATATAGTAGCCTCTGAATTGTTGCAAAAGAAAACAGATTTATAGACAATTTGTTGAAAATTGTTTTCAATAATAATGATTATTATTATAATTTGTGATCGTATTCAGTATAAAACTATAAATCTGTAAAATTGTAAATATGATTGAACAAAATTGCAACGAAACTGCTGCTTTTATGTATAATCTTAATTTTATATTAACCAATAAAAATACAGTTTTTGTTAGTTTTTTACAGACTTACGGATCTGTAACTTACAATTTTGTACAGAATACGACCATTAATTCAGTTCTATGTAAAGAACAGCAAGAAATAGATTTGCTGCCGGCGCGGCAGTTGGCAGTTTTGATCTTGTCACCGCCGGAAAAAAAACTCCCCTAGGGGCATAATGTCCATATTTGGTCTCTAGGGGCAAAATGGCAAACTCATTCAATTCATTGAAAACAATATTTCAAATAATTTTTGCACACTTTCGTTATTTTTGTCATTATAGTAAAATATCCGACTTCGAATACGCCGACCATGAAGTGTAATTCTACTCAAAACTCGTTATTGGGACGATGTTTTGTGGCTTGTACAACAAGTTGACAGTGAAATCAACATTTTTTAATGTATATGTATAAAGCTTACGAAGATTAGTGTTCCGCTTATTCGTGTCATAATTTTTAATAAAATACAAATGATGGAGAAATATTAAATATGATAGAAAAGTATCCTGTTCTGCATAAAGAACGACAGCTGTGAAAATTTTATATTCACTTTTATGTCAAAATTGTGGTAAAATAAATTTTAACAAGCACAACTTAAGTTAAAATGAAACAAGCTTCAGATTGGTTGTAAACGTGTCTGTAGTACCCCGGGTGATAATGTAATTAAATTGCGTTTTAATAAAAATTTAAGTACATCAGAGAAAAATACATATATCGTATATCCTAATATACTCGTACAGGCACGTGCATAAAAATCTTTATTGAACCATGAACATGTTCTATCTTATTTTGTAAGTGCCATGCATCATGAATTATGTGTGCTATATACATAAATCGAAGTGGCTTTAACTATATAGTGTAGCATTGCTTTAAAACAATAAATATTATTATTATCCAACAACAATATTATTATTATTATTATTATTATTATTATTGTTATTATTATTATTATTATTATTATTATTATTATTATTATTATTATTATTATTATTATATTATAATATATACAAATATAATTATAATACAGCTTATTCTAAAGTTTATTTGCATTAAATCAAACATAAAACGAGGATTACGATACTTGCATACTGTTTTTGTCAATCTTGCAGCTTTTGATTATGATTAACAAACCAAAATTTTATTCCAAAATAATTTTAACTGAACATACAGATCTTTGGACTGCTACATAATACCGTGTTAGTGTTACGTTAGTAGTATTGAGAATGGTTTTGGTGCAAAAATTTAATTGTGTAAGAGAGAAACCTTGTTGTAAAAATCCCGTATTATACGTGGGGTACATATTGTAACCTGTGAGCCCCGCTGCTAAGTATAGCGATGACACAATCGCGCTAGCAGCCGGGCTACGTAAACAAACAAGTCGTGACGTGTTTAATTACTTCCAGTCGCCTGAACCTTGTGTTTATTGTTATTATGCGGTCGAACATTCTAGAGCTCCCTGGAAGTTAATGGCAGCTGTATAAAAGGGACGCAGCTATGCTCGGGAGGTAGTTACTTGGAGAGACATATATAGACATTCACATGGAGTGTTAGAGAGTAAAGTGTTAGGAGAAGCAGGTGAGCGTATGCAGTTTGTGTCGAGTACGTGCTCGGGAAGTTACTGGTAAACTGGAATAGCTGTGGGTGTGAATACTCGGTAGTGTTGACGAGCTATATTATAGGAGGACAGTAACGGCGAGTCTTAAAGTTACTGGTATACTGGTATAGATGTGAAAGACGATACTCGGTAGTGTTGAAGAGTATTGGGAAGCTAAAGTCGCGTTCTTTTTATCATTTGCCTTATCTCATCTCATCTCAAAATGAGATGAGTTTGACATGAACTGAGTTGGGATCAAGTGAGATTTTTAAGAAATAAAAAGAACGCCAAAGACAAAATTTGTTAGTAACTTGAACAATCTGAATTTAACAATAGCTTTTCAACGGTTAACCACCATGAGTAGCATTATTTGGACTTCTATAAATCTGTCGATTACATGATAAAATGTAGTGCGACACATTCTAAAATGTTGTTTAAAAATTATACGGTACTATAATTTCCACATAATATTAAATTTTATGAAGTTTACGTCTTTTGCATAGTTATTTATTCTTCAAATAATAATATTTATTAAAGGAATAAACAAATAATCTTTTCAATAACCAAAAATCGTAGGCGATTCATCTAAGATTAAAAACTCAACAAGCACAACCTCCAGAGGTGACTAAGAATCGCAAAGGGGGGAGGAACTCTTCTCACTTCGGTCTCACTTTATCTCACCTCCGTTACGATAGAAAGAACCGTCAAATTTAGTGAAGTAACTGAGGTGAGCTGAGACGAACTGAGATCTCATGTAAAAAGTGGTAAAAAGAACGCGATTTAAGTATACGAGGACAGTAACGGCAAGTGGAAGTGCATACTCGGCAGTGGTGTTGAAGAATGGTGGCATACGGACAGTTGGTAATACTGAAGCTTTGGAAGTTAGTTACATAAATAAACAGACAGTGAGGTGAAAGGAGCGACTTCTGTCCGAACAGTTGAATATACAGACGCTGTTGAGTCAGTTGAGTATATAGACACTGTGGAGGTCGGTAGGCGGACAGTTGAACGTGATATAAGTATACAGTGACATAAATATAGTGATATAAATATCGCGTAAACAGTCTACAATAGTCTGCAACAGACCGGCAGTCTAAGATTGGAACGCGTAGTGAAATAAATAATTAGTAATACCGTGGAAATAAATAGTAGTGTTAATTGTTAATAGTTTTTATTAATTGTTCAATATTAGTAATCGTCATTATTTAATACATTGTTAATATTTAGTTATAGTAATAAACCTTTATTTTAATTAATAATAATTGTCGAATATTTACACTTCACCCAAATAAATAAATTAAATAAAACGTTACAATATATTTATTAATTTATAAAATTTGTTATAGATCACACTGCGAATTTATCCGATGCAACCTTTGCTAAGTTTAGCATTTGAATTGTTAACCAAATTTCAAAGTAGATTAATAAGCCATAATCATTACTGAAATTCAAGATCCACTCTAATTTTAATTCTTAGTATTAATTAAATCAATTATCTTCATTAACCTCACTCCTTTCCAAAATATCAGCTTTCAGCTTCGGGTTTTGTAAACCTATACCTTCCCTGACCTTTAACAATCTCTCCTGTTTCAATATTCTTTTCTTGTTCGGGAAATGTTTAAACATTGATTAGTTTTAACGGCTCCCTGTTTGCCTCATAATAGCAGATGGTTGGCAGTGCTCCAGAAGCCGTATATGTTAACAGTGAAAAAAAATATGGAATACCTAATCCTCCGAGCGTTGCATAGGCGTAACCACCGCTGGGTAAGTGTGCCAAGCCAAGAGGCAAGAGCACAAGAGCAATTAGCTGTCGATTGGATATTTGTCATCATACAATGAGAATTTATTGAGATATTCAATGATATTTACTGAGACGGGAGAGAGGATAATACGACTGGGTTTGGTTTGGATTTCATTTCAATTAAGTGAATACTGATGATTTATTTCAATCCGAATTGTTAATGGTAATGGCATCTGTGACGTTTATTTACATAGATATAAATCCAAATAATACACCATCTAGATTTCATAAGGAACATAGTAGTTAATGGTAAGTTATGAATCATATCGGTAAGTGCTATATTATTGCTTAAGATGAATAATATTTAAAATGAGCAGCTGAAAGTACAGTCTCCGGTTTCTCAAGACTTTATTTCTAGAGCATCGGGAAATATATTTTGAATTTCTTGAGAATTCTCGCGAACTAAAGATTCATTGTAGCACTCGATATTGTAATCGAAGGAAAAAGATCGAGCTTTATACGCTCCAACATGACATTGACAGTATGTACATAGAATAAAATAACCAAACGCACCTATAAGTGAATATACGAGGGTTGGTATATTCGAAAATACAAAGGTTCGTTTATTCGTTCACCATGGTACTCGTACTTAATATTAACCGCTGTACTATACGTGTTAACTAAAGAAAATCACGCATTCTTATTGGTTTATAACTTATTGAATCAATGATATAGTCAATAGTAATACCACTAGTGAGTATGATTTTCCCCCAATTTTTGTCAGCAAGATAGCGACTGCTTTTTGCTATAAACAACGTATTATTGACATCAATGACCAATTTGTCATTTGACAGTTCATTTCGTTCCAATTTTGTTTATTTATTTAACTGACACTTCAAATTTTAAACAGAGATTATAAAACTGGTCCTAACTGTATGATGTTATTTTGAAGATAACAAAATTTTAAAAAGAATATTCGTCCACCAACGGATATAAAGAAAAAATGTTACATTGCTTCGCCCAACTATAAATTATATCTCTAGGAGTCATTTTTCTATAATTTCTTTGGGCATAGAAATAGTATATTATGTTATTAGGAGTAGAAAGCGGTCTCTTTGTGTTGAACCCAGCTATTGCGGCCGAGGTGCTCGGCGTTCTACTCCGAATGACATATACTATTTTTTCTTCAATGGTTTCAATGATTTTTTTGACATTTTTTTTGGAATTTTTTAATTGTAGTGTTTGCAATTTCAACCAAAGCTGGCTGTATACACTATAAAACAAAAACGATACAACTGTCAAATAACAATTTACAATATAATATGTGTTGCTGTGACGACTTCCGCCGCCAGCGGTGAACTAAGACACTAACATTTTTTTACTAGTACAACAATAACAACATTTTTGTACTAGTAAGACAATGAATATCTTCTATAGTGTGTATACAGTAGCATAATATGAATATTGTAATACGCTTGAAGAAAAAAGTCATTTCAAGACGTGGAATTCCTGTTCTCTGTCTCATAAAGAAGATAAAAACTCAAATAATTTATTATAAAGGAAGTGATTAGATTAGATTCGAATCCACATGATCTACAATCAATAAGAAAATAAAAAGAGAGCGGGAATATTAAAGTGGATAACAGGAAACACTTTTTAAAATCCTCAATTCCTTTTAAAATTATTACGCTCACATTCAATTTCCGCATTATTGTACTCCCAACGAATATTTTTCTTTTTAACACATTGCCTGTCGCGTCACCCATAAATGACCAGAACACTAGTAATTTTATCAGGTCATGCCAGTCATAATAAGGTGACAAGTGTTAATGTAAATTTTTTGATGTGGCCTGCTATGAATTTTTTTCGACAAATAATCGCGGCAAGCAATGCGTTAATAAAATATCGTTATAAAACTACATCCTCACAAAGTATTTCATGTATTATCAAGTTTTTTAATATTTTTAATAGTATACCATAAAATAGAAGCCAAGAATAGAGTGCTAATGAAATAAATTGGTGTGTATGAGGACCCTTTAAAATTCGATTTAGTTTGATGTTCAAGATTAAATATTATATTGCATAAAATATAAGTTAAGAAGCTTTAATTAGACAAAAAATTTGACATTTAGCATAAATTGTAGAAACGCACTTGACTTGTTTAATAAGTGCCCTACAATTTCAAGGCGTAGTGTACTCCTATAAAACCCTAAAATATAAATTTCGGATTTAACATTTAGAAAATAAAAAATGCAACTTCGAACATAGCCATAACATAAAGCTAGGCGTGGATTATGAATTTGGATAGCCAGAGCAGCCACCCGGGTTAGAGTCCTGCGCGGGTATACTTTTTGAGAGCCGCACTTGACCCGCTGCCGCATCATTAAGACCCGCACCCGACTCAGTTAGTTTTAAGTTTAACCGCAACCCGACCCGCACCCGATCCCGCTACCCGATAAACATTAATTAGAATGGGGAAAGGAAAATTTTCTTTAAAAAAACGGAGAAATGTAAAACATATTAACAATAATTATAATAAAAAGGAAATCAAAAGTAAATACGTACTTCGACCCGATATCTCCGCTAGTCTTACCTGCGCCCAACTCGTAACCCGCAAAAAAATCATGAAACCGCACGGCAAGGCGGGTAACCGACTCGATGCATGTCTTAAAGTCCATATCACACTGTGCCGCCAAAAAATTCCCGCCGAGAATTTGTTTTTTCCCCGGGAAAATTCCCGAAAATTCCTTCGTCCGCGATTTTCGGGAAGAAATTTAGTTACTATTTTTCTCGGATTTTTTTGGAAATATCCCGTGAATATAATTTTTGCAAATTTTCCGTAAATTTTATAAGATTTTGGCCTTGATGGTTGGTGCAAGTTGTTATAAATAATTATTAAATATGTAAAATTGTTCATTTTTTGTGTAATTTAAGTTTCCTTCAAAACAAATTGTTTTTCTTGTCCAATTTTTTCAAGTAAATATAAGTACTTGTAAAATTTAGTACGATGCTTTTGAATTACTAATTTAAGGTTTTATGAATATTGCACCTTCTTACAGAGTCGCTCTACTCGTATGTATGACCTATAGTGAGTAAATATATTGATACGAGTAAAATTATATATTTTTTTTACCATAATATCACTGAAAAATAAAACTAAATAAACCTACAGTTACAATTTTTATTCATATTTGAAATTCCTTGGGAAATTTTCCGAGGGATATTTTTCTGGAAATTCCTCGGGAAATTTATCAAAAAATATTCCGGGAATATTCCTGGAAATTTTCCCGTATCTTTAAATTTCGGGTATTGATCCATCACTATTTCGAAGCGGGTGGCGGGTACGGGTTCGGGTGGCGGTTCTTGCAATCATACTGTGCAGTGCGGTTCAGCCACACCGCCCACTGATTATTCATCTTGACGTTTTTATTGAAAGCGAGTATAGATCGAGACGGTGGTGAAACCGTGAAAAAACAATGGATACGTTAAGAGTTAAATGCTGCACCGGCACAGACGTAAACTCTAGCACATGTCAAACCAAGACAGTCACGTGACAATATCGGGTTGTGTGATTGGCTGCGGGTGCGGTTGGCGGGAAAAATAGCCAGCGCTCCTTTTGGACGAGGAGTCACCCGCACCCGCCAACCGCTTCGCAACCAGCTAGTGCGATGCGGGTATTAACCTAGGTGGTCAGGGTGATTCGGGTATAGTAACCATGCCGGCCGTTTTTAATTGAAGCTACAATGAAGTCTTTTAAATGGTTATGAATTCGGACCACCTAGTTTAAAAATCTGATGTGGCCAACACATAACCTCTCGCAGATATTTTACCTGGTTGTACGCATAAAACGAAAAATATTTTTAATTACAAATACATATATTCAAGTCTCACTACAAAATAATTCTCACATATATTTGCAAAATCTATGGGATATTTTAATATAAATTATGTACAATACATACTTCTTTACATTCAATATCCGGAAATAAATATTTTTGACAGTGACATTTATGTGTCAATTACAAACATTTGAATTTCTTGCCTTGAAGTTTGATCTGAGAATTTTTACATGAAATAATGAATTTATATTTACCGAATAAAGAATTTAACGTTCTTTAATATAAGTATTTACATAAATTTTCGATAAATAAGATTTAGATGATTTTTTTCTTGTAACTACTACTTCCGGTTGTCCAATTGTTACCAAAACTTAATCAACTCTTCCCATTATTGTTAGATTGAGGAGTCCGTAGTTAAAAATGTCTTAAGTCTTATAGTATTTGAGAAATCGTGGATCCAACATCCACACATCCACACACACCTACGGACATCATCGTAAAAATGTTATAATCGGATTCTAGGGACCTTAAAACGTGCTTATTCACTAAAATATGGATATGCGATTTTTAGCATGAATCCAATACCTCTCTTAGCGAGAGGTAAAAAAGGGGCACCTAAAGTTTGGCTAACAAATCAGGGATAAGTTAATAAGTAATTAAACTTGATTGTGATACCACTTTCGAGTTTAGTGTTTCATGCAGACAGTAGAGTAATGCTAATCAATTACAGTAATACTTTTTTAGTATATCGGGATGTGTGTTTTTGTATGGAAATCCCTTTTCATTGAAGTTGGTAAGCATTTCATATTTAATGATATATGTTCGTGAAATTATTTCCGCATGCACTAAAAACATAAACAGATAAAACTTTTGTAGAATATAAACTTGATGACAGGTATTATGAGCTCCAGACTAAGCAGGCTATTAGCTCGTCCCCTGACTATACGTATGTACCTATTATTATACATATTATGATAGTTCCTATACTCGTATAGTGCTTAGCCGGTAGATCAGAAACTGTCAATTTTATAACTTTATACTTAAAAAATACTCTTATTCATTTATAAAGTTATGCATATAGTAGGTAAATAAATAAATAATTTTGTTTTTCAAAAAAAAAAGTTATTTATTTATTTATTTATTGTAAATTCACTCTACAGGATAATATCCCAATTACAGAGCAATTGTTTCACTGAATGTACATAAATTTCGTCGTGTGACGCGCGAATAGTGACACCTTACAATAAAAATAGAAAAAGTTGAAAAAAATACATATATATTTATAAATAAACTATGATTAAATTTAAATTATAAATTATCGGTTCTTGCAAGAAATATAGCAGACAGTACTTTCTTGAACCTAGAAATGCTGTTAGAAAATATATCTAATTCTAGGAATTCATTTACAAATTTGTTGTAAATAATACACATCTGTCTGACAGGTGAACGTAGTTCGTAGTTTGTCCTTGGAGTCGGGTAAGCAAATGTCAATTTAGTTCGAGATCGAGGAACAAGAAGTTCATCTACCGAATTATTGACCAATTTGTATAGATATAAACATGATTGTATTTTCCTACGGTCGTCCAAGGACAGAACTCCGAATTCGATTAGAGAGTTATTGTAATTAATTTCATTAGTAGGGTAAACATGATATCGTTTAAAGTAAATATACCTAACAAATTTTCTTTGTAAAACTTCAATAGAATCTATGACTGGTATTCTGAGCACCCGACTGAAAAAACGACTAGCTAGTCGCCCGACTATCATAATGTTACAATATATACTTTAGACGGGTGACTATAGCTAGTCGCTTCCTTAGTCGGGCTTAGTCGCGAGCTTAGAATACCAGCCTATATGTTTATTGTAGGTTGGGCTCCATATTTGTGTTATACTACCTTATACCAAAATCATAATCTGCCTGTATTTCTCAATAGGAATTAAAATAAGTATTATATTTTTAAATGGCTAGTTAAAATTTGTATTGAATATAATAGAAATTTTTGTAAGAATTCTTGAGGCACGAAATTAATTAGCTTTAGGAACATATAATTATAATTTCATTCGTTGTTCTAGAAAAAATAAATCGTGAAATGGGACGCCATATGAAAAAGAAAAATGAATGTAACAAAAACTATTGTGTTCCTAAGAAAAATTTTGAAAAATTCATGGACTTTACTTCACTGGGACTTGAATCCAGGATCTCCCTATGTTTAGTTGGATGCTCTCTCAACTGAGCTATTAAGTCTCCTTGAAGCCATTAAATTCTTCAGCTGCCTGTTGCTAGTCTTCAACGATTACACTCTCCTATGCTGAATACTGGGCCTCGATTTTGTAACTTTAAATTCTACTGGTTTTCAAATTCGATCAGAATTGAGATTCTTCTTTACTCTTTCTCAGAGTAGATTTCAAGTTCTATTGGTCTGGAGCAGTAGAATTCATTTTTATCGTTAACTCTTACTTCTAGTTTGAAAAATTGAGATATGTATTCTTGTGTATTCTTACCCAATTCTAGTAGAATTTGAAATCCAGTAGAAGTAGAAGTTATAATATCGAGGGCCAGAATACTAATTTGCAAGCGCGAGCGCGACACACTTGGTTGTTAAAGGTAGAAGGAATCACTTCTCTGTATATTACAAATTGTTACAGTTAAGAAAATCCTGCTAGATAGAGCTGGGCGCGTGAGTAACTTTTTGTTCACGATCACGTACGCTTACGAAACTAAAAATATAATCACGACTAATCAAGCACGACTTTTTACCTCTCGCTAAGAGAGGTATTGGATTCATGCACGTTTTAAGGTCCCTAGAATCCTATTATAACATTTTTACGATGATGTCCGTATGTGTGTGTGGATGTGTGGGTGCTGGATCCACGATTTCTCAAATACTATAAGACTTAAGACATTTTTTACTATGGACTCATCAATCTAACAATAATGGGAAGAGTTGATTAAGTTTTGGTAACAATTGGACAACCGGAAGTAGTAGTTATATTTGTAATTTTTTCGCAAATTCCTTTTATATTCTTTTTTACGTATATTCTTTTGCGTTTTGACTTTTTTTTATTTTCATAATCTTCATAATGATGTACAAATATTTTTGACAGTGGCATACAAATATTTTTGACAGTGACATTTATGTGTCAATTACAAACATTTGAATTTCTTTCCTTGAAGTAGTTTGATCTGAGAATTTTTACATCAAATTATTTTATATGCATTTTTTTATCTCTAAATCTATAGAAGATATAATAATGAATTTATATTTATCGAATAAAGAATTTAACGTTCTTTAATATAAGAATTTACATAAATTTTCGATAAATAATATTTAGATGATTTTTTTCTTGTAACTACTACTTCCGGTTGTCCAATTGTTACCTAAACTGACTCGACTCTTCCCATTATTGTTAGATTGAGGAATCCGTAGTCAAAAATGTCTTAAGTCTTATAGTATTTGAGAAATCTTGAATCCAACATCCATACATCCACACACACATCCACACACACATCCACACACACACACACACGCACGCACGCACGCACACATACACACGCACGCACAACACAAACACATACAAGCAAAAAAATGTTATAATCGGATTCTAGGGACCTTAAAACGTGCTTATTCACTAAAATCTGGATATGCGATTTTAAGCATGAATACAATACCTCTTTTAGTGAGAGGTAAAAAACGTTGCTTCTGCCATGAAATGTCAAAATTCAAAATATGCTCACACTCTCAAAAATGCAATTTCTAGACTCATGGTACAAATAACTATTGTAATATAAAAACTATTGGCTTTGAAAATGAAACTTCTTGTGTTGTTCTATTCTGTGTCCGGTATTGATAGAATATCTTTCGAGAAATGTCGTCGGAATTCCTGTGAAATGAAACATCGCGATTCCCTAATGATTGGCCTACAGGAATGCCAATTACCTGGATCGGAATTAGTCCTCAAAGAACCCTTTGTGTTTTTAAATTCATGAATTGTTAACTCGTGCTTTGTAGTTGCAAATGGGTTCTTTACCTTTCTTGCTTCTGCTTTGTAAATTGTAAGAATTAATTTGAATATTTTATAACGACTGATGTTTTTATTTGTGAATTTCCACGCTACAGTACATGTGTACGAAAGTGCTCTGTTTCTTTTTATTGTTAAATTAAACATCAGGTTAAGCACGGTGATTATGTATTTATTAACATTCTTGCAAACAGCAGTATTCATTAAAGACAAAAAGAGAACTTTCTCATTCGTTACGTGAATATCACGAAAGAAAAATATCAACATATTTTTTTGCTTATTGTAGCAGTGTTTTTTCGGATTTAAAAATTTTAATGACATTTTGTACATATCTAAAATGACAAAATGTCTGAATTTTTCTCCGGATGTGTTCTGTTTTGTTTTAACATGTCCAGAGATGTCCAAGCGCATTATTAAAAAATGCCCGGAGTTTTCATTACGTTCACATGTTTTTATTTTATTTATTTGGACAAATTTTTATGAATATATTATGGAAGTGTTACTTTGCAATGTTATTTAAAGGCGTCTACTTCTCTCCTCTCTCTTTACCTATTAATTTTAGAGAAAAAAATGTAAAGACAAAAGTTGTTCAGAATTATAAACTGCGTCTAGTAAGAGCCACTATCTATCACATTCACATGTCAATTATTAAGATTAAATTTTCCGGAATGAATATATACAATTGGTATAATGAAATTAGGTAAGCGTTTAATATGCCGAAGTGGAATTCATCTTTGAATGTGACGTATCAGTGCTCCATAGCTCAGTCTCTATGTTCTCGCGCAAAAATAGTCGCACTATATCAGAAGTCCCCAAACTTTTTTGCCTTACGATTCTTTCTTCCTCTACTTTTTATCGACTCCCTTTATACTTTTACGTAACTATAAAAAACAAGTAAAAAATAATTATTAAGGGCCAATCTTGCAATCCCCAGTAAAAAATTTAACAGATAAATAAACAATCACCCCTATTTTGTAAGGAAGACGTTATGTCTTAGCAACGTTGCTATAAATTTTAACCAATAGAAACAAATGTAAAGCCTGTCATTTTCAGGTTTTATTCATTGTTCGCAATTATTATTGGTTTGCTAAGAAATAACAACTTTCTTACAAAATATGGCTGAATATAATCGGATTATTGACAGCAACGATAAATCTTTCATTTGCAGTTCATTTCATTTCAATTTAGTTTATTTAACTAGCAGTAAAAATTTTAACCATAAATTGTAAGATTGACCCTAAATAGTACATTAATAGTACATTAAGATACAAGTTTCATAAGACATGATTTTAGCGCACGCGTCATTCTTAGTAACGAGCGGCTTGCCGCGAGTTTTCTAAGGGGACAAGTCCGCTTAAATGTCTTATGAAACGTGTATTTTATACTATTTTTTCTATTTTGGTCATTTTTTCAAAAAATATACGTTATTTCATGTCCAGGAATTTCAATTTCGGTTGTTTAATATGTACTTTATGAAACTCATTTGGATGTCATAAAGAAGTACTTTATAACGTCCAAATGGGTTTCATAAAGTACATATTAAAGAACCAAAATAGAAAAAAATATTTTAAAATATGTTTGAAATTATATGATATGTAAACATTTAAAATGTATATACTGTATCTCTCGTATAAGAATGCAGTGTAGCTTGGTATAGGGACAACATTTCACGGCTTGTAATTGGTGCAAACGCGAGAGAGTTTTAAACTGTCCCAATATTATTTAAGTATTGCAGCTTTTTTTCCTGCAATTGCCTACAATAATTGAGGCTAGCTAAATTGAAGTGAAATAAATAATTGTAATATAAATATAATTGAAAATAACTAATAATACAACGTAAATAGTAATATAAATACAAAAGACACATCAACTGTCAACCTGTCAAGAACTGTAAAAATATGTCATTATTTACTCAATTTCACATGTCTGATGAAAATGGTTCTCAAATGGATAATATTGAAGATGTTCTACCTATAAATGATGTGTCTGAAAGTTTCGATTATTGTAATATTTTAATTTTATCGAAATAAATCTTAGATCTGTATTTAATCTTAAAATGTTGCTGCGTAAACCGCTCCTTCCACCACTGCAATCTTAAACAAGATGCTGTATACCTATAACTGCATGGCCATTATATTAGAGACTTTTTCATCGATTTTCAATAGGCCCCCGAGCTCGAATCGACCCCTAACAATGTGACATCGACCCCTGGAGATAGATATCAACCACTTTGGGGATTCCTGCCATATACGATGAGCAAAATTGGAAAACAGAAGACTTCCTGGGGCTTAAACAATATTTGCGCAATATTCAGTGAACGGTTTGTGCATAAATTTCAATTCCAAAAATAAATTTACATGTGAATATTTTGTTACAGAAAAATGCATCACAATTTATTTGTGATTTGCAGAAAACATTTGAACATAAGTTACACAGAAATACTAATATAGATTTTTGATAAAAATTTAAGGAATATGTTAAATACGATTATGTAATAATAACTATTAACATACCTACGAGTATGATAACTGCCGCAGAGGTTTAAAATCCAAGCTTTGATATAGTGCGAGGATTTTAAGACATCTAAGACCTGATATTATAACATCCGTGGTTTATTCAATAGTTTATCAGTTTCTGAAAATGGAGACGTTATTAATAAAGATGTAATATGAAATAAACGACTGATGTTGTTGACGGGATGAAATAATAGCAGGATTGCAGACTAAATTTTTATTGTTTAGTCTGAGGCCAACGTTTCGCTGCCACTTACAGTTACATCAGGGTGATGAAGCTGTAAGTGGCAGCGAAACGTTGGCCTCAGACTAAAAAATAAAAATTTAGACTTCAATCCTGCTATTATTTCATCCCGTTATTAATAAACATTATCGTAAATGAATATAATATAATCCAAATGAAGTGGAAATGATAACAATTTGATAAATTAAGTCTTCCTTCATGTTTTTAATTACCACCGGTTTCGAATATTTAAAAACCCATTATCAGTTCCGGCAAAAAAAACAAAAGTACAGATTTTTTTATGTTGTTGAATTGTTACAAAAAAATAGGCACATGAGCCTTGATTCGAAACCTTCCTGCAATGGACCAGACCTATGTAGTGCGGATCAGTCACTGTCACTTTTCGTTTTTAATGCTACTTCCAGAATAATCGTCCCTATTCTGTAACTCAATCGATAATAGTTATCGATCGATAACAATTTTTGACAAATAGAAACAAATGTATCATCTCTCAGCATCATTTTTTATTCAGTGTCTACTATAATTATTGGCTACAATTTATTATCGATCGATAAAAGTTATCGATTGAGTTACAGAATAGGGGTGAATATAGGCGTTTTTTATTCAGACCGGTTACCTTCGGTTACATGGCAACCGCATTTATTCAGCATACTGGTTACTTGCGGTTACGTCAAACATGTAACCGCGGTATGCTGGGCGGTTACATGTCAGGTTACTATTGCTATCCTTTTCTAGCTGTCAAAACTCAGATATTTTGGCAGTTAGGCGACTTTCAGTAAAAGTAAAAAATGGAATCTGACATTTTTTGAGAACTTATTTTGTATTAGATCAATACGCTTTAAATTAAATGTATCACACTATGAACAAGATAAATATTCGACAAATGTCAAATAATTAATTTGACAGAAACGTCTGTGGTAACCTGACATTTTTTATGCACAGCAGTTACGTGCGCTTAACCATATGTAACCCGGTTACATGAATAAAAATCTGGCGTGGCCAACACATTACCTCCCGCCATATACAACCATAGTCACAAAAATGATTAAGGTGATCCTTATTTTTGGATTAGCGAATTTTTATTCTAATTTTGGCAGTTTATTTCTTAAAATGTAGTCTAATCTAATACAAGTAAGTACCTTTTTTGATAATAAAAGGAAGATTAAATGTTAAATATCTGGATAGAATAGAATTCACTAATCCAAAAATGAGGATTAGCTTAAACTTTTTTGCTAATCTTCAATTTTTATTAATCTAAATACATACCTACATTGTTACTTATGCTGGAAACTGTATTGATTTCCTTTCCTATTGTTTTATTTGGTTTTTTGTTTTTAAAACTCTACTATTATTAATTTGAAATGATTAGTTCTTTGACAGTGACATTTATCTGTCAGTTACATACATTTGAATAACTGTGCAACCAAGAAGTTTTGTTTGTTTAAAGCGTAGGCCAGGGATCTAAATTATAGATAATTTTATAAATTTATCCATAAAATATATAGAAAAAGTATTAATGCAAATCTGTAGAAAATTTAATAATCTTAATTTTTATAATAACATTAACCCCGAAAAATAACATTTAAAGGTATTTTTCGACGTAACTTCAAGTAAAGCTCTTTCCATAATAGAAAAAGGTCGAAATGCAAGGTTTAAAATTTTTCTGAGTGATAGTATTTGAGTTAGAGTGGAGGATCCACACGTACATACACACATACATACACACATACACACAGACATCATTGTGAAAATGTTAAAATTGGATTCTAGGTACTTATGCGATTTTTAGCACGATCCCTATACCTCCCTTACCAAGGGTAGAGGGAGGTAAACAACGCCTTATGATAGTCAAAACAATTATTTTGACATATATCAATATGTATATGAAATATTTACGTTATCTGCTTTATTCCTCGTTTATTATTTTAAAATAAAATTAGCCGCGTTACGATACACGTAACGGTTCATCGGTTTGTATTTGTATGTAAATAGCTTTATATTTTCATTTTAGTTTATTTTCATTTTTTGAGTTGTCAGTATGGTAAATATTATCGTACAAATACAGTTATTACTTAGTTACCACAGCCTACTGTTGTATACATAAACAAAGGCTTAATATCCTGAAGCCAGCTTTAATTCTAGTTTTACTTTCTCTTAATAAAATTTATGCTTATATGAACAATGAATACAATGTAAAACTAAATTTGATATAATTGTTAACAAGAATAAAACACTACTAATGCGCCATTCTTTCAATGTTATCATCTTTAATTCTATTGAATTATTGAATAAAACTATCGCATTCAGTGAATAAACCATCATTCAGCATTTTTAATTATCCGTTGCGAAGTAGATAACTATACAAAAGTGAATAAAACTTCCAAACTACTCCTTTATAAAGTTTCAGCCTCTAATTAATCATCCGCTTTGAAAGCAAAAGCCAACATTAAAAAACATGTTTTCAGATTAAAGATTAATAGAATCAAAGAGCAGTAACTGAAAATGATATATAACCGTTTCGGAGATCTCGAGCGTATTCCGGTTAGGATCTTTCAGTTTCAAGAACCGCAAAAACCTTCCCGGTTGGGGGGATTAATGATAATGGGGATCGAAATGAACCGTTGAAGTGCACCCCAAGGAGTGGGGACCGGGACAGATGCTTTTATTGCTGCTGATTTACGCCAACACGCAAATTTTATCCCCAATATATTTTATAATGACTTGCAGGGCTACTCAAGTTTTTATTGGGGATTACTTTTTGTTGAATTAATTTAACGACGACCGCGGGAATTCATGTTTATTAATTAAGATGTAAAATTTTCAGTAGATGTTAAGCTTTTAAAGATAATGTTCTACACAATAATAATTTAATGTAGCAACACGATTTTATTTATCGATTTATAAAATACGCTCAGAATAAGTAACAGTGTTTTCTATTCTAAAACTATTGCAGAAATAAGAATGCTTCCAGTTTACAATTTTGGTATGACGACAACTGGTTAAAAGTTTGAATATTACCGCATAAATATGTAATAAATAAATACAGTAGGCTCTCTATAATCTGGCCGTGCACTACTCCGGCGCATCCAGTAATCCGGAGTTATTGAGATACTCGTACATCTAAAATGTAATCGGAAATTTTTTTCAGGATAAAATTTAACCACGAATGATATTCGGATGATTATTCCAAAATAAAAATCAGGTAATCATTTATATATTTTTCCTTTTGACAAAAATCTTCTAATTTTTATTGTTTTTTGAGGTGTTACATTTAAGTTTGCTTTTTCAATGTTTTAAATAGATTCCTGTCCGAATCGACTCGTTTTTAATAAAAACTGATAACACTGAAAATATACACACTTTGACAGGTACGTAAACAATATGTTGCTAAAACGTCAAATATTTTTCGCTTATCAAAACACACTTACTTGTAAAAATACGACATCTTATTGGCTTAAAGGGTGTGAAATTTTTTTTGTGAGGGTGTTTTGTCATATATAATATCATAAGTGGTAAATTTCTGCCGGAAAAATTTTCAGATTGTTACGAGAGCTGGTTGCCTAGTAATTTATTAAGTGGAATTGACAAAAAAATCACGAGTTGTCAAACGAGTGATTTTTGATTTATGTCATGAGATAAATTGGTAACAGGCTCAAGTAAATCAATCGGAAAATTTTTCCAGGATAAAATTTAACTACGAATGGTATTCGGATGACTATTTCCAAAATAAAAATCAGGTAATCATTTATATAACTTTTTCTTGACAAAAATCTTGTCATTTTTATTGTGTTTAGAGGTATTATGTTTCAGTTTGCTTTTTTAACGTTTTAAATAGATTTCTGTCCGAATCGACTAGTTTTTAATAAAAACTGATAACACTGAAAATATACAGACTTTGACAGGTATGTAAACAATATGTTTCTAAATGGTCAAAAAAAATTCGCTTATCAAAACTCACATACTTGTAAAAATCCGACATTTTATTGGCTTACACGGTGCGAAAAAATATTTTTGACGGTGTTTTGTCGAAATGAAACTTGGTAACTAGGTAGAATCGTGAATTTGGATTGGTTTATATATTTATCAGTGAAATAGTCAAAATGAAACTTGGTAACTAGGTAGAATCCTGAATTTGGATTGGCTTCTAAATTTATGAATGAAATAGTCATATATAATATCATAAGTAGTAAATTTTTGCCGGAAAATTTTTCAGATTGTTACGAGAGCCGGTTGCCTAGCAATTTATTGAGTGACATTGACAAAAAAATCACGAGTTGTCAAACGAGTGATTTTTGATCAATGTCACGAGATAAATTGGCAACAGGCTCGAGTAAAGCAATCGGAAAATTTTTCCAAGATAAAATTTAACCACGAATGGTATTCGGATGACTATTTCCAAAATAAAAATCAGGTAATCATTTATATAATTTTTTTCTTGACAAAAATATTGTCATTTTTATTGTGTTTAGAGGTATTATGTTTCAGTTTGCTTTTTTAACGTTTTAAATAGATTTCTGTCCGAATCGACTAGTTTTTAATAAAAACTGATAACACTGAAAATATACAGACTTTGACAGGTATGTAAACAGTATGTTTCTAAATGGTCAAAAAAAATTCGCTTATTATCAAAACTCACATACTTGTAAAAATCCGACATTTTATTGGCTTAAAGGGTGCGAATAAATATTTATGACGGTGTTTTGTCGAAATGAAACTTGGTAACTAGGTAGAATCCTGAATTTGGATTGGTTTATACATTAATGAATGAAATAGTCAAAATGAAAGTTGGTAACTAGGTAGAATCCTGAATTTGGATTGGCTTATAAATTTAAGAGTGAAATAGTCAGTAGAATATCGTAGTATAAATATATAATATTTCTCGATATAGGTACAATACAATATTTTTTATAAAATTTTCAACCACTGCATAACATCTCTATATAATTTTGTTTTATACAGGAATTATTATATTATTGGGGTGGAATTATTAAGAAACAAATGACAAATTCAATTAGAGAACATCATTTGTTTATAGTTGCTATTTTATGGAATCTCGTGGCCGCGTGCCTGAGAGTCAGGTCGCGAATCTGGGGAACCGGATTTGATCCCGACCGACGCCAAATATTTCGAATTTTAAATGAAACAAAATTGACCCCTGTGATGTACTCTCAACGCCAGCAATGAGTGCCCGCGAGGTGACACCTTGTAAGCGCCCGCACGGTGCAAATATTTCATCATTACCGATATCTGTGTACAAAGCAGATTGGCACACCCAGCAATGGATAATAAGCCGTGATGATATATTTATTTATTTATGTATTTATAGTTGCTATTTTCTCCCTTTTTACACATTTCTTCAATTTACATTAATTTAGAAAGCACATTACACCACATTTTGAAAATTGTGTGTCGGTAAGCCAACAATCACGTCGAAACTAAAATAATTTACAAGTAATTGCAAAACAATAATAAAATCCAAATCAATAAAATATGGGGTCTCGTAGCCGCGTGTCTGAGTGTCTGGTCGCGAATCTGGGGAACCGGGTTCGATCCCGACCGACGACAAATATTTCGAATTTTAAATGGCACAAAATTGACCCCTGTGGTGCACTCTCCACGCCAGCAATGAGTGCCCGTGAGGTGACGTCTGGTACGGCACGGTAGAAATATATCATCATCATTACCGATATCTGCGAACAAAGCAGATTGGCACACCCAGCAATGGGTAATATGCCGTGATGATATATTTATTTTATTTATTTAATAAAATAAATCTGATGTGACCAGCACATTACCACCCGTCAGTTATATGTATTTTCTACAAATTCCATTTTTTAACCAATCAAGTATGTTGACATGTAACAAAAAAAGGGATTTGTCGTTGTCAGATTAATATGTATTGGATAAATTTTTTAACTAAGGGCCGGTATTTCCATCTTCGGATACAGTGCTAGTTAACTTATCTGTCGGATAAATGAACAATGTCGCATCAAAAAATGACATTCAATATAATTTACATCTTTTATGCTTTTATTTCGATGCGATATTTTATCATTTATCTGACGGATAGTTATCCTGAACTTTATCCGGAGGTGGAAATACCGGCCCTAATTGATACAAATTAACCACCGAGTTACAGAATAGGGCCCAATATCCATTTATTATAAAGTATAAAATGCAGTCAAATCTTATAGAGAATACAATGTTCTTTAATATTTATAATAACATTAAATGTGAAAAGATGATATTTAACATCGTTTTTATTTAAGAAAAACTGTTAAAATCTTCATATGAGAGTACCTGCGGTTGACCAATTATAACCAAAATGTAATAAGCTCTTCATATGGATGCAACATACAGGAATACAAAGGAATTATAATTTTTGAAATTGTAGTATTAGAGGTATCGAAGACGAAAATTTTGTTACACACACACGCACACGCAAACGCACGCACGCACGCGCCAACGCACACACATCGTAAAATCGTATTCTAGGGACCCTAAAGCGTGTATATTCATTAAAATCTCACCACCGAATTTTTTGACCAAAGACAATATCTTCCTTACCTGGTGACGGAAGGAAAAAATCTGATGTGGCCAGCACATTACCTTCCGTCAGTTCTATGTATTTTGTACAAATTTCATACGGAAAGTTCCTTGCTAAATTAAATATTCTATTTCTTGTACATTACCTTCCGGCAGTTGCATGTATTTTATGAAAATTTCATACAGAAAATTATTATTTTGTGACGTTTTCTATATACAGTGTAATGTGTCTGCAGAAATAAAAGATTTATTATTATTATTTCTTGTACGTTACCTTAAAGCAGTTGTATGTATTTTATACAAATTCCATACAGAAAGCAAAAGATCCTATATTTCCAATAAAATTATAAGACACTATGTCACTTTCACTTGACACTGACATCTTTCAATCAGAATTTTCTTAATATAGTAACTGTTTCCATAGCTCTGGCTACTTTATGAAATTTAATTTCTTTATAATTTTTTAACTCTATATCCATTTAATATTAAGTATAAAATGCAATCAAATCGTATAGAGAATAAAATATTCTTTAATATTTATAATAACATCAAATGTGAAAAAATTATATTTAACATAGTTTTTTCAAGAAAAACTGTTAAAATCTTCAAATGATGGTACTTCCGGTTGACCAATTGTAACCAAAATCTAATCAGCTCTTCATATGGATGTAACGAAGAAGTATACGAAAAAATTATAATTTTTGTAACTGTAGTATTAAAGTTATCGCAGACGAAAATTTTGTTACACACACACACACACACATCCACACACACACACATCCACACACACGCACGCACACACACACACACACACATACAGACATCATCGTAAAAATAGTAAATTCTTATTCTAGGGACCCTAAAACGTGCTTATTGATTAAAAACTCATCATCGAATTTTTTGACCAAAGACAATACCTTCCTTACCTAAAGGTGACGGAAGGTAAAAACAATAATTTTGAGAACTGTTTAATATTTGATTCAATAACTTTCAATTTTTGTCACCAAAATTCCCTTTTAAAAATGGTAATTCGTTTTCAAAATATCTGATTACGGTATTCTACATAAATAACCATACATACAAATTTCTGTGGCGATTATTAATTTGTTTCATAAAACTGACAGTACAAACGGTGATATCCGTGATACTTTTTAGAGGTGCGCAATTCGTGGGTGGTAGAATTTGTATAAAATTTATATGTATTATATTTTCTAAATTAGTCAGAAAGATATAGTTAGTGATCACGTAGAAATACTACCAAAGAAAAGGGATCGCGAAAAAATTAAATGAGCACCATTTCCTTAAATAAACATCGAGTACAAACAAATCAAAATGATTTTTTTGTTAATTTATAATTAAGAGCCTAATCCTGTTGTAAGAACTAAAACAGTTCATGACTAATAAATAACTCGAAATTTTCTTCTATGTACTACATTTTACAAAACACTTAGGCAAGATTTCAATTTTTCTAGCTTAGCGTTAAGTACGTCGACTTCATTCAGCACTTGAAATAAATTAATCAAGCAAATGTTTTTCCTCTGCAAACAAGTAAAAACAATGAAAAATAACATTTCACTATCGTAATGGCTGGTGGGTGGCCTCAGACACTTTACTTCCCCCGACAAAAACGCCATCTTCCGAGTAGAACCCGGACTAAGAACCTAATGACAAGTAGCAGAGGAAGAAGATTTGTTTTTCTTAGCCGCGCATATCTTTTATACATGATTTAAAGAAGAATTTGCCAATTAGAGAGGAATATAAATACTCCTATGTACACACTCGTGGGAATACGATTATATTAATGATCAAAAAAGTACATTATTTAAATATTAAAAGCTTTTTTGTGGTCGGTAATTGGTATAAAGAAGATAAGGAGATAAATCTTGTTACGTTTGAATAAGTACTTCGAGATGAACAGATCTGTCTATGTTAATAAGATTATATCATTATACGAAGCAACTCAAGTTTAAGTAGCAATACAAAAATATTTCGCTAATAAAATGTTTTACATTTCATGATTAAGATATGGTTTATTTCTTTACAAAATAATATTCTTGATGTGAAAATATTATATCAGTTATTTGTTTTTCCATTTCGGTGTTTTTATGAGTCTATAAAAGCACTGTTTATCACTGAAAACAAGACGTTTAGAAGATCTATAAACGTATTGTTTTTGGCGCCTTTCGTATTCTAGAGGTGGTAGTCATGACAGATGAATTACATATAACCCCAAAATGGTAAGATGTTTATGTTGAAATATTAGTTCTAATTATTGATTTTTATCTTTTCTCCAGGTGATAGGACTAGAAAGAAGAGAAATTTATAGCTATAGCTGTGTTAGTTCAGAAAGAAGAATCTGTGAAGTTAAAATCTTTCAACTAAAAAATTATGAAACAAGAAACAATGCGCTCAGATTTACTTTGTGAAAACAATTTAAACGGTAAGTTTTATTTATTACAATTTAATTTTATAGTAATATTGCAATTTTCAGCTGATTGTATTGTTATATCAGGCAAGTTTTGAAGTGTTACTTGAAGTGTTGACACTGTGAACTCAATTTGTGGCTACTTGCAAGTAAATATGAAATTTTTCGATCCATGGTTTTCAGATCCACGTCGAGGCGAATTGTCGAATATTAAATTTTTAAATATGATTTAGTCATAAGTGCCATATACAAATACAACATATGTTTTGTATTGAAGAATATAAGAACAGCTGTTGCTGTTATGTCTGCAACTGAGCAGTGGATTTGTTGATAAAATGATGGAATGTAAAAGTGTAGATCAATAAATTGTTCATTAAAGTATTTCATTATTTAAAAAGTTTTATGATAACACGAACCAGCGATCCCGATTCGTTAATCCAAAAATAAGTATTAGCTTAATATTTTTTGTGACACGGGCTGTAAATGGCAGGAGGTATTGTGTTGGCCACACCAGATTTTTTCTTCATAGTTTTTAAAACACTAGAGAAAAATAATCGAGCCAAAATTTCTTGCTCCCCCACTCTTATGACGTCATCGGTCATGGCTCGAAAATAGATTATTGGTCTGTGATTCTAATGTTATAAACTGTATGTGCCTTTTATCCCAGTATCAATATCAATTTATTGACATCATTACCATAGCAACTACTCATAACACGCTCTTGGGTGTTATTTGATATATAACATGCCAGTTGAACGTTAAAGTACTTTTTAGTTGCATCAATATGCAATATCCATTAAAGCGTGTTTTCCAATAATGAAACTAGATTTAGCCAAAAAAAGCATAATGCAAAACAGCAGTTTTTTCTGATGTTTCTACATCATAAATCACAGTGAAATTTAGTCATACTTGTTTAAACAACAGGCAATAACTATAATTAATGAAGAGTCCTTGTAAATCTCTATGGCCACACTACGTTAAACAAACTCAGAAGTATGTTAATTTGTTTATGAAACAACTAATTATCTCACTTCAACAACCATGATCAGGAAAAAAATATTACCTACCAGTGGCATACGCAAGGGGCAGGCCCGGATTACCCATACGGCCAACCTAGGCCATGGCCTAGGCTAGGGCGTAGGCACGGAGGGGCGCACATCGAGTAGTTGGATAAATGGGAAAACGGAAGGGAGAAGTGCCTGAAGTTACTAGACGACGTAAACTGTCACATTTGCTTTAATTATACAAAATCAGTATAGTGGAGTGGGTAAATCCTGTTGAGCTATGACAGTTGTCGAAGATTTTAAATAATTCTAATATTTATATACCGGGTGTCTACTTATGAATCTTAGCAGATATAATGGTAAAATTTTCATGACTGTAATTTCTGCCCTACGAATTTTAAAATAAAAGTATATATACGAAAACTGTTCAGAATTCAAAACTGCATCTAATAAGTCCAAAATTATTGTTTACATGCGTTTCATTCGAGAGATGGAGAAGCAAAATAAAACTTGTTATCTTTAGCTACTTATAAAAAGATGGTAAATTTATCATTGATGACTGATAATTGTAGGTATATTGAAAAACAAACAATCTGTTAACTCACGAGTCCAACTTTGGAAAACGAGCCGTTTCGCGGTGAGTTTTGCAAAGGACGAGTGCGATAACAGTTCTTATGAAACATGTTTTTATATTATTTTTTCTTTTACGGTAATTTTATAATTCTATTAGATTTTTAATAAATGTGACTTATAAAATCAGTTACGTTGATAGCACTTCCCGCTAACAAATTGAACTTCAGGGATGAAAATTCTTTGTTGACTGACAGCAATTTGATGTTGAAGTCATTTATGTATCAGTTTTAAAAGCAGTAGTCTTACCACCTCTAGAAAACGAAAAGCTACAAAAACAGTACGTTTATAGATCGTCTTAACACGTTTATAGACTCATAAAGGCATTGATATAGAACAAGAATTTAATGAAATCAAGCATTATTAAAACTAGGTTTATATTGAAAGGTGGAGGGGGGAGGCGGGGTGCAGTCATGAATTTTGGCCTAGGGCGTAAAAAATGCTAATCCGGGCCCGGCAAGGGGAGGGGGATTAGGGTAATGTCTCCCTCTAAACTTCGAAAAAAACTAAAATTTTAATTACCGCATTTCAAAATTGCGCGCCTTTTAATTTCTGATGTGCATCTGCGCGTTATTGTTTAATTTTAGCTACTTTTCATTTATTCAGTTGATACTATGATTAATGTAACTTGACTAAGAATTTTGTGAGTGTGAATCGGGGAAAATCAATACGTGGTATAAGAAGATCGAAGCAAGTAATCAGATGATTCGAATGGGTATCATATGAAAAACTTAAGCTAAAATGAATATTCACCAATTGTGTGCTTCCTTAGACGTTGACGAAGTTTTAGATGCTTTGGCGAAGAACTCCAGAAGACTATTATAATTATTATATAAATACGAGTCACTTTATTTATATAAAATACATATACAAAATCAATGAAACACTAACTTTTTAAGTTAATTTACTTTGAAAAATCCCCTTTAAATTTTTTTCTGCGTACGCCACTGTTACCTATTGCATGGATTAGTCAATGTTTAATTATTGGTTAATTACACGTATTTAAGAAAAAAATACGTAGTAGTAATCTCTGGCCCACTTGCATAAAACATACCTAGTAGGTAAAGAATAATCACAATGTAAACTTTTAATAACACTTGTACCTTGTATCGTAATGTATTCTGATACGTGGTTACAAGTATATTGTTATAATAAACTATAACAACATTTTGTACAATGAGACCCTTAGCGCAAAGCTTAGCGTAGATGGCCGCATATGGACATTCTCGGTAAGTACGTATTACAATGCACAGACTTTTGTAAGAATACACAGATATTATTGTGTGTAACCGTGACTTTTCATGGTTGTGGCACATTATATAAACACAAAAAATAGAATAATATACAATAATATACTATAGGTGCAATAAAACAAACGTTTTTAACAAACACGTGGTCTAAATTTATTGTTTTTATTTTAATTAATAGTTATGTTTGACGCTCGTTTGACGTTTCAAAATCTTTTGAAGGTCAAAGTAACTAGCCCAGTAGCGAACCTATCGGGAGAAATATTGTGCTAAGGCTCTCATTGAGCTTTTCTTTTTTATAATTTTTTATTAATAGTTCTCAACGACAACGACTGAGGCAGAAAGTAATTTGAGTGACACCAAATACATGACTGAAATAACACTTTTTCTTAAATCGATAATAATTTTATATTACATAACCAAATTAAAATTAAAATATGCGACCAGACACTCAATCATTCGTTCCGGACATTTTCCATTTGAGGGAGACCATTCTGGTAATTTTTAATTTAGAATCATACCAATTTTTGAGTGATATACACTGTAAATAGAAACTTAATGCGGAGGTATGAACATATTAAATTTATTTTCACGCTACCGCCTCATTTTTCTATACGTGTCATCCTTGTTTATATTTACATTCAAATTAATTTACCGCACTGACAGTGGAAACGATTTACAAACAGTTCGGTGTAATTCATAACGGTACACGGAACAAACAAATTTTATCATATCGGGCCTATTCTGTAATTCAGTCGTTAATTTTTATCGGATGGTTGTAATTTTTAACCAATCAAGTATGTTGGTATATAACAAAAGAATGGATTTTTAGTTGTAAAATCAATATCTATTGGATAAAATTTTTAACCAGTGGTTAAAAATTAACGACTGAGTTACAGAATAGGCCCGAATATCTTAAATGGTAATTTTTGACGGAAAAATTTTCAGATTGTTACGAGAGCTGGTTGCCTAGCAATTTATTGAGTGGCATTGACATTCACGAGATAAATTATCAACAGTTTTATCGGTCACTTCAGTACCTAAGGAGTGACAAATATTTGTTGTGATGTTGTATAAATATATTGTGTATTCATTATTTATATTATGTATATGGTTTGGACACGAATAGTAATAATCAACAGTCGAGGCTGTTGATTATTATTACTATTCGTGTCGTAAGCAATCAGAAATTTTTTCCAGGATAAAATTTAACCACGAATGATATTCGGACGACTATTTCCAAAATAAAAATCAGGTAATCATTTATATATTTTTTTTCTTGACAAAAATCTTCTAATTTTTATTGTGTTTTGAGGTGTTATATTTAAGTTTTCTGTTTCGACGTTTTAAATAGATTCCTATCCGAATCGACTCGTTTTTAATATAAACTGATTACACGGAAAATATACACACTTTGACAGGTATGTAAACAATATGTTTCTAAAACGTCAAAAAAATATCGCTTATGAAATCTCACTTACTTGTAAAAATGCGACATCTTATTGGCTTAAAGGATTCGAAAAAATTATTGTGTTGTCGAAATTAAACTTGGTAACTAGGTATAATCCTGAATTTGGATTGGCTTATAAATTTATGAGTGAAATAGTCTATATTAACTTTTATCGTTATTAAAAATAATTGTTATTTTATTTTATATATTTTACGCAAAAATTGTACAAGATTCGAAAATTTAAAACTCGCCATGTTACGAGACATCAATCTTGTACTGTAATATAATATTCTAAAATAAAATCGTGACATATTCTATGAAATATTGTGACAATTGTAGATTATGTACAGAGTGTAAATCGAAAAGTAAAACATAGGAGTATATAACATGGGAAATCTATAAAAACTGTAACTTTGTAATTATTTTTTACATTCATATGAAGAGATAAAATAATCGTTTCACATGTATTTAAAGTATTTCTGCATAAAATAATTAGGTAACGTTTGCGCAAAGAAAAATTGATGTCCCATGTTAAATGCATATGTTCTACTTTTCGATTTACACCCTAAACACGTTCTGCTTAATTAAATAGTCATATTTTTTTCTTGTTTTTGTCTTCGTTTTTGTGTTTCTTTTCTTAGAATTTGATTCTATAATAATTACTAATTAATTTTCTTTTGTCATATTTTTTTAAAGCTCGTTCATCTCTTAAGGTGCATTACCTACTATTTCCTTCATCAACAGGAGTAGAGAAATCACAATACTCCAAATTTTTAATAATTGAAAACTTGTAACAAAAAACAAGTCTTTCATATCCACATCTTGACAACACATGAGCAAAATTAAATTTTCTCAAATGTTATTTCGATAAATTTGAGTTCTACACGTCGTTTTGTTTTTTTAAGTGGAATACCAAGAATACAGCGAAGAATCTTTGGAAGAACCCTCGGAAGAACTTTAAGAAATTGTTGATGCACCTTTTGCATCTGTTCTAAACCAGCAAAATCTAGAAAATTATACAATGCAGCCTACAACTTATATTAGAGAAAAGAACTATCACGATTTTGACATCAGAGACATCAATTGCCACTTACGGCTAAAAAATAAATATTTTCATTTTATGACGTCACTGTCACGGATGACATAAGTCCATAGTTTGCGACGACAGAGACGTAGTTAGTTAACCTTGTCTGATAACGGAAAGTATCTCTTTATGACATCTAAATGAGTTTCATGAGTACATATTTCAGAACTAAAATAGAAATTCTTAAAAATAACGTTTATTTTTAAATATTTTTTGACAAAAGGACTAAAATAGAAAAATCGTATAAATAGTATAAACACGTTTCATAAGACATATCACCACTTGTACCCTTAACAAAAACGCGTGCGCCAAAATGATATTTTATGAAACATGTATATTAATGTACTATTATAATTCAATACTTTATAGTAATTTTGAATGTGGTATTCCCAAAACAAAAGCATTTCAAAAGCTAAGAACATACCTATCGATACCTCTAAAAGTACTTAGTTATGGAAATTTAAAAGCACACGCGGGATTTTAGTGCGTACTAAACTGCACTACAAACATACACGTCTGATCTATAATTTGTCACCGTATCCATTTATAAACATCGTCCTATACCCAAAAGCTATAACCCAAACCTCCATAAACCAAAAATAGTATGCTACCCTCGGTTAATGGCAGATATAAACAAGGAAGCCTACTCTTATTCACTTCCTCGTCGCGGCATTTCCGCGTGAATTAGTTAGATGTAAACGTGTTTAAAATTTCACGCAGCTCCTGCGGGATGCAGTGTATTATTCACGTATGCCGTCTCCATGGTGCAGTTGCTAGGAGACCAGCCAAGCAACCAGCACATGTGTATGCGTGGGAGTACGTTTGGGAAGTCATTCCAACTACATGCTTGGGAGGTATAATGTGATATACACCGAACGATTTGTTTTGTAGGTTTTACGAAGATCAGTTTCGCATACATTGGCGGGAATAAGTTTCCGGATAAATTTTTTATTGTAAATACTTTTAAAATAAGAATAGCATGTTGGAACATCTTGCGAGGTTGATATTTTGAGTAACTAGTACTTTTTTCGTTCCTGACTATTTCTTTTTAGTTTTTCTGATGAGAACTTAATATTACCTACGCATACCTACTATCTAGTTTAAAGACGGTACAATACATGTAAAAAACATAGTATATAGTTTTTGGGGCCATCTTAGAGTTGCCAATACAGAACTAAAATTAAAATCGCAGCCAACTTGATTATTTATTTATTGAAATTGTAATTTACGTTTACTGAAAATTTGAATTTAAATAAAAAAATTACATGGTTATTACATTAATTATTTAACTGTATTTCAGATAAGAATAGACTTGGTAGTGCTGCGGCGCCAACCTGTTTTACACACATAAATTTTATGAATTATAATAGTTTTGTTTCGTGTATGCAGGCTCGATCATAGCGGGTGTTCATTTTGTTCCCAGAACAAAGGCGGTCAACCATGGGGGCGGCAAGCCATCCTAACTTTTTATAGAAAAAAAATATTTAAGAATTTAAAAATATCAACAATTTATGAAATAAACATATTAATAACGCATCATTCTTTTAAATACTTAGTTTGGCTAACTGGTAACATATGATGTCAGTCAGTGGCGTAACTAGAAATCTTGCGCCCCTATGGGAATTTTTTGGGGTCGCTCCAAGGAAAAATTTAAAAGCAAACAAAATATTAATTTTCACATTATACGGTGACAGTAATATTATAATCATTTTTTTACGTAATTATTAATTAAACTTTTTCATTACCAAGCTTTTCTTGTATTCAAAAATCTTTAGAAAAAACCCTAAGGAATACATTTTCATTAAATTACCCCACTCTTGATACAGATATACAGATACAGGGTGTTAATCAAAAAGCGGGCCATAGGTGTTTAACATTGGAAATCAGTTTTCCTTTTGTGTAAAAGTTCCCAATTAATTTTAGACAAAAATGTTTCAAATAAAACTTGTAGATAATTAAATTCTACGCCTAATTTATTAAACTTGTTTTTTAATACAGTATCAGGCATTTTTATATAAGAACAAAGGCGGCTGATAGGTTAGGATCGGTCCTGCGTGTATGACAATACTTGACAGCTCGAAACGTCAAAATTTGATTATTTTTAATTATTTAGTAAGTAAACATTTATTTAAAGTTGTAAATTAGATTATAAAGTCAAAAGGGAATAAATAATATACCTCCTTTACATATTGCTATTGTAAACTTTGTTTGCGTTTAGACCAATCAGAAAGCTGGAATCTCAAGCTCTATCTTACTCCTAAGTCTATTCTTTCCTGAAATACAGTATACAAAATTTTATTAACAAAATTTGGTACATCATATCCATAAATTACCTAAATTGTATGTTTTTCTTTGGTAAAATGCACGGTAAAATGTAAGTTAGACTATTTGAAGTTTACAAATTTCAGTTCCTGTAATTTCAATTTTAATTTGATTATTTTTAATTATTTAGTAAGTAAACATTTATTTAAAGTTGTAAATTAGATTATAAAGTCAAAAGGGAATAAATAATATACCTCCTTTACATATTGCTATTGTAAACTTTGTTTGCGTTTAGACCAATCAGAAAGCTGGAATCTCAAGCTCTATCTTACTCCTAAGTCTATTCTTTCCTGAAATACAGTATACAAAATTTTATTAACAAAATTTGGTACATCATATCCATAAATTACCTAAATTGTATGTTTTTCTTTGGTAAAATGCACGGTAAAATGTAAGTTAGACTATTTGAAGTTTACAAATTTCAGTTCCTGTAATTTCAATTTTAAGAATAAAAATACATAAACTTCACAAGTAATAATAATATTAGCTATTATATACTTACGGTCTTCCTGGTATGTTTTCCAAAAATTTCGATTATAAAAACTTGCAAATCGGCATTATATCTCGTTGATTTGTGTATATAAATGACAAAATTAATTGAATTTTTAACGTTTCCGTTTCGCGTATCCAAGATAAATTCAAACGGTTTTGTTTCACCAGGAAGTACATAAGCCGAATTTCAACGAAAGTATACAAACATACCCGATAGCGACTATAGTGATATTTTGCGGTGCCATCCCAAACAACAATAATTGTGCAATTAATCGGTCATATAATTGTCAGCCCCCTGTACGTACGTATGTCGATATTAGCTATTATTGGAAGGTTAAGGGTAATTATTTTTTGTGTATTAGTTAAATTAAGACAAATTAACAATTTTCAGAAAAATATATGATGAAACAGTTTCCCGTCCTCCCCTAAAAATTGAATAAAAAAATTTGCATCTTATTCATTATCACATCTAATGTAAAAGTGGCACTGTGACTTCCCTAACCTAACGCACAAAACTCACGCCCTCAAAACTCAAAACCGTGTGACTGCCCTCGATCATTTGAGTTTTGCTGACTTAAATTTTGTGAATTAGATTAGATTACGCGCAGAAAGAATTACACTGTGGACTATTTTTTTTTCAGTAACATCATCGATACGCACTCCTTTTGGTCATCGATAAACTAATGATTCTGTAATATTATCTTAAATTTTAAACAAAATGTAAAGAATTATATAAAACTTGACACTTCAAATTTGCTACTATTTTCTTGAATTTTTCCCATACACCGAAATATACATTTCTTGGGCCCTGTGTACATTTCAGTTCTTGCGTTGATGTTTGGATTTTTTTTTAAATTTTACCATATTACTAGTGCGTTTTTTTACGAAGTTACTAGTATATTCACACAAAAAGAAACGTAACCATATTGTAAATCACGTTCTTGACCAATAAATTATTGCAAACATCATGATAACACAGAAACAATTTTAATTAAAACAATCTTTTTACTTTTCTGTCTGCTTAACCATCAAGTTGATGGGTATTTCCGAGGGTATTTCACGCATTGATAAAATGTTACAAACAGCATTCTGACTCAACGAATGTTACACCACAAATTTGCAATTACGATTTTATCAGAAGTACGAAGGGAAATGTCTTCCCCAATGTTTTTAAAAATGCTTAACTCAATCAATATTTTATGAGCAAAGCAAAGTACAAACAACATGTAATCAAACCGATAGACTACGAATATATATGTGTATAAGGTTGAAATTGTTCCCCGAAATTTCCAAGAATAAAAATTATACCTTAATCATCTTTAATTACTTAAAAACCATTTCTCGAAGGCCAGAAAAAGGCTAAAAAACTAATTTTATATATTTATGATTATAGAGCTGTAAGATTTTACTTATCCTGACGAAGGTATAAGTGTATGTCGGAACGTTGGTTTTGGAAAAATATATGTTGTATGATTAAAATTTCGAGTAATTTTTAACAGAAAATATCATATGTATATCATAACAACTCATTACTCTTTGCTGGCTGGTAATCACAGACTTCAGTATTGAATAGCTATTTGTGTAATAAGAGCGCAAAATGGGACATTGTCGATTGAGAAGTTGTTGCCGCGCGACGCAAGAGCGCCGCATTCTCTCAAAATCGACAATGTCCATTTGCGCTCGAACACACACAAGATTTTTTCTACAGTCGCCACAATAAGGCCCTCCACCATAACAAAAATTTATTTGTTTCAAGTACATTAAACTAGTGCAGTGAAAAAGCGGATGTCCTTTGGAAGCGTTCACGCCAAACTTTTGCAGGTGGCAGCACAACTGTTCACATAATTTATTTTATATTTAATTTTAATTTATCGTTATTATCCATTCTTTTTTAGCTATTGATTCAATCTAATCTAAGCATTTTATACTTTCGTTTTTGTAAATGAATGCCCTATTTTATTATGACAACAGTGCGGCATTTTGTTTGGTTATGTAATATATCGACTGAGCAGATATATGTCAGATTTACTTGTGAAGATGGTAAATGTGTAACTACAGTGCCATTAGTTCCTGACTAAACCTTTCCATTAGGAATGCAGACATTTGAGATTTCTCAACATTGTATAGTTAAAAATTTGGTCCGGACAGTGAGCGTTTTTCTACTTTGTCGCGCATGAGCGGCAAAGTGACATTTTACATTGACAAAAGAGAGCGCAAATGGCTACTTTGTATATAGACTGTACAAAAAATATATTGTACTACAGAGGGCGCTTTCCGGATGTCATCTCTCGGATTGTCAAAATTAGTGTCGAGAGAGAACCACAAGGGTTAGGTTTTATTTTGACTTTGGTCAATTCAAATCGAACCCAAGTAGATAGTAACATAATCGACAAATATAAAATTTAAATTACCTAATAAAACTATTCACCCGTTTCAATTTCATTATTTCAATATTTGTACGCACACTTAAATGACTACCCTTTTTTCATTCAATATTTCCTTCCTCTACAAACAAGCAGCGCTAAGCCTTACTGCAGGAAACTTTCCTGCGAGGTGTGTCACGAAATCGTCAGCTAACAGCTCGCATTTCCCTTACAAAGCCCTAATCACACAGCAAAGTTACGGCAACGGATTGTAGGTTCTAGGTTGTCGGGTCGATTTCTTAATACGAACACGCAAGGCTCTTTACTTCTACAAGTTCGCGATACCAGCTAAAAATACACCCAAACACGACACGGAGGAAATTATTAGTTTGCACAACGCAGAATTTGCTTTGTGGGATTGGTCAAAACAATTTATAAAAGAAATTAGGACTTAAGGAACATTGGTTTGTATTTTGAATTTCATCAAATAAGTACTCTAACCTCGGCTCCACACATGGGTTGAACGTATACCAATATCAAATATTCGTATACGATTAACGCATGTGTGAATCAAAAATTCGTATTCATTAGGAAATATTCGGTATTTGTGGCCGAACACGAATGTTTTCAGTGACGAATCGATAAATCAACATACATAAATTTTTTTCAATTTTGTCTTCTTCTTTACAATCTATTTATGAAAATAATTCCAAAAGTCTATACTGGTGTGCCAAACTATCTTTATTACCAAATTTCGGTTATGGCGATATATTTATACCGTTAATGGCTTTCATCTTACACGCCTTCAAACTACTCGTTGAGAGAGCACCACAGAGGTCACCTGTGTGCTATTTTAAAATTAGAAATAATTTTGAAATTAGACTTAGGTTGAAATCGAACCCGAACCGTCGAAATCACAATCAACATCTATCAATATATTTCCTACACCTGTCCGATTTCTTTGTTATTATCTATAACTATTACTGCCATGGTTACGGAAGGAAAGGAGGCCAATGTAAAACAAGCTTTTTTTGGTAAACCTGAAGCACATGTGCGTTTCCTTTACGCAACTGTCAAACCTGACAGTGACAGGGATTTAAATATCCCCAAAAAGCTATTAATCAACAAATCTCAATTTCAGTTACAACTGTAGCAAAAATCGAAGAAAGAAAGTAATGTAGTAAGCAAATGTAGACGATTTTAAAGAAATTAGCTTGAAATAGTGAAATATTTAAAAGTATAACCTAGAAAAATTAACGCTATAAAACATTGTTATAATGTAATTCTGCCAAAATTTCATCAACTCTGGTTTTTTTAAATTATCAGTTGTAGGAAAAATGTTGTTTATAACACGTGTCGAAACAGATTGCGTGCACGTACAGATTTCCGAACTCGGCACGCAGTTCCACGTAATGAGCCTTTTTCGACAGTTGATATAAAAATTATTATGAGCCCCTCATTAGTAAAGTTCGTAAACTTTATAAATTTAATGAAATATATTTCGCAGATTATTTTCAGAAGCACTAATGACTTAAACTGAAAAAGTTTTTGGTGAATATAAATTAATTTCATTACTTCTACATCGAAAAGTAAAATTTTATGTCTTCATAAATACATCTTAAACAAAAGGATCTGTGCAATCCCGATTCTATAAATTAAAGAGATGTTTGGAAGTCTCTATTTATTTATTTTTTCTGTTAAATAGACCAGAAACAGTTTATTTTACAAATTTTAATTGAGTATAAAAAAATATAAAATGCGAAATAAAATTTATTTAAACCTTAATATTCAGGAAATTTGTCGATAAAGTAGTTGGCTTCTATATAAAAATCAAGGATTTACTTAAAGATAAATGTTTTGTTTTTTACTTTCCGTCATACCTTTAGGTACGGAAGGTATTGTTTTTGGTCAAATAATTTGATGTTGAGTTTTTAATGAATAAACACGATTTAGAGTCCCTAGAATACGATTTTACTATTTTTGCGATGATTTCTGTATATCCGTGTGTATGTATGTATGTATGTGTGTGTGGGGCGGGGGTGCGCGCGCGTGTGTGTGTGACGATTTTTTTCCGTCGATGACTCCAAAACCACAATTCAAAAAATTATAATTCTTTCGTATTCCTCTTCGTTACATCCGTATGAAGAGCTGATTAGATTTTGCTTATAATTGGTCGACCGGAAGTATTCACATTTGAAGAATTTAACATCTTTTCTTGAAAAAACGCTGTTAAATATATTTTTTTTACATTTAATGTCATTATAAATATTAAAGAATATTATATTCTCTATACGACTTGACTACATTTTATACTTCATATTCAATGGATATTGAGTTAAAAAATTATAAAGAAGTTAAGTGGAGTGGAATAGTGCCAAAGTACTAGCAAGGAATAGAGATGAATGGAAAAGAAGAATTGCAGAAAACTAATACAAGGCCACAACCACAACATTGGCAATGAGGCGGTAAACGAAGAACGGATAAAGATAAATATTAAAGAATATTTTATTCTCTATACTATTTGATTACATTTTATACTGTATATTCAATGGATATTGAGTTAAAAAATTATAAGGAACTTAAATTTCATAAAGCAACCAACTATGCAAAACACTGGAAACAGCTAATATAATTTTAAAAAATTCTAATACAGATGTCAATGTCAAGTGCGATTGACATGTATGTTTGTGTTATTATTTTATTGCAAATATAGAATCATTTCTAAAAAAAAAAATCTGTATGGAATTTGTGCAAAATACATACAACTGAGGGAAGGTACTGGAAATATAAAATCTTTCGCAAGAAACTGTCTGTATGGAATTTGTATAAAATACGTAGAACTGACGCAAGGTAATGTGCTGGCCACATCAGATTTTTTTAAATTGTTTTAGGGCATTTAACTCCTCAAATTAAAAAAAATCAATTTTCTGTGATTCCCTAATAAATTTTGCTCATTCATTCAACTTTTATTATTGTTAAGAATTATTCAATTAAACCTTTAAAATACCTATCAGTGAAAGATTACAAAAAATTCAAATAAACAAATTTTATTTTTTATGATTACCTACGTTAACGTCTGATATGCCCTTCAGAATAATTAAACACCAACTTTTTTAAAATTAAATTTGTCATTGGTAGCAGAAAAAAATTAATTCAATATACTTGTGTAAATCTTTTTTGGCCTCCTCGACCAAACAAGTTTACCTACGCAGCTCAGAAAGTAATAGTAATTTACGTTATGTCTTCAGGATAGTGATCTGTTACAGGATGCGAACACATATTTAAGTATGAGCCGTAGGCAAGAAATGAAAACCTGATAGTCCTGTGAAGACACTAGCCTGACGTAATAGTATGTACTCTTATAAAAAAATCTGAAATCGCTTAAATTATTCTAAAATTATTCATAAATTCGCAGTATTATATTATATTTCTAAAATCTTGTTGGAGAAAGTATAGTTTACAACACGTTTGGAATGGCATAATCCATACTCGCAAAGCGTAGTCCTCGCCTTCGGCTCGGATCACAAACTTTTTGCTCGTGTGTAATATGGGCCATTCCATTACTTGTTGTAGAATATACTATTTTATTAAGTGAATTAAAATTTTACATGATTAGATATTAATTTTGAAAACGCAAGATTGCCATGAAAATTCAATTTTCTTCACGGTTATTAGTTTCTATGTTAATAGAAAGGAAGAATATTCGACCCCGAGTAACCTAGTTCAATATCTTGTCACCTTTCGTGTTCGACAGCAAAGCTGAGACTCGGAAAATATTGTATTTTCTTTGTTTGTGAAATCTCGAATACGAAATTTTTAGTGTCCGTATAAAAATAAAAGCTGGAATATATTCTTGTTTGGAAGTAGCGGAAATTTTTCCCGGAGCACGTAAATTCATACTTTGAAGTGTGGAGGATATATTTACATAGTCTGGCGCGGTGTTTACCACTAAATTTCGGCTCAGCTTTTGTTTCTTTTAGTTTCGCCTCCGCCTCTGCCTCCATACCACAGCCGCTTGAGTGAAACACAAGAGGCTTATTAAATGTTAAAGTATGTATGTGCTATGTGCCGCTGAGGCCTAACAATTTATGTTGCGCGCCTGTCATATTTCATATTTAGAAGTTCGTGTTCCTAGCTGAAGCGCTTACGTCATACGATCTCGCAAATTAAAATTTTCACCCCAAACAAGGAAATAGGAAAATGTAATGAGGGGAAATATTCATATTTTCCTCAAATTTTCTTAAACGTTCTTTAACACAACGTATTTAAAACAGGACAGAAACCTAATTAAATAACGGTTAACCGAAATCAAGACCGAAGACTTTTTTTAATTAAACCGGTTTACTCTTTTTTAAACTGGTTCGAAAACAGGTTTAAATTCGGCGCCGGTCATTAAAATCATTCATGAATCGTGCAACAAATGAATTATTATTTATATAAATTGTATTATCGACGTCCGTTATTTTTTTTTTCTTTCATTTTAACGTAGAATGTAGTTATTTTCATTACAGTTTAAAAAAAAATCCCATGTGGCCAGCACGTTACCTTTTGTCATTTCTATGTATTTTGTATAAATGCCATATAAAGTTCCTTGCAAAAGATTCTATTTCTTGTACATTACCTTAAAGCAGTTGTGAATTTTATACAAATTCCATACAGAAAGTTTCTAGCAAAAGATCCTATATTTCTAGGAAAATTATAACACAAACATACATGTCAATTGCATTTGACACTGACACCTTTCAATCAGAATTTTCTTAATATAGCAGCTGTTTCCAGAGTTATAGCATAGCTGGCTAATATAAGATAAGATATATAATTTCTTTATAATTTTATAACTCTATATCTATTTAATATGAAGTATAAAGTGCAATCAAATCGTATAGGGTACTTCCGGATGACCAATTATAACCAAAATCTAGTCAGCTCTTCATATGGATGTAACGAAGAAGAATACGAAAAAAATATAATTTTTTGAATTGTAGTATTAGAGTTATCGCAGGCGAAAATTTTGTCACATACAGACACACACACACACACATACATACACACAAACCTACAGACACCATCGTAAAAATATTAAAATCGTATTCTAGGGACCCTAAAACGTACATATTCATCAAAAACTCACCACCGGATTTTTTGACCAAAGACAATACCTTCCTTACCTAAAGGTGATGGAAGGTAAAAAGTTAAAAGAGTAATAAAAGTGCACTTTCCTTTTCATTTTAGAAAAAGTTTAGAAATTGGTTTTAATTTATTTCGGTTAAAAGTTACCGATTTTTTAGTGGATTACCAAACCGATTTAAAACCAGCTCTGCTTAAAAATAATGAGTAAAAACACAAATAATTTCAACTATTCTTTTTTTAATAATACCAACTAAATTGTACAAAAAGAAACTATTAATCTAGTAACTTCTTTTTTGTATTTATGCATAAAATGAATAGTACATTAAATGGTTGAAATGATCAATTTATCATATTTAACTTTTTAATAAAATCTTTGAAAACATCTACAAAAACTTTTCAGCTTTTAAAGTAGCTTAAGGAATAATGTATTCACATGCACATAAATTAGGTTGACACAATGACAAATGTTCCTGAGGTTCTCAGCTATTTTCGATCGTAGGAAAAAGCACGAAAATGCAATGTTAAATTTTACATATGTCTAACAGTAGCAGAAACAGGAACCAGTAATGCATATTTAATATTAATTATTACCCGTTGCTTTCATTGTTTGTTATAATTTCAGGTATTATTCTACAGTA
Organism: Harpalus rubripes; assembly: GCA_963082715.1. Classification (NCBI taxonomy): domain Eukaryota; kingdom Metazoa; phylum Arthropoda; class Insecta; order Coleoptera; family Carabidae; genus Harpalus; species Harpalus rubripes. The sequence continues at coordinate 59,427,802 of OY720452.1, forward strand.
ATAGTATACTCGTAACTATTTTCTTTTTAAACTTAATAGTATAAGACAGTTTACCGATCGAAGACTATGTTTGTGGACTGAGAAAAGCGAAGGTTCCAATTTTGTCTGCGATGGGTAATTCCTTAACGTTCGTGATGCTTAACATTTTTTGCACTATCGACGCAGAAAATTAAAAAAAAATGATATATAATATTTGAAAATTATTCAGAATTATTAAAAAAATTTAGATGTCATTTATAAAGTAAGCTTTGATCTTTGTTTTTATTTACGCCTCCTGAACGGGAAGTGATGCTTCACTTACCGATGTGATTCCCATCACTTTCCGTTCAGGAATTTGTAAATAAAACCTACTAAATGAATAAAATATATGTTATTTAAATCAAGTTGATTGTATATTTTGTAATTACAGAATTTATTTCTTTATCAAAAATATTATGTAATTATTCATGTATTGTTGAAATTGAATTTAAATGCTAATATTTCGTATTATGTACTTTTTGCAAGCCAACCCATATTGTATAAAGCCTCAGACTTTCAAACAATAAATGTATTATTATTATTTTTTTATATTATTAAATAAAAGCTACTACCTTGTAAACATTAAAAAACCTGATCGTGCAAGAAACTTATAACAAGGACTTTCTTTATTAAAAGTTATTAGTTTTTCAAATATTCGAGTTTTTAATGCTCTTAACACATGTCAGACACATACTGTTTACTCTATTCCAAATTCTTAATACTTTCAAGCTTTCTTCTATCGCCTTTTTGAAATGAAGAATTTTTTCAATTAAATGTAAGAAAATGAAAAATATGGACTGGCATAAGCGCAACATTGTGCTAGTGGCAATAAAAACTTGGACTTAAGGATGTTATAACAAAACACTGGCTAGCTGACATATGTTTAAAAAGTGAGGCAAGTAGTGGGGGTACGGCGCCATTTGCAGAAAAGGCAAAACGTCAAACGTACGTTGGTCTATTATTGCATTATATGGTAGTTTTCTTGTATAAAGTGGTGTTTGTGTTTTGTTCTTAGTGAATAAATATTATAAGTGAGATATTTCCATAATAAAAGACAATATGCCGTCTTCTTGTAGTGCTTTTGGGTGCACAAATAGACATAGCAAGGATAACCCTCGACAATTTTTCAAGTAAGTATTATTGTTCATATATGTGTATACATATTTATTCGTACTATTGTTTTAAATATTTTACAGATTTCCTTTAAATAATAGATAGTGGTATTTTACGATTGTGGATAGATGCCATAAAAAGAAAAGATTTCACAGCTACAAAAGCATCAAAAATTTGCAGTGATCATTTTCTTGAAACTGATTATTTGAAATGGCCTGGAACATAAGAAGATTAAAACCAGTCTCAGCACCTTCTGCATTTCCAAATTTTCCACCACATATGCAAAAGGCATCTATTTAATAAGCAAATATTATTTTTAAATTCATAGTCCTATTTTATTGTGAATTTGCTATATATGTAATAAATGGATATTATATTATTAAAATAATAACTATAACTTCTAAAATATACGCAATAAATAAAAAAAAATGTGTTAATTATCCCATTTATAATTTGTTTCTATATGTAATTTTAAATTTGGCGCGTATTTTGCCTTTTCTGCAAATGGCTGCCTTCTTGTTGCTCACAGGTGACTACGTTCACAACAGACAAGTTAGCAATCCAGTGTATATATTAATATCGTTACTTGGACTATAATAAAGGTTTGTCGTTTTTTATTAATTATTCGAGTAATTATTTTATTCAATTACTAATATTTACGCATATTTCCAATTATTTTAAACATATTTACAATTATATTTTTATACGTGTTGAAATAGATCAAATTATGTGACTACAATTATTAGCAAACTCCACTATTTGAAAACAAAATAAAATTAACATCTATACGTCATAGAATATTTTTAAAAATACGGATTATATATAATAATTAAGACTTTCTGGAATTATAGATAGCTTTTAATTTAGATGGTGCCATACAGAATAGTGGAGAACCCATTGTATGATACTTGTACTTAATACTGAATTAAAATGTAGAGTATAATCTCGAGCATAATATTAAAATAACGAATAACTGCACAATACAACACAAAACTCTTTTTATAATACCTATTTACGAAATCTAGAATCAATGTAACGAACATCAACAGTATATAAACAAGAAAATAAGCTTTCAACATTTCTAGAAAGTAATTTTTATCAAATCTAAGAGGTAGTAATCGTTGTATTAGACAAGCTACTACTAATCATTAATGCTAATCCTGTACAATGCAGCGAACATAACCTCAAAAATAAAATTCCTCACTCACCTCAGCAATGAACACCACGATGATGGTATCCTGTGCCTCCTCCAACGAAATAGCATCTAGGAGGTTCTGCAGGGTGTCCATGAGGTAGCTTTGCTTATCTCGTTTCACTGTAGGCACCCCCAAGACCATGCTGACGTATGCGCGACCTTTACTGAGCAAGTACGCAGGACGTAAACTGCCAGGGTCGTCCAAAAGATGCGGCATGAAGTTATACACGCTCGGTAAACGGATGGAAGTGGGTGGGAATAGGCCTGTTGTGAAGCGCATACCTGAAATGAACAAAGAATGTAATTAGTAGAAGTAGATTTATAAAAAGATTGTATGTAAGTTGATACGGTAATAATTTTTTTGTTGAAATTTATTTATATTATAATCCGTAGGCATAAGGAATAAGTAGTATATTTCTATGCTTTCTCTAACTAATTAAAAAAAATATTTTCATCCTCACTTAACATTTTTGCTAAAAAAAAATATTATTGTTATGTTACATGTGACAAGGCGAGGGTAAGAGCAATAATAGATAAATAACTTTTATAAACTTTTCTAAATAATAGTTTCAATATTCATATTTTAACTCTGTTTATCTATTTAAGTCAAAATTCAGTTTAGAAATTCATATCGTATTATGATAGTCACGACATTTATTTGTTGATAATTAAGTCTGGAAACTATTCTGTATAGGTGCATGACTTTGGATGCCCTACCCTATGCATCCCGTACCCCTAAGATAATCCTGTCCTGAAGATAGCGTTTTGTTTTTAAATATAGTCGAGTTTAGATAGTTATAGGGGATAAAGATGGAGGAGTCGATCAGTTCGTCGCTTCGGGAAGACGTTAGTTGACGAAATGTAGTGCTTTAGTTTTTGGGGCGACGCCCACCCGCTGTGTTACGGAATGTAACAGTTTAGTATCTGCTTAGTTGTGTTAGTTATGTTTAGTTTAATCCATAGTTAATAATAAGTTATAATAATCATGTAAATAAAGTTTAGTTATTAAAAACCAAGTAGTGTCGATGTCTGTAAATCGTAATGTAAGTGTTCATCAGTGTAAAGTTAAAGTGTAAAAGTGTCTGTGTGTTCTTCCTTATCACGAATCCTTATCACCAGTTAGAGTCAGTGTATCATCGTTGGAGTAAGCAGTAAGAAGCAGTAGTAGCAGTCATCTTTTCGAAGAAGACCCCCCTCGTGTTACATACAAAAGAGGAAGTATACGCTGATTTTATGGGCAGGGCCGTTCCTAGGGGTACTGCCGCCTGGGTGCAAATATATATTTCACCGCCCCTACGTTTTGATTTTCATTGTTCAAAAATATAAGAAAGTGTCTACAGTCCCGACCGTGTTCAAAAAAATAAAGTCTGGAATAGGCGTTGCTTACGCAATTTATTTAAATACATTTTTTGTGCAACCGGACACGAAATAAGCATTTCGCAACCGCAATCCAGGCCGTTATTATGGTAGCGGCCGCGACATTAGGTAAACAATCACTTTGACACTTGAGAATTGCATGGTTTTGTTTATCAAATGTTAATCCCATAGCTACTTTGAAAGGTAACTTTCTATTTACAATGAACTGTTTAAAATTAATAAAATTTGTAATTACATATTTTTTACGGTTGCACAAAAAATATTGTGTACATTTTGTCCGCGAAATCCTTTAGCAGCCTCGAGATTGTCTTGCCTCGGCCACAAGCGGCCTCGGCGACAATTTTTCTCTCGGTACGCTAAAGAGTGATTTCGCGGCCCTGTTATCCAAATAACTATTAACAGTATCTAACACACAAAAATTCATACTTGGAAAACTAAGGCCGAGTTTTGTTCATTAGGTGTAGGTTTTTGTTGTTGTTTTTAGAGAAATATACCAAGCTAAGTAAGGTGTTCAACAACGGTCTCGCGTCTCATCGTGATTTAATTGGTCTGTCACGCCTCTTCGGGAATTTAATTTTTTGCACACGATCACGCGGTCGGAGCTCTAGGCACGTCCAAAAAATAGTAATATGGATACAGTAAACGAAACAATATAAAATAACAACACTGTAAATTTGAAATACACTTTGTAATTCTTGTTTCAAATCTAATGTTAACTTAGCAATGTCAATAATACCGACTAAAATTAAAGCTATAGTCTATTTGACATATCGAAAGAATTTTGAAAGATAGATTCTTGTGATTCTATAGATTGTTATGCGCTGTATTTAAGCGCGGTTTACAAAAACAATTCAAATATTATGTCAATTCTGATATCATTCTTTGCAATGTGCGTTATGTGTTGTGGTATTGTCGTATTTAAGTTCTAACTAGTTATTTCCATGTATTTATTCTCTTGTGGTTTTGTCTAATTGGCGCTTCTTTTTAAATGTTTTGGTGTAAACAGGCTCCTAAACCATGCTCCAATTAACTGTCAATATTCTTTCGCTATTTCAAATAGAGTATTACAAGTAGACTCAGAATCAGAAGAAAATTACGAAATTGAAGAAAGAAATGATGTCGGACTATCAAAGCTTTCGTAGAGACAGTACTACAAAAATTACTTAATTTATTGTTTGAGAACAAAATGAGATTACCATTTATGCCAGCGTTTCTTAACCTATGGGTCGCGAAGGCATTTGAGTGGGTCGCGTAAACTATTCAGAATTTTATAATTTTGATTATTAAATGCCAATCATATTTTTCTAAAATGCATATAAAATTTCATTAAAATGTTACTAATGTTAGCAATACAATGTAGAATTACTGTTAATAATCCTACCGAGACTTTGTGTTCATTTTGGTTAAAAAAAGAAGAACCAATCTTGGGAAATAAATAATTGAAAATATTATTATCTTTTGCTACTCCTGGTATGTATCTATATGTGCGAATCTGATTTTCCTGCTCTCGTAATTACTAAAACTAAATTTTAGGAACCGCCGCAATTTGAAGAACTTTCCAAGCTTATACAAACTCAAGGTTCATATTAATTAACATTAATTTTTGTTAGCTACTCTTATTTTTGATTTTAAATTTTAAAGAAATGCATTTTCAAGCATGTTCGAAAGTAAAATTGGACAAATATGGGAAGTTAATATTTATGTTTCCGACATTTGACTATCAGACATGTTAAAATTGTATCAAATTCCTGTACCAAATTGTAATAAGATTCGTTTTATTTGAAATTGTTGATCTTATTTTGGTGTTATATTTATATTATTTTGTTTATTAATAGGTATGCGATATATTCGTACATATTCATTTTCTTTTATAATAAAACATATTTTTATTTTTTAAATAATTTCGTATATAGTGGGTCGCGAAACCTGTACAATAGTTAAAGTTGGGTCGCGCCTTGAAAAGGTATAGAAACGCTGACTTATGCTATAGAATATTTATTATTCTGGACTACAGATATACATAGATAATAAAATAATAAATAAATATATCATCAGGACTTATTAGCCATTGCTGGGTGTGCCAATCTGCTTTGTACACAGATATCGGTAATGATGAAATATTTGCACCGTGCGGGCGCTTACCAGGCGTCACCTCACGACCACTCATTGCTGGCGTGGAGAGTGCACCACAGGGGTCAATATACATCGTAGAGGACCCCATTATACTCAACGAGCTTTTAACCTAGATCGGAAGAATAGAGATCCATTCAAATAACACTTTCAAAAACATCGAAACCCTTACCAACATTAGTTTTATCTACGTGCATTATTCTTTCATCATACATTAGTATCCATACATCCTTGTATGGTTGTGATGTGAATAGATGCAGACAGGTTATGTTATTGAATAGCGCATATCGCATTACCTGTGTTTTTTGTCCATGTAACTCGAGCTGTCAAACACGCCCGCGTCTCTCTGTACGTGACATGACCCAGCAAAACATCGCGGAACAAAAAGCAAAGCTCGCAAACTTCTTTCATATATCGGTTCACTTATATACAGCAAAATAACGAAATGAAACCGTGCGGAAGCTAGAGAAATAACAGTTGATATATCATTGTCTTTCGAGTGGGACGGACGCGAACGCTATTAAGACTTTCTTTTAAATTCTACTCAAGTGATAATGGAATTTTATAAAATACAAGTCAGTAGAGGGATGATAGCAAGGGTCAAGACAATATGATTTAAAAAGTAAAAGAGATATTTTATAAAACTAAAATATAATAAAAAAAAGGTATATCTATCAGGTCTTTTTGAAGATTTTGAACAATACATGGTGAATGAAAAAATAGGGACAAAGGTCTGTTTTCTTTATTAATTTTAGACCTATTTAAATTAAACAGTTGTGGACGATCTAAAACAGAGCTGGGCAATACTTGAAAAAAAAGTACTTTGTTAGGGTTGCAAGTACTTTCAGTACTTCAAGCACTGTACTTGAAGTACTTTCTAATTATAGTCCTTTGTCTTGACAAAGTAAGTCTATTCACATATACTTGGTACTTAATACTTGGAAAAATACTTGAAGTACAATGAAAAGTACTTGAAGTATTTTTAAATACTTGAAGTACTTTAAATGTACTTGAAGTATTTTAAATGTACTTGAAGTATTTTAAATGTACTTGAATTACTTTAAATGTACTTGAATTATTTTAAATGTACTTGAAGTACGATTAATAATTTAAAAGTTAACAATGTTATGAGAATTGTTTGTCTGTCAGTGTTTCTTCTGCAGTGGTGTGATGTTATTCCTGTAGTACATAATCATGTGAATTTCATTATTAAATATATTTTCAGCGATAATATGAAAGTAAAGATATATTTGCAATTTTTTTGGCATAAATAAATTAATTCTAATCTGCATAATGTATATACCATATAAAATTTGTATTACCAGCTACAGTGCTGGGACCTCGCCGTATCGCCTGGCGATCGCATGACGTAAAAAAGACGTCATTCTAACATCTCGGTACAGCTTCTCGTATCGCTTGGCGATCATATGACATCAATTTTACCTCATGAGATCGCTAGGTGATACGGCAGTCCCAGTCAGGAACTCTTGTTTTAAATAACCAAATAAATATCGCATATTGAAATTTTTGTCAATAATCATTTTTTAAGATCCATATAATCAGAAAAATATCACTTATCTGAAAAAGTACTTGCACCCAAATTTACAAGTACTTTATCAAGTACTTGGTACTTTCAAGTACTTTAGAAACTAAAAAAGTACTTGTACTTCAAGTACATTTAGAAACATCTAGATACTTGGTACTTGTACTTCAAGTACTACTTTCCGGTACTTTGCGCAGCTCTGATCTAAAATCACATTTTTGGTCTAAAGAGGTTCTGAATTCTATACTACGGGTTTCGCCGGAAACGAAATCATCGTTCATTCTTAAGTTAAATGATATCAAATATTAAATTAATTAAATTTTGAAAATTATGAAACTTTAATGCACCATCAATTTGCCACGACATTTGTGCCTTCTCTGTATGAGGTGTGTATCTATAATTTGTATGAATCAGGCCAAATTATTGGACAAATTGTTTGCTTATGACATTAGAGGAATACCCTTAGCATGGATTAAATCTTTTCTAGACAATCGTAAACAATATGTCTCAGTTAAAAACTGCGAGGATAATTTACGATAAAACAACAAGGCAGCGTATGTACATGACCTGCCATTAGTTTTTGGGGATGAATGCCATATTACGTTGTATGCCGACGATACATCTATAATTATATCAGATGTCAATCAATACTTGTTGCAACAAAAATGCGAATATATTTTAAATAGTCTGTCAGACTGGTTTTGTTGTAACGAGCTATATTTTAATCTAAATAAAACTCATTCAATTTTCCACAGTGCAGAAAAGAATTAGATCTAAATCTCTCAATAAAAAGACATGTACCTAATTGAAAAATCAAAGAACGAAAATTTCCTCGGCTACAATTTCAGTGAAACTCTAGATGGAAAATATCATTTAGAAAAACTATCATCAAAATTAAGTTCCATATGCTACCACTTCTGGCATCTGAAAGATTTTATAACAAAAGAACAGCTCGTAATATTGTACTATGCACAAGTAGAGTCCAGATTAAGATATAGCATCTGTTTTTGGGGTGCCTCATCCTTGGCTTATGATGTATTCATCATCCAGAAACGGGTAGTCCGAACGATAGCGGGCATCTCTCATCGAGATTCGTGTACACAAATTTTTAAAAACTTAAATATACTCACTCTAATTTCTCATCTGTATATTTTTGAAGTTTGCCTATTCGTATATAACTATAAAAACCATTTTAAAACGAATGCAGGCGTACATTCTTTTAACACTAGACAAAAAGATTTATTTTATATACCTACACTGAAGCATAGTTCTTTGAAAAATACACGACAAATACAAGGTATAAATATATTGAATAAGTTGCCAAAAAATGTTAGAGAAGAGAAAGGCAAAAGTAAATTTAAAACTTTACTTAAAAGTTTTATTTTGGACAAAACGTATTACTCGTTAAATGAATATCTGAGCAGTTCATAATGAAGTCTCCTTTTTATTATTATTATTATTATTATTATTATTATTATTATATTATCATTATTATTGTTTTTTTTTTAAAGAAGTATGTACGAATGACGTATTCTTTACATATGTATATATGTCGGTGGAATAAAATTATTTTTCTTATTATTATTATTATTATTAATTAGTTTTATTGATTTTGATATGAATTTTGAGAATTACAAATTAGAAGTAACAATTTGATTATTTTCATTGATAATTTCCTTATTTACTTTTCAAAAATTTATAAAATCTTGCATTACGAGTAGGTAATGATATATTCGTAACGAAATTAGAAAAAATTAGAAATATTAATATACACTGTAAATGAAAAAAATATAATTTTATGTAACAGATTGAGTACTAATCTAATTTTTAAGAACATTAACATTTCTTGACATGTATTTTAACCTAATCTAATTTGTACAATTATAGACAACTAATTCACTGCTCTCTGCGATTCTTCCAAATGTTTAAGTTACATTTTGTACAGTATTATGAGAAAGAGCACTAATAGTATTTGAAGATGCTGGATGATGTACACTCAGTAATATATGAGAAACATCACTAACATTTCGGTTGTAGGAAAAATGTTGTATGCAACACGTGTGTAAAATAGTGTTTTTTTTTATCTCGTGCTACAATTTCCGTATTCGGCTATCGCACTCGACCAAAGAAGTAATACTTTACACACTGCATAAATAACTATTTGATGTCAAGTAAGGAAGCACCATTAAAATAATCTCCTAATTAGGTAACTTTTATAAAATTTAACCGATTTCGTTTTTCTTATAGTTCTCGAGATTCCTATGTTGGATTCGTAAAAATCCTGTATATATACAAATCACCACGACTTATGTATTACCCATTGCTGGATATATCTAACTGTTTTATTATCAAATTTAGCTAATGACGATATATCTATATCATACAGGATGCTTACCAAGTGTTTAAAAATTAACACTTTGTATAAAAGAATAAAATAACCTTAGTAGGTAAGTTCTTTGAATAATATCAATCCTGGTTTTACGAGTACGACAATTTAGAAGTTCCTATGTATGCAGTAAATTAAATAATAGTAAAAGATTTATCTGCAATATAAAAATCCCGCTGAAGCAGCAGGAATGTAGTAAATGTACGCTGCCATAATTTAAACGTTCGATTTGCCATTTTGAAATATCGTCATGGATGCACAAAGCGTACAATAAATACAAGGACCCCAACCCGAAATCTTCGTCAGCAGTCGAGAATCAAATTTATAACGTTTGATCTGCGCACAAAACGATACTGAAAACTGAAATGAAAAATGACGCATTCAATGTCAATATATTTTCACCTGAGAATACATAATAACGTTCTTCTACCCGTAGCGAACAAATGTTTGACATGAGAATGCATGCACGGACTACAGCGATACTATCTGCTGTTGACAGGATTGTGAAAAGAAAAAGAATAAAAGTGAAGAATAAAATCGCGTATTCTGGCTAGGAATGCTGTCAAATATATCACTACTAACAGCAGAAAGGGAATTTATTATGAAGGTTCACTGGAAAACTGCATTGATTTATAAGAAATATTTCAGAATACAGAAGTTGCAACGATTATAACTTTAGACATGAGAACTACTACATTCATTTTACACTTCGATTTTTTAATACATTACGGTAGATAATGTGTTTTAGTCATGAGGTATTATTAGTCGTGTAATTTACAAATTTAAATGTTGTATGTATTAACAGAGTTTTAGTAACGATTTTCACGTCAGAGAAGAATAGGGTATTTTATTTTTAATGAGCATCCTATAGTGTCGGGTCCCTTATCTAACCGGCCATGTTTAAGAATGTATTACATATAGTCCGGTTGTTAAGGGTGAAATTTTGTCTTCACCCTGTATTTTGTGATGCAAGCAAGCCGTTTGGGTCATATGTTACTGAGACTATACTCTACCGATTAAAAGATGTAGCCACCCGGAAATGCCCCGGAGGCACATGTTATTGCGGGTTGTATATTTCATTGGCGCAGTTTTCTTAACGTCGCCGTGGTGCGCAAACCATTGGATCTGGAAATTCAAGAGAAACATGAATACGTTATTATGTAACCAAGCTCGTTCTTTTTGCGCGACAGCATCAAAGTCCTTATAATTATAATATAAAAATAAAATCAGCTCTGTAGACCCAATGGTTTACACACAACTGCTACTTTAAGAAAAACGCGCCAATGAAGTATACAACCCTCAATACACAGAGCCTGTGCAACCTTTCCGGGTGGCTACACTTCTTAATCGGTAGAGTATTGTCCAAGCAACATATAAACTAAACGCCTTGCTCCAATTGACGTAACAATGGTCTGTCTTGCGCAGGGCGACTCGGCTCACTTACGTGTCTCTTTAGAAACTTCCGTGTCGGTGAGCCTCTGAACGTCACAGACACGCCACTAAGCCCTATATCGACAGCTCTTTGAACGCGCTACAATTTTTATTCGGGTTATTTTGTCGTATGATGTAGCGTTCTTGCGCAATCGGCCAAGGAAGCCAAAATTTTCTTCAAAAAAACACAATGTGCTAAATTCAAGAGAAAAATGTATACGTTATATGTAACCAAACATTTTTATTGTATCGCAGCATCAAAGACCTTTCCATTGTTATTATTATTAGAAAAATTTAACTTTGAAGATCCAATGGTTTGCGCACCACGGCGACTTTAAGAAAACTGCGCCAATGAGGTATCTAACCCGCAATAACTTGTGCCTCCGGGGCATTTCCGGGTGGCTACATCTCTTAATCGGTAGGGTATAGTCCCAGTAACATATTACCCAAACGGCTTGCTTGCATCACAAAATGCAGGGTGAACTGCCTTAACATCCGGACTAATACTTATAGTCATGGAATGAAGATTCGTTTTAGTATCCGAGTAGAATCTACCAAATCCGGCCATAAAACCAAAATTTCGGTACCGGCCAAATTTTTTGAAAATTTATACAATTTCAACGAATATATCCGATGATTTGGCGGCCGGAATTTCGGTGGTGCAACAAATGCTAAGTCGGAATTCAGGGCCGGCCCAAGCTACAGACCATCCAGGCGACCGCCTGAGGCGAAATTGGTTTTAGGGCGACATTTTTTGAGACTATTTTTTTGCCAAATAAATTAAGAATCAAATTATAAGTTTAATGACTCGTCCAGTGTCTAGCTTTAATCATAATGCTGACAATTCCAGTTGCAGCAAACTTATATTAATTAAATCCTATTTATATTTTTTTACGTTATACTAAGAAAGAAGAAAGGTTAAATTCGTTGGCGATTATATTAATTAAAAATATTGCGATATCAAATACTGAAGAAGTAATTGTTGTTCCGGAAATGTATTGGAAAATACTCCCAACATAAAAAAATTGCAATAAAAGCTTTTATACGGAACCATATTTTGGTTTTAACTTTTTTCTTGAAAACGGTGATCTGTATCGAAATTTAAAATTAGATTTTCCGAATTGCAAAATATCGAAAAGTATTTATACAGAGACTTATACCTACACTGAGAAATATTTTTTCTTTCCCTATATACAGGATTAGTCACGGAAGTGTTATTTTGAATTAACACCTTTATAATACGAGTATATTTTATTCGTATAAAAACATAGAATTTAATTTTTGTTTAATTTCCAATTAAATATTGGTGCAACCGGCCATTAGAGATGTAAAAAAATACGCTATTACAATTGTCCTAGATGTGAGGACCCGTGTAAGCGGTTTTGAGAGGGCTAACTCAGAGAGGCAGTAGAGTAGGGTGGGTTTTAAATATATTAACTCGGAATGGGCGCCAGGTAAATGTAAAATACGCGCTCTCAAATAACGTGATTTACCACACGGTACGGTAAGGACAAGGCGGGAGATTATGGGATTATATGCGACGCATAGAAACGCAGAATGTAACATTAACAAACATTTAATGATAGGACGCAGTACATATAACATTTAAATTCAAATGCCAAGTCGCGGCGTAAATCAAATGAAGGTTGTGAATACTGAATCGTGCTCATGCGAGGCAATGGTGTAAACAAAAAGTCACTGTAGAATTACAAAATGGCGCGGGTAAGCGAAGGACGATCGTCTATGCTGTTCCGCGGAAGTAAACAAAAAAAGTAGGGTTAAGCCAACTTAGAGCTATTCGCAGAAGCTTGATACAGCTGTGAAAAGTGAAAATGTATGATAAAATGGTACGCACGCGGAAGTGGCTTTACAACGATAACATACACTGATATTCCGTTAAATCCGTAAGTACAAATGTCAACACACACAATTACGATCATAGAATGCGCAATGTAAATTACTCTTAAATTGTAGATCTTAAGTACATCATGCACATTGGAAATATAATAATACACACACAGAGAGGCTGTGGTGTCAACAAGCATGTGAAACAGAGATATTATAAAATTCTTAGCTGGTCGCTGACTCCTGGAGAACGTCACGGAAGGGTGAGGACCTCTTGGTGAACAGACAACAACTGCTGACAGGTATAACACTCCTAGATGTTGTAGAACTCGACGGAGGTGACGTGGATGCACCAGCTCCCCGTTACGTGCTTCCAACGTGAAAATATGGCGAAGACGTACAATCACTGATATGGTAGACAGACGTAGAGTAACCATACAGCGGCAACGTCGTGATGATGTCGAAATATATGTACGTGACGTGAAGGTATGGTTGCAACGTACAAATATGGCCGTACGTAGAAATAATCGTAAAATAACGATAAATACGTAGAATAAAAATCGCTACGTAACGTATAATATACTATGTGTGAACACAAAATAAAAAGCCTGAAATAGAACGAGAGAATTAGTCTTTGAGACAACGCAAAGAGGTAAGTGGGTGCAAAGCACATTGTGAAATCTCACCTGAGCTGGGGTGCGGCTTTTAAAGTGACTTTTCAGTTGCAGGATTGTCATATGAGATCCCGAATAAATCGGAGGAATAACACTATTCCAAAACGGTAGCCGATGTACAAAATATCCCCTCACAAGGGCAAAATACGACGAAATACGATACTCTTAACGAGATACGAAACTGTACATCTGACTCCAATCACTGCTAGACTAAGAAGAAGGACTTTAAAACCAGATTTTCGAAACTGTGCCGAAGAACTAGTCAGGACATTTTCAAAAGCGTCGACTGAGTTCATTCACCTGACCTTGAGGAAGAGTGTGTTAGTAGGCCAAGGTTTCTCAACACGGGGGTGTAGTCAGGGTTGCCTGAGGAGTGGCGCTAGGAAAAATCGTAGTGTAACAACCCCACGCTTACCTTCAGAGGAAATTTTCATGGAAAATTTCCGACAACTATGCTCGAACACTAACCAACAGAACGACAACACAAAATAAATGGAAAACCTAAATCGAAACCTAATCTAATCCTAAATCTAAACCATGTTCATAGCGGGAGGGGTCGGTAAAACAAAAGAGGTAAGTACTGAAACTATATCGATACCTATGGTGGTTCGTAATCGTGAGGGTTTGCTTTCAGGTCTTTGCTACTCCAAGTTCCTCTTAAAACGTTATCCTGGAGATCTTTAAGCTGGTACGTGTCTGTGGAAAGTCTTTTATGAATCATAAAAGGTCCGATATACTTATCTGCTAGTTTTGCGGTATAATACTGAGCGGCATTCGACAGAACGTAATTTTTCCTCCACACCAGCTGATTTGGGTAATACGACACTTCTCGATGACGTAAGTCGTATCGTGCTTTTGACTTGACATAAGATTTTTGCAGGCGTTTCTTCACGTCTTCATAGAGCTTCAAGAAGTTACATGCTCTACTCTTGAGCTTATCTTTGTCCCTGTCATATCCGACAATCTCATCAGATTTCAAGTCGATAGCATCATCACCCATCAGTACTGCTTCACGTCCGAAATTTATAAAATATGGAGTAAGACCTGTGACCTCGTGTTTCGCCGTCCGCAGCGCACAAGCTACTTTATGTAGGTAGGTATCCCAAGTTCGGTGGTTGTCAGACACGAATGATATCAACATCGTTTTCAGGACGCGGTTGATACGTTCGGTGGGATTGGCTTGAGGATGATATAGCGACGTATAGGAAGGCTTAATGTTATACGACTCGAGCAGCTTAGTATACTCCTTGGAGCGGAACTGGACGCCGTTATCGGTAATGAGTGTCCTTGGAGCCCCAAACATTAAAATTACGTCATCCTCCAAGTGACGCACGATACTTTGGCTGGTGGCCTTCCTAAGCGGGAAACACAAGCAAAACTTGCTGAAACAGTCAGCAACGACCAATATATAATTGTAACCACGTGAAGATCTTGGCAATGGCCCTACAATATCAGCACAAACTACTTCCCAAGGCCTTGATATCAACGTGTGGCCGCCCATACGCCCGGGAGGTGCTCTCTGCACGGGCTTGGCTTTAATGCACGTCACGCAACAACGCACATAACTCGATATGTCGGCGCGCATTTTAGGCCAGTAGTAATGTTGAGCTACACGGTGAAACGTTTTGAATCCACCAAGATGGCCGCTGGTGGGGATATCATGACATTGTGATATGATCATTTTCCGCTTGTCTCGGGGCACAACTATCTTCCACTGATGTTTTCCACCTGATAATTCGGACCAATCCTGTTTTACGAACTTATACAGTTTACCATCAGCGACACGGAAATCAGGTAAGCGAACGGGATCGTGTAAAACAGTCTCATAAATCTTTCTATACCAACTGTCCTTGGTTTCAGACACTTCGATAGGGTCGACATGCGGTACGGAACGAGAAAGTGCATCTGGAACCAAGTGTTCTTTACCAGGCCGGTGAATTATGGTGAAGTCGTATTGTTGTAAGCGGACTGCCCAACGAGCAAGACGACCGGTAGGATTCTGTAGACTGGAAAGCCATTTCAAGGAAGCGTGATCGGTGATAACGGTAAAATGGCTTCCTTCAATATAAGGGCGTAACTTCTCAATTGCGAATAAAACTGCGAGACACTCCTTCTCGGTAGTTGAAAAGTTGCGTTCTTGACGGGTCAATGACCTACTTAAATAAGCGATAACTTTATCACCGTCATCGTGACCTTGAGTGAGTACAGCACCGATCCCAAAGTCTGAAGCATCAGTCTGTACGACGAATTCTTTGTCGAAATTAGGACACGTCAACACCGGAGCGGAAATAAGACAGTTCTTCAGCTGGTTCCATGATTCCTGACAGCGTGAATCCCAAATGAACTTTGTGTTCTTGCGCAACAAGTTGGTGATCGGCGCAATTATGGTCGAAAAGTTCGGTATGAACCGGCGGTACCAAGACGCCATTCCCACGGCACGACGTACTTCTGACGTATTCCTGGGAGCCGGGAATTCGACTATGGCGCGGACTTTGTCGGGATCGACATGGAGACCAGACTTATTGACGATATAACCTAGATATTTCAGTTCGTCACGGCAAAAGTTACACTTATCTCTACTTAATGTAAGTCCAGCATCCATAATTCGCTTAATGACGATTTCTAAAAGCTCCAAATGTCTCTCATAGGTGTCCGATACGATAATAATGTCGTCCAGGTACACAAATACATACGGCTGTAAATCGTGACCTAGAACGCCGTCAATAAAACGTTGCCAAGTAGCCGGAGCGTTATGCAATCCAAACGGTAGCCTCTTGAACTGAAACAGGCCGCGATTGGGCACTGTAAATGCGGTATAAGGTCGAGAGTCTTGTTCTAACGGTATTTGCCAGTATGCTGACTTGATATCGAGAGAGGATAAAAACTTGGCATCTCTGAGCTTATCCAACGTTTCGCTGACATACGGTAGAGGGTAAGCATCACGAGTGGTTACACTGTTCAGCTTGCGGTAATCTACACAAAATCTATAGCTGCCATCCTTTTTAGGTACGAGGAGGATCGGTGAAGACCATGGACTGTTGGAGCGCTCGACGATGTCATGCTTCAACATCTCCTCCAGCTCCTTATCGGCAATCTTCTGCATCGCCGGCGAGATGGGGTAGTACCGCTGTTTGATAGGTGGGCTATCAGTACGGATGACATGTGACACCAAGCTCGTGCAACCGATCTGATCAGGCTGGGTGTTGCAGAACATCTTGTCTATCAGCGAGCTTAGCTTTTGTTCCTGTACTGGATCTAAAGCAGAACGTGACGTAACTACCTCATCTAAAACGGCAGGCGGCTCTGCAGAGAATTTCCAATCTCCTCTCCGTAAGTCAGGCACGATACCCATAACTCTCCAAAAATTTGTACCAAGGATTAGCTCATGCGGCAGCTCCGGTACAACGAGAACATCCACAACTTTAGTCCTCTCTCTCAAATGAAACGGCACTGTAATACTGCCAATACAGCGACAACGCTGTCCATTCGCAACGGTACAAAATGATGTGTTCTTCTTTATCGGTAAGTCCATATTACGTAAGCGTTCCCAACCCGCTTTACCGATGATTGTGCATGAAGCACCCGAATCCAAAAGACCGAGAAACGGTTCATCGTATATATGGACGTTTAAATAAGGACGTTCGTCGTCCTTTGCGTGAGCGATTATAAAATCAAGAACTGGATTGACTTGAGTCGGTTTACAATCAGGATGCCGCGAGAAACGACTCACTTTCGCGGTTTGCTCCCGTTTCCCGAACACGTCGGACAGGTAGTTACTGTGTAACCTACTTTACCACATCGGTAACAATACCTCTTCGACTGTCTTAGATCACAGCCGGCAGCGCGGTGTCCTGGCTGGTCGCAATTCCAGCATTTGCGGATGGGTGGCTCGGAAGTGGTTTGTCGTGAATCCTGATTTCGACTACTTCCTGGACGAGATTCGATAGGAGCAGCTTGGTGCTCACTCTCCGTATACACATACGCTAGATCTGGCTCATATGACTGACCGCGGCGAGGTGGAGGTACGTACGATTCAACTGAAATCTTTCTTGTTTCTAATTTCCGGCATAACTGTAATAGGTGTGGCACGGACTCAACCTCGATAAGGCCGAGCTGAGTCTGATAAAATGGAGCGATATTTCGCAACAGAATTCTCAGCTTCTGCTTTTCGGAGAGCTTGGTTTGTAGGCGTGAGAACAGTGACGTCATTGCCGCAATATAAATACCTATAGGTTCGTTCGGCCCTTGAGTGCGTCGCTTGATCTCGTCTACCAGCTTCTCTTCGTAATCAATAGGCTGGAACTCCTGCCTTAATCCATCCACCAGCTCGTTCCATGACGTAAAATTTGATTTGTTGGCCCGATACCACATCAAAGCAACTCCCTCTAATAAGTCGACAGCGGTGTGCAGCAACTCGTCACGGGTTATATGTCTAGCCACTCGTAATTCGTCGACACGTTCGATAAAAGCGTTAACTGACATTTGCCTGACGTCACCCGAAAATTTTAAACCCCATTTTGAAGTGGGTACTGATTTTATGTTCATTCGAGTTGGAGGAGGATCTGAATCCGCGTCCGAACTCGAAGATGCAGAGTCTGTACGTAGGCGTATCGTATCAAAAAGACTAGCCTCGTCGTTAGCGGTAGAATTCCGTTTGAACAATTTAGCGGTAGACTTCAATTCCCACTCGAGACCGGCGAGTTTGACTAGCAGTTGAGACCGCTTCGTGCGATCGTCTGCAGATGAGGGTTCGCTATGGTTGAGTCGACCAACGGTGTGCGCGATTTTTGTAAGTATTTTCCGGTATTCTGGTGACGTTTTTAGTCCCTCAAACTCTTTTACTAACTGTCTAATTTCCTCTATTTTCTCTTGTAGGGCGGTAATGTCTTGCTCAAACGTAAATGGATACTTTGGTCGTGAAAACGAAGCGTTGTGCTCTATTTTGAGAACACTTCTTAAAGTCTTACGCATCTGGTCGACGGAATTGTCTGCTTCGGTAATGCCTCGAATCTTAAGTTCGTAAGTTAACTCGTCCTTCGATAATCTGTTAATTTCATATTTTCCGTCCATGATTTCAACAATAATAACTAAATAAAGAAGCTAAACCTAAATCCCAAACTATCCTAAACTAACCGAAAACTATCCTAAACTAACCGAAATCTAACTAAACTATTCGTAAAAACTAACTAAACTATTCGAAAACCAAACTGAATTTATTCTAGGGTTGCGAGAGAATGTACTGCAATGAAATGTTCGATAATACCCAAATAAACGATAGAAGTAGTTAATGTTTGCCAAATTTTGTTACAGAATTTTATCGCGAGATATAATAACGAGAGGGGAGAAGGGGCCTGCACGTTGGGCGCCAATTTTTATTACAATTGTCCTAGATGTGAGGACCCGTGTAAGCGGTTTTGAGAGGGCTAACTCAGAGAGGCAGTAGAGTAGGGTGGGTTTTAAATATATTAACTCGGAATGGGCGCCAGGTAAATGTAAAATACGCGCTCTCAAATAACGTGATTTACCACACGGTACGGTAAGGACAAGGCGGGAGATTATGGGATTATATGCGACGCATAGAAACGCAGAATGTAACATTAACAAACATTTAATGATAGGACGCAGTACATATAACATTTAAATTCAAATGCCAAGTCGCGGCGTAAATCAAATGAAGGTTGTGAATACTGAATCGTGCTCATGCGAGGCAATGGTGTAAACAAAAAGTCACTGTAGAATTACAAAATGGCGCGGGTAAGCGAAGGACGATCGTCTATGCTGTTCCGCGGAAGTAAACAAAAAAAGTAGGGTTAAGCCAACTTAGAGCTATTCGCAGAAGCTTGATACAGCTGTGAAAAGTGAAAATGTATGATAAAATGGTACGCACGCGGAAGTGGCTTTACAACGATAACATACACTGATATTCCGTTAAATCCGTAAGTACAAATGTCAACACAAACAATTACGATCATAGAATGCGCAATGTAAATTACTCTTAAATTGTAGATCTTAAGTACATCATGCACATTGGAAATATAATAATACACACACAGAGAGGCTGTGGTGTCAACAAGCATGTGAAACAGAGATATTATAAAATTCTTAGCTGGTCGCTGACTCCTGGAGAACGTCACGGAAGGGTGAGGACCTCTTGGTGAACAGACAACAACTGCTGACAGGTATAACACTCCTAGATGTTGTAGAACTCGACGGAGGTGACGTGGATGCACCAGCTCCCCGTTACGTGCTTCCAACGTGAAAATATGGCGAAGACGTACAATCACTGATATGGTAGACAGACGTAGAGTAACCATACAGCGGCAACGTCGTGATGATGTCGAAATATATGTACGTGACGTGAAGGTATGGTTGCAACGTACAAATATGGCCGTACGTAGAAATAATCGTAAAATAACGATAAATACGTAGAATAAAAATCGCTACGTAACGTATAATATACTATGTGTGAACACAAAATAAAAAGCCTGAAATAGAACGAGAGAATTAGTCTTTGAGACAACGCAAAGAGGTAAGTGGGTGCAAAGCACATTGTGAAATCTCACCTGAGCTGGGGTGCGGCTTTTAAAGTGACTTTTCAGTTGCAGGATTGTCATATGAGATCCCGAATAAATCGGAGGAATAACACTATTCCAAAACGGTAGCCGATGTACAAAATATCCCCTCACAAGGGCAAAATACGACGAAATACGATACTCTTAACGAGATACGAAACTGTACATCTGACTCCAATCACTGCTAGACTAAGAAGAAGGACTTTAAAACCAGATTTTCGAAACTGTGCCGAAGAACTAGTCAGGACATTTTCAAAAGCGTCGACTGAGTTCATTCACCTGACCTTGAGGAAGAGTGTGTTAGTAGGCCAAGGTTTCTCAACACGGGGGTGTAGTCAGGGTTGCCTGAGGAGTGGCGCTAGGAAAAATCGTAGTGTAACAACGCCTATAATTTATCTTCCCCCCAAAATCACGAAAAACATAGGTCCACTCTTAAGAGTAAAGAAGATTAAATCGGCGTCATTTATTTTGTTTCAGAGAAATAAATCAGTTGTTTTTATTATAGGGGTCTCGTGGCCTTGTGCGTGAGTATCTGGTCGCGAATCTAGCGACACGGGTTCGATCGACGCCAAAACTATTTTCGAATTTTAAATGGCACAAAAGAGACCCATGTGGTTCACCCTCCACGTCAGCAATGAGTACCCATGTTGGTAACGCCTGGTAAACGCCTGCACGGCCAGAATGTCATTACTCACCATTAGCGATATAATCTTTGTACAAAACAGACCCACCAGCAATAGATAATATGTCGTGATGATATATGGGGTCTCGTGGTCGCGTGCCTGAGTGTCAGCTCGCGAATCTGGGGAACCGGGCTTGATCCCGACTTAAGCCAAATATTTCGAATTTTAAATGGCAGAAAATTGACACCTGTAGTGCATTCTCCACGCCAGCAATGAGTGCCCGTGAGGTGACGCCTGATAAGCGCCCGCACGGTATTAATATTTTATCATTACCGATATTTATGTACAAAGCAGATTGGCACACCCAGTAAAGGGTAACAAGCCGTAACGATATATTTATATTTATTTATTTAATCCGTCACTCAATAAGTTCGTAGGATGACATATAGATACTATCATTATTGACATATCTATATGATTTTCAGGAAGTACCAACCTTCAAACGATACGTGTCAAAATTTTATGACAAGATGACGTTTAGTTCACAAGTTACAGTGGTTTTAGCGACGTTACATTTGTAATTTTCAATACAATGGAAAAATCTGAATTTCGTGTGTTGATAAAACATTGCTTTTTAATGAGAAAAAATACCGTTCAAGCAAAGCTTGACAAGTGTTATTCGAATTCTGTTCCATCGAGACAAATGGTAGAGAAGTGGTTTGCTGATTTTAAACGCGGCCGTACAAACACTGATGATGCAGTTGTTCCCGAAAACATAAAAAAATTGTGGTTTCCTTCTTGGGCAGTACCACACGTTATATTTACAATTCTCCGTTTATCAATGTAATCTTTATACTTTCATTAATTTTTCGGCATCAATATAATGTAATATATGTTTTTGTCATTTAAAGATTTTCTACGATATACATTTTTACTATTTTGACGCGTCGGCCTAATGATGGACTATCGTCCGAAATCGATCGCCACGTAAATAAATAAATAATACATTCTGCATCATCACACAACAGGTGTATTTCATTTTAACCCTTTATCAACATGCAGAACAACCCGGAGAGATTTATCCAATATAACATAAAAAAGTCCACAAAATGGTTTTGGCCGATCATAAATTGAAATTGCGTGAGATAGCTGACACCTTAAAGATATCAGAAGGCAGTGTATTTACCATTTTTCATGAACATTTGAGCATGAGAAAGCTCTGTTCGAAATGGGTACCGCGTTTTCTCACAGACGATCAAAAACAACAACGCGTTGACGATTCAGGCCGCTGTTTAGAGCTGTTTCAGTGCAATAAAGAGTTTTTTCATGCGGTATGTGACAATGGATGAAACATGGATCCATCACTTCACTTCAGAGTCAAATCGGTAGTCAGCTGAGTGGACAGCAAAGGATGAAAACCGTCCAAAGCGACAAAAACGCAAATATCAGCTGGTAAAGTTTTGGCCTCCGTATTTTGGGTTGCGCATAGTATTATACTCATCGATTACCTTGAGAAAGGAAGTACCATCAATAGCGAATATTATATGGCGTTATTGGTGCATTTTAAGGAAGAAATTGCGAAAAAACGACCCCAAATGAAGAAGAAAAAAGGGCTCTTTCATCAAGATAATGCACTGAGTCACAAGTCGATCGCAACAATGGCTAAATTGCACGAATTGCACTTTGAATTGCTTCCCCATCTACCGTATTCTCCGGATCTGGCTCCCAGCGACTATTACCTGTTTGCAGACCTAACAAGAATGCTCCAGGGAAAGAGATTTAGCTCCAATGAAAAAGTAATTGCCGAAACCGCAGGGTATTTTGAGGCCAAAGATAAATCGTTCTACAAAAACGGCATCGAAATGTTGGAATTAATGTATCATTTTTAAAGGAGGATATGTTGATGATTAAAGTCGAATTTTGCCTAAAACTTGTTGTATTATTAGTCATCCTACGAACTTATTGAGTGATGAGTTATTTATATATTTATAATTTAAATATTTATTTAGTTTTCACTATGCATTGGCGAACCTTTTAAATTACAATTTTTAAAAGTTTTTTAAATTTTTAAGTATTGATATGCAATTCTTGGGACATTATGTACTTGATAGGTAAATAACTATATAATCGTATTAGATACAATTCTAAGTTATATTTACTTGATAGGTAAATAACTATATAATCGTATTAGATACAATTCTAAGTTATATTATACATATCCTGCAATTCAAGAAAATAACCGAGCTATATGTTTTCCGGGTAGTGCATTCCCACGTTTTAATATAATTGTTAATGTTTATCTCTTAGGTCTTAATACAGAAGATGTTACTACTCCTTTATTAAAATGCCATCTACCTAGATATGTACGTATAATTACACATAAATCAAGCATAGAGAAAACACGCACTGTAGACATACGGAAAGATATTTACATATCAAAGATAATACTATGTAAGACACCGTGCCATATCCACAAATGTATACAATCAATCTACTAGAACTAAGTTTCCATCCGCTCATCCACTCTCAGATTCTCTTCTCTTAACTTCCAAATCGTCTGTGTGCAAACTGCAAACTGAAGCTCTGACTGCGATTATCATGTGAAGTGAACAATGAAACCAACACGTAACAGTATCAGAAGCATAGCAACAGCAGCATTGCACACAGCGTGTGTGAAACGGAGTAGTAATTCTGTTTGAAGCCCAGTAGCTCACTGGAGGAACAGGCTGTTTAGCCCTTCAAATTACAAGGGGTTATTACAGCAGCTCAAAGGATGTGTAGGGTTGTGCTTTTGCGGTGAGAAGGCAGTAAAGTAAAGCAGATACAAGATGACGTAAATGATAATGATTTATGAGGATTGTGCAAATTAGCAAATAGAAATATCTCGAGGGGTTTTCGTAATCCAAAATTTCATATATTGCAATTGGCGACTCAAATCACCGATGGCGGTGTGCGGCGTGGCTGTCGCAAACGAAAATGGTAGACAAAAGACAGATATCGAATGACACGTAATGTTGTTTTATTGATATTACAAAATTCTAAAAAAAATCGAGATATACACCAGAATAGGGGATTCCACCATTTTTTAAATATAATTTCATCTGCACATATAAGTAAAATTAAGACTGTCGGTGAAAATCCGGTGAAAAAATTCCTATTAATAAGCGAGTTATAGTCCTCCGAAATTTGAAAATATAGATGTGACGTCACAAATATAAGTTTTTATATCAAACTACATTCTTCGTAGACCTAAATGTTCTTGAAATATAGGCTATTTCTAAATTATATTTATAAAAAATAAATGAATATTATTATACTGTACAAGTGTACATGATTTATAATTGGAAATGTATTTAAATTATTAAGTTTAATGCAAAATATTTATATTCAAATAAAAACTGTTTAAGAATTGCGCGTCTCCGCTATTTGAATTTCTCTACTTCCATTGGTAGTACGCTCCGCCCCTAACTGGGTATTCGTTATATATTTATAGGTTGTCATTGCGTCGCCAATCAAAATAATATATATGGATTTCATATGAGTGGCGAGCTGCTATAACAAAAATCCCCTTATTTCCGAAGTATTTCAATTATGTCCTTTTATTTCTTTATTAATATTTATTATTAAGCATATACATTCAATATTTTTTCCAAATTTTTCTTAGATCAATTGCGCTGTAATCCCCTATTTTAGAAATATCATAAACTTGATATGTCTTTCATTAGTTCGAATTTTCCCGCTAGATGTTTCATACTTAATTAGAGTTACCAATACGTAAACAATATTTCCCCTGTAATTCCCTATAATATCTTGTCATATATTTCATATTAGATACAGAAATATATACCGGAATACAAATCTAGTGGAACTTTTTTGAGAATAAGATTCATGGTACATATTTTATAGAATTTTATTTTAATATGTATATGTAAAAGTAATTCCCTTCAACAATAATACACTTCACCATTCCTTACGACCTATTCTTAAAAGCTGTCAACCACTCTTCTTTTGGAATATTTCCAAAATAATCATGAATTGCTAGCATCAATCACTTCTTCTGACGAAAACTTGCCGCGAAATATTTTTAACTCCTCAATGGTAACGTATCCTTACTTATATGCCACATTTTAGCTTACAGGTTAAATATAATATTTTATTAAAGCAAGACTATTTTACGTGAAAAGTAAAAAAAAAATTAACAAAAAAATTTACAGGTAACCAAAAAAGAGCCAAAACGTCTTTCATCAGCACCATAAACTATCTTGTTGGTTTTTTTTACCAGCAGCAGTATTTTTTCGGTAACAGCTATACAAGGACACCATACTCCTTTTCAGTGCTGAACAAAATTTTGTGAATATAATTTGAACCCGATGATGTTAGAAAAACAAAATATAATAAGCACGGGGATTTTTTCTAACCTAACCAAAAGACCTTCCCAAAAAGGTATATAGATATTTTAAAACATTAATTAATTTGAATTTTTGGAATTACAGTGTTGGTTTAATCGTATTGTAGGATCCATAAAACATTATTTTTCAATGAAATTACAAAATTTAATTGTTTTCATAAACGAATACCTCATTCACGTTTCAGTAGACGCAAAATAAAACACATTTTATCTGCTCAGTTTTACCGATTTGATCAAAAAAATTCAATTGTAAACAACGTAGCTTATAAAGTGACTGCAATTTGCAATTCACAATTGCATAGCATGTAGGCGAAATTTGAGGTTTAAAGTTCAAAATTGTCCATGCGAATTGTATACACAAACCACAATTGAAATGGGTATTAATTAAATTGGAAAGTCGATAAAATCTACATTAATGAATTCACCACTAAATTCTATGCGAATATTTTCAGATTTGTCCTAATTCACATGATGAAAATTTACAACCGCACAATGTTGGATGAATGAAATTATTCCTATAATGTGTACGGACGTATGAATTCCTTTTACTGTTAAATAGGACCGGGGACCGGAGCAGGAACTCTCTTCATTGTCAATTTATTTGCATTTCAATTGTACAAGTTGTCAGTCTATATTAAACAGCTTTTGAAAAAAGTCGCAATTTGTGAATCACATGAGTATAGTAATAATTTTTTCCCGAAAGCGTCAAGAAAATATCATTTTCATGGCTATCTTTTGAGTGAATAAGGAAATATTTTATCCACAAGTAAATTAATTCGAACAAATCGAACTGTCTAAATACGTTTTCCTTAATTCGCTTCTCATTTACTAGTATTTTTCTATTTATAATTAAAGTATGTAGGTATAATAGAGTTTTTGTAGACATATAATTGTAGTTTCATGTAAAAGTCAAATGTGTACCACTGTTTGTAGTTCTAACATTCGCCGCTAGTTAGCGTTTTCTTATTTGACAATCCCAATAACCAAAATGATACACCACGTAAATGTTAAAATATTTGATCAAACAAAGAAGGTTAAAATATACTGATAAACTGATAATCCATTAAATTTTCACAATTTTGAAAAATGAATAAGTTAATTTTTGATGACAATATAAATATCTGATATCACTGTAAAGCTAATTTATATTGTTAGGGGAAAAAATTATTGGAGAAAATGATTTTATTAGATTGTCATTTATTTAACAATCCGACGTTTTTGTTCCTAATAAACCATCAATAGGGCTATGTTAATATATAAAAAATAAATAAACATATCATCACGGCTTATTACCCATTGCTGGGTGTGCCAATCTGCTTTGTACGCAGATTTCGGTAATGATGATGACATATTTGCACCGTGCGGCGCTTACCAGGTGTCATCTCACGGGCACTGATTGCTGGCGTGGAGAGTGCACCACAGGAGTTAAAATTTGAAATATTTGGCGTCGGTCGGAATCTAACCCGGTTCTCCAGATTCGCGACCTGACACTCATAGTTTAACTTTTGCAGCTCTGATGTATTCACGTATTTTATCACTCTTTAAATTATATGACGATATTTTCATCCTTGTATTAATTCATGATAACCGTTTATTAGGAACCGAAACGTGGGACTGTTAAATAAATGACAATCTCATAAAATCATTTTACCAAGACATCTACAATAATTTTTTTCCCTAACATCATACCAACAGTCAAGAAATACTAGTAACTACCTACTTTTAGAAACTACCCATATACTATTTCATTTAAAAAATCCACTAATATTGTTTCGCTTCCGGCGAAACCGAAAGTAAAATTCAGGACCTATTCACACCAAAAAGTGGCACTTAAATTCACCCCCAACTTTGTAATTTAAGCTACGAGTCTAAAATTAATAATAAATAAAATAGTCATTTGTCACCTTTTTTTCAATCATCTAAGTCGCTTACTCTAGGGGTGTTACTTGACATGCTCGTAAAGCTGTCGTGAAATATCATCACACTGGTCACTTTTTGTAAGATTTGAAAATTGGAAATAATTTTCAAGTTGCTTAAGCCGGTATCCCACTGTAAAAATTTTGATAAAATGGACGCAAATATTTTTATAAAAACCGTTTTGACAGAATTTTTATGAAAACTGTATTTACATGACGTCACGTAAAAATTTTGATGTGACGTCACATAAATACAGCAGTCTGTATTCATTTTGTTGAAAGCTGCGTTATGATTGGATGTTAATGCGGGCGTGCGCAATGCGGTTGCTTGAACTGTTATTATCTTATAATAATCAGGCAATACATCAAAAAAATAAGTATTAAAGTTATTTAATATTTACATGCGTTATTCTTTGCATTTCTTTTTTCTCCTTTTACAGTTCCGTCCGAATTCTATTAGAATACTCATTAATCGTAACCAACAAAGTTTTTCAACCAATAATTTTACGTAGTATTAGTATAAATATCTTGATCTATAATTTATAGAAAGTGTATTTTAAATTACCTATACAAATTTGCAAAAATAAAATATGAAGTAAATGAGAAGCCCATACAAATCCGCCTCGTTCAAGCATTTTAAGATGGACTTTATTCACCTATATACTCGCGTCGAACCCTTTAAGTAGTGACGATAAAAGGATTAATTTTTCAAAATTTATGTGTACACTAGATAGAACAATGCCTATCTTTCATGTGCCGAAATACACTGCCTTAATTGAGTGTCACGTTTCTTACTTTACTTTCGAACCACGTCCATGATTTTTAAGAAATGGTCTTTCATTCGAAGAAAATTTCTGTAATTTATTTCATCTTCTATTCGTAATTTGGTGTGTCTGATAATTAAACACTGCGATTTGTATTTCTTTTCTCCAGTCATAGACTAGTCCACCAGCGATGTTCTGATTTTTTTATTTTTTGTATAACTGTGTGTAAACCATTACTGCAATAATTATTGCAGCTAACATTTTTTTATTTGAATGAACGTTATTCATAATGAAATTACAAAACGCAACTACCTCTGCAGAACAACGGCTACAAAATAAGGTTTAGTAGTATCTTTGGCGCCAATTCTCTTTCATGAGTGATGCAACACTCCATAAAAACGCGTAAAAATTTTTACAGTGGGATGCAGTACTTTTCATGGAACGTTTTTATAAAAAAATTTACAGAAATTTTTATCAAAATTTTTACCGTGGGATACCGGCTTTATGGTCGGATTGGAATAAGGGTTTCGGTTAGTTAACCAGAAGTGGTACATTAACTTCGAGGCAGTCGGTTGTACGCTGCCTACGTCAGATTTTTTGTTTCATGTTTAATGGCTGATGGATTTGGATTTAGAAATCACGACTTCTAACTTAAGAATACGCTCAAAAACAACAATATTTTATCTTTTTTCCCTTTTCGCAATCTTCTTCTGGAAATTGTGTTTTTCTTTGTGATTTTTCTTTTTGCATGCCTGACTTACATACGTTACACGAGACTAAATATATCAACTCGCACGTGCATTAATTTTATTGTTATCTACTTCATGAATTATACATTCATCATATGTCAGGAATTTTAAAATTTTAAATTAAATTCATAATATGCAAGAAACATGCTTTTACGATTTAGTTGTTTTAGTTTTACCTTCACATCACATAAATCTGAATAAAGCAAAAAGGACGTAAACATGGTAATGCTTTAATCACAACGTATGAACTTTAATTTCCAGCGCGAGTTTGTAAAAAACTTTATTACATTTAATAGCACAAAGAGAAAGAGCAAGGTGACACGACACGCAACAGAGCTTTGAATTTGAACCTTTGAATTAATGCAATTTTATCATTTCACACACAAGGTTTCACTGTAATTGTAACATTCATTTGCTGTGATAAAAATGAATACTTCATACATATTTTTTACAGTGATAAAAAACTGTTTAATAATTTCTCATGTAACACTTATTTACGAGTACCTATTTATTAAATTAAAAAAATCTGATGCGGCCAGCACATTAACTTCCGTCAGCGCTATGTATTTTGTATAAATATCATACAGAAAGTTCCTTACAAAAGAATATATTTCTTGTACATTACCTTAAGGCAGTTATATGTATTTTATACAAATTCCATACAAATTCTAACAAAAGATCCTATATTTCCAGTAAAATTATAACACAAACATACTGTCAACTACACTTGACACTGACACCTTTCAATCAGAATTTTCTTAATATAGCAGCTGTTTCCAGAGTTATAGCATAGCTGGCTAATATATATGATATTTAATTTATAATTTTTTAACTCTATATCCATTTAATGAGAAGTATAAAATGCATTCAAATCGTATAGAGAATAAAATATTCTTTAATATTTATAATAACATTCAATGTGAAAAAATGATATTTAATATCGTTTTTCAAGAAAAACTGTTAAAATATTCAAATGAGGGTACTTCCCGGTTGACCATTTATAACCAAAATCTAATCAGCTCTTCACATGCATGTAACGAAGAGGAACACGAAAGAATTATAATTTTTGGAATTGTGGTATTAGAGTTATCGCATTAGAAAATTTTGTCACACACACACACGCACACACACACACACACACACACACACACACACACACATATATATATATATATATATATATATATATATATATACAGATATCATCTTAAAAATAGTAAAATCGTATTCTAGGGACCATAAAACGTGGTTATTCATCAAAAACTCACCACCGAATTTTTTGAGCAAAGGCAATACCTTCCTTACCTAAAGGTGACGGAAAGTAAAAATCATGTTAAAATAGTTAAGCAAATGTGAGTCATTAAAATAGCTTGTCACGTTTTATACGTATATAACCATATTTATTATAAGATAGGGTGGTAACCGTTTCATACGATCGGACTTGAAGTATCTCAGTGCGAATCTAGTAACCGTTTAAATTTGTTAGTGTAAAAATACCACAATAAAAGACATTTGAATCAAACACTCGTTTACAATTGTTTGGTTAACTTTTGGCTTAAAATATGAAAGTGGCATGAAAAATAATGCGAATTAGCAGTAAAAGATGTCACTAGCAATGAGTTTTTTTATGGATTATATACCTATGTCATGTCTAGATATTCCAGCTTTGATATTTAGTTTGTTTCCGTAGCTGAGTTTGAATTCAGTGAACATAAAAATTAAGACAATATAGGTTATTTACAACAAAATTTTTAACCTTTCGTCTGTCAGGTGCCCTTGTTGAAACACTTTCGATCGGATGTGGTCTGTGGAGACCAAAATAAAATATCAACTGAAGGGCACCAACATACTTTCCAGTGCTAATTTCACTTAAATATGTTTTCTACGAACCTGTTTCTATATAATGCCTAATACCGACCTAATTCCAAACACATTTTTCTTGTGTCACTAAAAATTGAAAAAAAGCTTACAATTTTACTGCATATTTTTCAAAATTTGAGAATAACGCTTAAATAAATGAAAATAAAATCGCCTTATAAGAATATTTATCTAAAAATATACAAGTTATTATAAAAAATATATAAATAAAAAAATAAATAAAATTCTCTTTTGTTGATGAATGACTCCAGATCAGAATTCATATTATTAACGTAGATAGGATTTAGGAAAAGAATTCTGAAGTTTAAAAAATGTTTTATTTTATAAAATAATGCTTTGTGGCTACTGATTTCGTCTTTACATCTTCAGGCCTACAACTGAAAACAAAGTTTACAATAATGATACAAATGGCTTAATATATAGAAATTATGTAATATAAAAAATTAAAATTGAAAAAAAAATTAACTATGGTTCTATTTACTATTTTCTTTTTAAAACGTTACTATTATTAACTTGAAATGATTAGTTCTTTGACAGTGACATTTATCTGTCAGTTACATATATTTGAATAACTGCGCAACCAAGGAGTTTTGTTTGTGTAAAGCGTAGGGTCCGGGATTTAAATTATAGATAATTTAATAAATAAACTATAGAAAAAGTATTAATTCAAATCTGTAGAAAATTTAATAATCTTTAATTTTTATAATAACATTATTCTCGAAAAAATAACATTTAAAGGTATTTTTCGAAGAAAAACTATTTTGAGCTTCTAGTAAAGTGCCATTTCCGGTTATCCGATTTACACAAAAATCTAACGGGCTCTTTCCAGTACAGAAAAAGTTCGAAATACAAGGTTTCCAAAATTTTCAGAATGATAGTATTTGAGTTAGAGTGGAGGATCCACATACCCATACACACAGACATCATCGTGAAAATGTTAAATTGGATTCTAGGGACCTTAAAACGTGGTCATTTAGCAAAATCTCGATATGCGATTTTTAGCACGATCCCTATACCTCCCTTACCAATGGTAGCAGGAGGTAAAAAGGATTAAAATATCGGTAGAACAGTACTCAACAGATAGATTAGGTTTATGGTTTTTGTTTAGGTTTAAGTAAGTCATTCACAAATGTAAGTTTAAATTACCTGAAAATTAGTTTTGATATGTACAGACATGTGTGTAAATGCTTCAAAACAAAAACAAGATTAAAATATCGGTAGAGCAGTACTCAACAAGACACCTGTGCGCCGTAAAACTGTCATTCGCTTGGCATTATTGGTTACATTTCAGTAAATAGATACTAAACAAAGATGGGTGTATATATCTATATCATTTTAGACTTGTTCTCATTGGTGAAGTTTATGACGTCAAACTAAATTATAAACCTAAAGTTTAGACCTTGCTATGTTTAGCTTTATGGTTTGGATTTAGAGATCCTAAATTCTGGAGTGTGAATAGAGTCATTACATAATATGGGGCCAAAGTCTTTAAATCTAAAGTATAAACCATAAATCTAAACCTAATTTTCATTTGTGAATGCAACTTTAGAGACACTAAATTCTGAAGTGTGAATGGAGTCATAACATAATCTGCAGCCAAGGTCTTTAAATCTGAAGTATAAACCATAAATATAAATCTAATTTTTATTTGTGAATGTACCTTAAATAAAAATCCCGCCTTCATACATAGATAGAATAGTAGTAATCCAATGACTACCATAAAAAACTTGCAAGATATTGTGAATATAAATACTTGCACTTAATGTCAATTATTCATAAAATATTACTGTGACCAGGTGCTTTGTACTCGTAATTCATTATTTGCAGTAGGTCTCGATTACTAAATGCAAACAAACAATCTAAAAATAGAATTCCTGTATAAGAAAAAATAGCAATTTATGTAACAAGTGTCGAGATTCAATTAAATACTAGACATGGCGATTACAAAGACCAAAAAACATGTCGCCTGTGTCAAACATGGGTTTCTTGCATGTTTTCTGTAAAAGATTTTTTTCTGTAATTGCTTAATATAGTTATTTTTCTACAATCGTTATAAAATTATAATGTTTTTACATTGTCATGTTAGTTACGTTTTATCTACTACAATTAAGAATTTAAAAGTAAGTACACATGCATGTCATTTGAAAACAAGAACAAAAAAAATGTTAACTTGTGTTTGGTATTTCTAACATATCTGACAGATTTGATTTCTTAATTATATTATTTTTATTAGTCTTTACATAATTCTATAAACAGATTCTAATAATAATAAAATCAAAAGAAATGTCAATAAAGCAGAAACAACAAACATAATAGTTCTTTATTATATGAGCACGGAATGTATCATATTAGTCACGAAACAGGGCAAGTGGCAAATTTTTTTTTAGTGTCTAATATACAATCCACAGGAGTGTAATACAACGTTTTATCCAACACTTTTTTAAAAAGTTTTCATTCATCGTTTGACTCTGACAATTCAATTGATGTAGTAATTTACATTACAAAATAGCTATTGAATGGTTATCATGGTTTTGTTACATTTATTGAAAAAAAAAATGTAATAATTATTGTCTGTTTATTTGAAAGAAAAATACATTAAATCGGGTGAAAATGAGGACCTTCCTTTAAAACGTATACACTTAGACGCACAAACAGCATATCTTTGAATTTAATTCTGAAGCATGTATAATCACTAACTCGTTTCTCGTTTTCGTTTCATCAGCCGTACATGACAGCTGTCATTGTTTGAAGATAAGTAACCTATTTTAGTGTAAATGTTAATATTAAATTAAATAAATAAGTTTCATAATGTTAAATTATTTCAATAATGAAATAATTTTGTAAAATTGATTTTTATTTATATTAAAACCACAAAAATCAGTAATAATTCCTCCGTGACTTCTAAAATATTCTCTCACGGAGTGACTAATGTTGTACATTATACTGTATTTCAGATAAGAATAGACTTAGGAGTAAGATAGGGCTTACGATACCAGCTTTCTTATTGGTCTAAACGCAAGCCAAGTTTACAATAACAATATGTAAAACAGGTATATTATTTATTCCATTTTGTCTTTATAATATATTCAATAACTTTAAGTAACTGTTTATTTACTAAATAATTACAAATTATCATATTTTGACGTTTCGAGCTGTCAAGTATGTCATACAAGGAACAAAACTAATTCGTAAGTTTTATGTGTGTAAAACAGACTAGCGCAACAGCGTCACCAAGTCTATTCTTATCTGAAATACAGTATACTTATTTCAAATAAGCATAGTAACAAGTATATTATGAGTCGGTGTTGGATATATTAATGTTTTATTTGTTACGGCACTCATATATTTTTTTTTCTGCTTCTAACTCGTATATATGAAAAAGATGAACAACAAACTTAATAGATGTGTCTGAAGCTGTGGCGTTTGTTTTGTAGGAGTATATTTTGGATTCAAGCTTCAATGTAGTTTTTAACAATTTATTGTTGTGGATACATATTTGACGACGTTTCGGCCTTGGTTAAGGTCATTACATTTCCCTAGAACACAATTTAGATATCAAAACCTACAAAATACTTCATCACGAAACCAATATGAACAAAAGATTGTTCTTAGAAAGTTGTTATATCAATTTAGATGACAAAACAATTAACGTAAAATCAGACTACAATCAATGAAAAACTTTATATCCCAATATTAAACTTCTCTGTTTCCTATAAATTTTGAATTTCGTGTCCTGCGCAGGTTGAGTTTCCCCTTTTAAACATAATTTTAAAATATATAAAATAGGGTATAGGGATCGTGCTTAAAATCGCATATCGAGATTTTGATAAATAACCAGATTTTACGGTCCCTAGAATCCAATTTTAACATTTTCACGATGATGTCTGTGTGTATGTGTGTGTGGATCTTCCACTCTAACTCAAATACTATCATTCAGAAAAATTTTAAACCTTGTATTTCAAACTTTTTTTTGTACTGGAAAGAGCCCATTAGAGTTTGGTGTAAATCGGATAACCGAAAATGACACTTTACTAGAAGCTCAAAATAGTTTTTCTTCAAAAAATTCCTTTCAATGTTATTTTTTTGACCATAATGTTATTATAAAAATTAAAGTCTATTAAATTTTCTACAGATTTGCATTAATATTTTTTTATATATTTTATGGATAAATTTATAAAATTATCTATAATTTAAATCCCATAGCCTACGCTTTACACAAACAAAACTCCTTGGTTGCGCAGTTATTCAAATGTATGTAACTGACAAAGAAATAATCATTTCAAATTAATAATAGTACCGTTTTAAAAAGAAAAAAGTAAATAGAACAATAGGAAAGGAAATTAATACAGCATATGTAAATATGTATATAGGTATGTATTTAGGTTAATAAAAATTAACGGTTCGCAAAAAAGTTCAAGATAATTCTCATTTTTGGATTAGTGAATTCTATTTTATCCCGGTATTTAAAATTTAATCTTCATTTTATTATCAAAATAGGTAGTTACTTGGATTAGATTAGACTAAATTTTAAGAAAAAAACTGCCAAAATTAGTGTAAAATTCGCTAATCCAAAAATAAGGATTAGCTTAATTTTTTTTGTCACTCGGGCGGTACATGGCGGGAAGTATTGTGTTGGCCACACTAGATTTTTTATATTGTAACTCATTTATAGAATTTTAACTATTATGCAAATTGCATGGTCTGATAAGTTAATTTAATATATATTATAACAATGTATAGTCAATATTGATATTATTTATTTACAGACTTGATAATGACCTTAACCAGGGTCGAAACGTCGTCAAATATGTATCCACAACAATAAATTGTTAAAAACTACATTGAAGCTTGAATCCAAAAAATAAAACAAACTTAATACTCAATGGATGCATTTTTTTCCGAATCTGAACATATTTCATCATTTCTATAGTTAAAAAAAATATGTAAAAATCATAATTTAGTTATTACACCATTCAATTCCATTTCAACAAATTCAAATGCATTTTCCATTGTGAATTTGTAAATTTTCCCTTTGGGCCTGTCATCGGTTTCATTTGAAATATATAGCGTCATTTTAAAATTTGTTGGATTACAGCGTAAAATTTTCTGTAAATAAAACAAACCTGTCATTTATCACTACAGAACCATGTATTATGAACTAGTTCAAAAGTAAGTCAGTGTGTTTCAAACAGTTATTCATTTTTGCTTCATAAGCGGTGAGAAGTAATGCTTGCAGCTTTTTTAATCCTTTAAAAACTGCATCTACCTTATATACCTGGTGGGAATCAGCCACAGGAAGCATCGCGTGAGGCTATTGCGTGCAGGCTAATGATGCACGAGGTGAAAATGAAGAACATGATTTTTGTGAAGTCGGGTAGGTAATTTTTATGCACGTCCGGCAAGCAATTAACCACTCTTGGAATGGATAAGGTCTATTTTTACCTCCAGGATGGAAAATAGTTTCCTCGCCATTATGCAAGTGGTAATTAATGCAGAGTAATGTGTTTGTCTAGATGTGAAAAAGGATGTCAGGAGGCACGAATATGTTTACCCAACTACCATGCTCTTGAAAGCTTGATGATGTTTAGTTACATAGAGACATATAGTATTTAACGTTGGAAAATAGTTACTAACTGATATTTTAAGGACGAGGTGAAGACAGAAAATAATGAATTATGGGGTCGCATGGCTGAATGCGTTCTGATTGTCTGTGTCTGCGTCAAAATCCAACCACAATTAACTTGAAAAATATTTCCAATTTTTAAACCGTACAAAAATTACCCCGGCAAATTAATCGCGGCAAAACTGATCTGAATTAAAATTGATCGCTAAGTTAGATCGCAGGTACAATATCTACACAATACCTTATCGAATTATTTATAAAGCATGTCCTATCTTGAAAGTTGACAGATTTTTAGTAAAATGGAAAATATGTAAATTGCATTTATTTATATTAGTTAATAAATTTAATTTAAGTGGGCCTTAGTGGAAAAAGAAGAAAATTATGTTTTTATATTTTGGTTCATAATGAAGTCATTACGATACGCAATTGCGTATCGTAATGACCTTCATTTCGATATGCAATTTTTTGTTTTAGACGGTTGGTACTAGATGACGTTTCTTTAACCCATTTTTTCCTAATTTATTTTTAGTTAATTGACAATTCATTTTAATTATATAATGTCGAAATTATTATTATTTTTTGTTTTTATTTAGGGAAGATTATTTACATGAAAATGTACAAATGGTTACATATATAATCACAAATTGAGTAAGTAAATGTTATTGTAGAAGGCGCAAAATATAAAAAATAGTATAAAGAACTCATTTTATAAAACTTTCTTTCGCACTTATCAATTAGAAAACTCGCTAACGCTCGTTTTCTAAATTTTGACGCGTGCAAAAAAAACATGTCTTATAAAACACGTTCTTTAATATACTATTTTCTTCAAGCGTATTATAATATTCATATTATGTTCCTGTACAGATATATACTTTAGAATATGTTGATTGTCTTTCTAGTACAAAAATGTTGTTATTGTTGTACTAGTAAAAAATGTTAGTGTCTCAGTTCACCGCTGGCGGCGGCAGTTATCACAGCAACACAGATTATATTGAAAATTTTTATTTGACAGTTGTATCGTTTTTATTTTGTAGTGTACGCAGCTAACTTTGACTGAAATTGCAAACACTAAATTAAAAAATTCAAAAAAATAAAATATCAAAAAATTCTTTGAAACACTTGAAGAAAAAGTAGTATATGCCATTCGGAGTAGAACGCCCTTTTTGTGTTTTACCCAGTTTGCCTAGCCTCGGCTCGCGTCTTGGCCGCAATAACTGGGTTCAACACAAAAAGACCACTTTCTACTCTTAATAACACAATATACTATTAGTACCTATTTATTATTTTTTTTATTTTAATAAATTAATACGAAGTGAATAGAAATAGAAAATATAATATAGGTAAATCTAAAACAAAATGTTCAAAATCTACTAAATTAGACTTATAAACAAAAAGTAACACATACAATTTACATATTTTCCATTTTACTAAAAATCTATCAACTTTCAACAGAGGATATGCTACACAAACTAGCTCTACTTTTCAACGAAGAATTCATTTAAATAATAAAATATGGGGTGTTCCATTTAAAAAACCTGAGTTTTTTGAACTTTTTAAACTTCAACTTCACGTTCAGGTAGAAATTACATTTTTCAAAATTGTCGATTATGAATTTATATTAGTGTAAACAAAAGCTTTCAACTGTTTTTACAAATTATAGAAATTCGATTTCATTCTCCTCGAGGTATCGAGTGAAAAAAAGTGGCCGTTCTAACAGAAAAAAATCAAAAAAAGTTAAATTACGCTGGAAGAGTTTGATGAGTAGAATATTTTTATTGTTTCGTACACAAAATTTTCCGCTGAATTCAATGGTAAAATAAAAAATATAGCATTCTATTTAAAATAAGAAAGTTAGGGTCTACTTTCGGTTAAACCGGAAGTGCTACTGCTTTGAGAATATTTTAGTTGAAACGGACATGTGGGAAAACCCCTAAATACCAAATTTCGTAAAATAATATTGAGTAAGTAAGCTCGTCCTGGGATACCCTGTATAGATAGTTGTTCCTTTGGCAACCGTAAAGTGTCACTTTTTCTGACATCTGTCAAAGGCTTCTTTACGGTCGCTTATACTCCACGGCCGCTTTTAAATAGCAAATAAATTTAGTGTTGTATTACTTGCAGCTTCATATATTTTAGGTGTGGTATTAAAAAAATCGTTGTCGCTATCGTTCACTTTCTTGATCAACAAATTAATAATTGCATAATTTCATTTTCACTTTTATATTATAAAATATTTTGGCAGTAAATAGATTGTTTTCTGATTTGTCTGGTCAGTAAACTTTAGAATCAACCAAAAAGATTACTTTTACAGCCTTGATACACAAGTAACTATTTCTACTGTACTATACATTTAAAAATATATCATAATTACTCTGTGATATTATCTATAATACTCATTTCCTTATAAATATGCAATTTAATAATTGCAATTAATTTACCATGCAATAAATTTTTCTACAATTAGCTTTAATTGCCATTGATTTTATCAATCAGCAACAAATTGTCCTGAGATCAATGTTCTTACGGGCTATTTTCGTCGCGATACACTTTACGTCATCAATTTTATGCGCTCAATTTTTCTACTACATTTCTAGCTAAATGTATAAAAGTGCATCCAAATAGATACAATCATGTATAGTGGTTGAACAACTTTTATTGAAAGCAAAAAATGCATCTCATAAAATTGCTACTTTATTATTAATCGGGTAATCATCATTGGATGACATTCTTACAAATGTAATTCTCTGAAAAATATAGTAGATCGAAAATAAAACGAAGGTTCTTGAAAATTTCTACCCGTTAATTTTTTATCTTCCGTCACCTTTAGGTAAGGAAGGTATTGTCTTTGGTCAAAAAATTCGATGATGAGTTTATAATAAATAAGCACGTTTTAGGGTCCCTAGAATATGATTTTACTATTTTTACGATGATGTATGTAGGTATGTATGTATGTATGTATGTATGTATGTATGTATGTATGTATGTATGTATGTATGTATGTATGTATGTATGTATGTATGTATGTATGTATGTATGTATGTATGTATGTATGTATGTATGTATGTATGTATGTATGTATGTATGTATGTATGTATGTATGTATGTATGTATGTATGTATGTATGTATGTATGTATGTATGTATGTATGTATGTATGTATGTATGTATGGATGGATAGATGTGTGTGTGTGTGTCTCTGTCTCTCTCTCTCTCTCTCTCTCTCTCTCTCTCTCTCTCTCTCTCTGTGTGTGTGTGTGTGTGTGTGTGTGTGTGTGTGTGTGTGTGTGTGTGTGTGTGTGTATGTGTGTGTGTCTGTCTGTGTGTGTATGTGTGTGTGTGTGTGTGTGTGTGTGTGTGTGTGTGTGTCTGTGTGTGTGTCTGTGTGTGTGTGTGTGTGTGTGTGTGTGTGTGTGTGTGTGTCTGTGTGTGTGTGTGTGTGTGTGTGTGTGTGGGTGTGTGTGTGTGTGTGGGTGTGTGTGTATGGATGGATAGATGTGTGTGTGTGTGTGTGTGTGTGTATGGATGGATAGATGTGTGTGTGACGATTTTTTCAGATCGCATAACTCCAATACCATTTTTCCAAAAATTATAATTTTTGGGTATTCCCTTTCTTTAGATCCATATGAAGAGTTGATAAGATTTTGGTTATAATTGGTCGACCGGAAGTACCCTAATTTGAAGATTTTAAAAGTTTTTCTTGAAAAAATGCTCACTTTTTCACATTTAATGTTATTACAAATATTTAAGAATATTTTATTCTCTATACGATTTGATTACATGTTATAGTTTATATTCAATGGGTATAGAGTTAAAAAATCTGATGTGGCCAGCACATTACCTTCCGTCAGTTCTATGTATTTTGTACAAATTTCATACGGAACTGACTGAAGGTAATGTACTGGAAATATGGAATCATTTGCAAAAAAACTTTCTGTGTGGAATTTGTACAAAATGCATAGAAGTGGCGAAAGGTAATGTGCTGGCCACATTACGGAATTTGGTATGTAATTAAACTAAACAGATAAGAATATTAATCAAAGAAGAAGTTGCAGTTATCGTTTCTGTTTCGTGCAAAATATATTTTGCTCCTTCGACTATGGCTGAAACAAGTATTTTCCTTAAACAATAATTTAAGTAAAAAAGTATTTAACATTTACTGTTTCCATTATGTCTTGAACATTATTCTTGCCTTGCAAGTATTCCAGATGTTTTGACAGATTGCTATGCAGTTTACAGTAAAGTCTGAACCATTAGTCATATTTTTACTTATTACCAGGAATTTACCAACAATTATGCACAAAAAAGAAGCAATGTTCATTTACGGAGAAAATGTTGTTTTGAAGTTCTTCCAATTAATTCTCGGTAAGTTGAAGTAGCTTTGAGCGAACCGTTAGCGAGCAACCTGTTACTAGCAATTGCTGCTACCATCTGTTAGCATTTTGTTAGGCGCTGCAAGCCATTAGATTCGCATCATATAGTTGTGAAGTCATTGTGTTACACACGTGTATTTTTTTCTCTGAATTTTTCAATATTTTAGTAGAAGTGTAAGCCGTTTTATAATAAAATTTAGTGCATATAGTGCATAAATATCAGCAGCTTTGTTTTGTAACTTGTGAATATCGGTATTGATATCAGTGCGAAGATATTTAAAATAATTCGTGCAAAATAATATCATTTCATACGTATTCTCAACAAAATTTGCTCAAATCTTAATTAAACACGTTAACTATTGTCGGCGAA
Organism: Harpalus rubripes; assembly: GCA_963082715.1. Classification (NCBI taxonomy): domain Eukaryota; kingdom Metazoa; phylum Arthropoda; class Insecta; order Coleoptera; family Carabidae; genus Harpalus; species Harpalus rubripes. The sequence goes on from OY720452.1 coordinate 59,468,786, forward strand.
GATGAGTAGCACCTGCAAAATCTGCAGTAGTAAACAAACACGACTTAAACCTGGCGTTCGTTGTACCAGTGCCTGTAAAAATTTTTTTCATTTTACATGCTTAAAAAACTCGGCATTAGTGCAGCAAGTAGTAACCTCATCAAATAATTTTAAATGGGTATGTGATGACTGTGGTGGAAATTCCTCTGGTGAAGATGAAGATGAATTAACCAGTTTATCCAATCCAAAGAAGAAGATAACGCTCCTTGATGTGATGGCTAAGCTAGACATATTGCAGAAGACAACAGAAGATCTACAAAGGTCAGTAGAATTTTGCTCTAACAAAATCGAGGATTTCGAAGCTACTCTGAAATCACATTCTGAAAAAATTTGTCTTATTGAACCACTGCAAGAAGAATGTAAAATCATTAAAAACCAAATAAGAGAACTTGAAAACAGATCAAGAATTAATAATATTGAAATTGTTGGAATCCCGGAAAAACCTAATGAAAATATAGGTACAATTATAGAATCGATTGGGAATGTAATTGGGTGTAAAATATCGGAAAATGATCTAGATGCCTATCACAGAGTTTCTCGTTTTAATCAAAATGCTACTGCTAATCGAGAACCGAAAAATATTGTCGCACGATTTGTTTCAAGAATTAAAAAAAACAACTTTGTTGCCTCTGCTCGCAAATTTAATAATCTTAACACAAACAACATAAATTTCACCGAAAGTAAAAATATATATGTTAATGACCACTTGAGTCCTGCAAATAAAATTTTACTTAAACTAGCTAAAGATAAAAGTAAAGAAAAGGCCTATAAATTTGTGTGGGTCAAAAATTCTAAAATATTTGTCCGTAAAAACGAAACCTCTCCAGTCATAATAATAAATTCCGATAATGATATTAAAAAAATAAAATAAACAGTCTCAGACTTTTATAAATAACAAACTAAATTAATTACTTAATCTTAATGTTAAATATTTTCTATCAAAATGTTCGCGGGGTAAAAACAAATTTATTAAATTTATACAATGAAGTAGCTGCAAACAACTATGACATTATCCTGTTAACCGAAACTTGGTTAAATGACTCTATCATGGATTCAGAAGTATGTGATTTAAATAGATACATAGTATACAGGCGTGACAGAACTTTAGGAATTAAAAGTGATGGTGGCGGAGTCCTAATTGCTGTGTCAAAAAGACTCAAGTCCAAACAGCAAATGCAGTGGTGTTCGCTTGCAGAAGATATCTGGGTCACAGTGTTTAAAAACAATGTAAAAATTCATTTGTGTTGTGCCTACATCCCTCCTCAATCAAGTGATACCATTTATGAAAATCATTTTGAAAAAATAAGTGAAACAATGTCATTGAATCCGACTGATATATATTTAATATCAGGTGATTATAATTTACCTTTCATAAACTGGACTCAGAACAACGCAACACATTGTGAACCTATACTTTTAAGAAGATCCGTTACAAACCTAAATTTAATTAATATGTTAAATTTAAATAACCTTGAGCAATACAACAATAGGTATAACATAAATATGAGAATTTTGGATCTAATCCTCAGTACTACTAATATTGAAGTTGAATTGTGCGATGGCCTTGTTAAACCAATTGACAATCATCATCCACCTCTACAAATATCACTTCCAATGCAAATTGGAAATAAAACTTTGCAATTCAAACCAGTACAAAAATTTGATTTTAATACATGTGATTACGAAGAATTAGTTTATAAATTATCTTGTATAAATTGGGATAAAGTACTAATAAACAATGACGTTAATATTGATGTAGAAATATTTTATAATATTCTCAATTCTTTATTTTGCAGTTTTGTGCCACTTAAAAATATGAAACATAACAAATTTCCTCCCTGGTTTTCAAAACCTTTAATTAAAATCATTAAAGAGAAAAATAAGTTCTTTAAAAAATGGAAGCGATATAAAAATATATCTGACCACAATTCATTTGTAGTATTGAGGGAAAGATCTAAACAAATGATCAAATCAAATTATAATGAGTATATAAATAAAATAGAATGTAATATGCATACTAATATCAAAGCTTTTTGGAATCATGTAAAGACTACTAAACTGAACAATGGTGTACCTAATGTAGTACATTATAATGATTGTGAAGGTCAAAATGGTCCTGATATATGTAATTTATTTGCCGATTTCTTTAAATCTGTTTTCATATCTACCTCATCAACAAATTCAGCTCAAAACTCAGTTCATACCGATAGCTCAGAATTAAACTCAATTTTGAATCTCGGACGCTTGTATTTGAGTGAAGAAACGATCTTAGATCATCTCTCTAATATCGACATAACAAAAGGAGTTGGCCCTGATAACATTCACCCTAAATTTGTTAAAACATGTGCAAATTATTTAGCTAAACCACTTTATATTATATTGAACAAATCATTGTCGTCTGGTGTATTTCCACATCAGTGGAAATTAGTGCATGTCACTCCTATTTTTAAATCGGGTGATAAAAATGACGTGACAAATTATCGACCTATATCTAAACAATCGGTATTCGCAAAAATTTTTGAATTACTAATTGTGAAAAATATTAAATCAGATATTGAGACAATTATTATACCTGAACAACATGGTTTTTGCTCTGGTAAGTCAGTAACTACAAACTTGGTTCCTTTTACTCAGTATTTAGCTGAAAATATGGATAAACGGAAACAAGTAGATGTTATATACACCGACTTTACTAAAGCGTTTGATCGAGTGAATCATGATAAATTAATCGACAAATTAGGCAAATATGGTATACATGGATCCTTATTACGATGGATAGATTCTTATTTAAGAAATCGGTCACAAATTGTTGTATTGGGAGGTCATTGTTCTAGAGAAATAGATGTTTCTTCGGGAGTGCCGCAAGGCAGTCATCTGGGCCCTTTACTCTTTAACCTATATGTAAATTCCATATCAGATTGTTTTCAAAATAGCAAATGCCTTTTATTCGCGGATGACTTAAAGTTCTTTAGGCCTATAGACAATCTTGAGGACTGCCGAAAACTACAATCAGATCTGAACAACCTTTGTAACTATTGTAAAGAAAATGACCTCTCCTTAAATGTTAAAAAATGTCATTCTGTAAGCTTCACTAGAAACCATGGTAAAATTATTTTCAATTACTTTGTTAACAATGAATCATTAGAATCGAAAACATCTGTGCGAGATCTTGGAATAATATTTAATCATAAATTATTATTCAATGAACATGTTGACTTTATAATCAAGAAATCTATAAAAATGCTGGGATTCATAATAAGAACAACAAAGTCTTTCACCCATATCAAATCATACAACCTGTTATACAATACCTTAGTTAGACCACATCTAGAATACAATTCACTCATTTGGAACCCATTTTACAATCTCAATATAAATACAATAGAAAAAGTTCAAAAAAAATTTACAAGAATATTATATTACAGGCTACAGATTCCATATGAGTCATATACATGCAGATTACAAGTTCTTAATATGACATCTCTAGTAAAGCGAAGAAAAATGTATGATCAAATATTTTTATACAAAATAATACACAATAAAATTATTGCCAGCGAGCTATTACAATATTTAAAATTTTTTGTACCGTCCAGATGTACTAGATCTCAAATCATTTTTCAAGTCGAAAATTGTGCCACAAATAGTTATATAAATTCGCCAATGCATCGGATTACTATTGCACACAATAATCTTTGTACTTTCATTGACATATTTAATGTCAGTTTTACACATTTTAAAAAAATGTTAAGTGTTTACATAACGGAATCTCACGTTTAGCTTTATTATATTGTTGTAAATTTCTTTATTTGTGATAAATACTTTATTCCATATGCATTTATATTTATGTTTAACTGTATTATATTATTGTAACTTTATATTTTGTAAATAACTATGTTTTTCATGCATATACATGTGTTGTATACATTTTTGTAAATTCGCGGGGACCTGTTTGGCTTAGGCTGTTGGTTCTCCTAAATAAAATAAATAAATAAATAAATAAATAAATAAATTATCCGCCCGTAGGCTTCTATCGCGCGACAAATTGATTTCAAGGAGGTTTCCACGGAAGAACCATGCAAATCATACGGGTTGAATAGAAAACATTACATTGGCAGTTGTCGGGCTTCTCAGGCTTATATGACTGCGTTATTATATCTTGTAAGATTTACGCGAAATAAAAAGAATTGAGGCAAGAAATTTCGTCTTAGCTGGTTCCAAATACAAAGCGCGAAGGTCATTTATCCTCATTCAATATGTCCATTTTACTATTGCCCGATTTCTTCACATCCGTTTAAACTAAGAATAAACTTAAACGTAGTTTAAACCTTGTAATCGGTTTTCTTCATATTCTCGAAACTCCAGCTAATCGCCGACAAAGTTAACCGGTAAATCTCGACGGTTTATCTACATCAGCGCTAATATTTATGCAGTGGTGGTTAATGGAATGTTGATGTTAAACCAACTATACTAGTTTTACACAAATACAGTATTTTTTCCTCATATTGAGACAAATCCAAATCATCTGGGAGACCCCCACTCGTTTTTAATTGTTCTGCCCTGAGTTTCGAGCATTTCTTTCTCAGTTATTTTTTCACCGCATCATATTTCATACGGATTGTCTTCGTAGTACGGTGAAAATTTCCGATAGTACTATTAAATTCAGCGTCAATTACCTCCCACGTTTTATTTTTTTCATTAGAAGTTGTACCGTCGGTTTTTTTATTCTCGATTATATTCTTATATTTAAGAGCAATATCCACTAGACTGTTTATTACACTTTTCGTAAAATTTGCCCCTCTTTTTTCCATTTTACTGCAACCAAATATACAAATTATTTCATATACCCATTTTATTTAAATATTAATACTCACAATTTCAAATTTCTTGAACTACAAACAAAGATAACCACAAACTCTCAAACTCACAAACCGCCTTCGACAACGCTTATGACATTAGCTGCAATTTGATTTGCGACGATGCCAAATGTTTTTTCTAGGGTTTCGAATCTCAGATCAGTTAACCTTAAATGTGAGTGAAGAAAACCAACAAATACTTAATCGCCGATTATCTCTAATCGGAGTCTAGATAATCGAAGTTTAAATAAGTAGCGAAGAAATCGGGCATAAGTCTTCTTGTAGCCATAGAGACAGGAGCCGCGGACTAAAATTTCAATTATTTAATTCTGCCAACTGTGCTGCTAATTTGAGTCCGGGAAATGGCACATTACAGTATCGGGGCCGGGAAGTGTTGCCTGGAAACATTTTCTGGACTCTTTCAGCTGTATTCATAGTAATTTTGACGTGGTTTAAACCAGGTCTATCTTAGGTCTAAAGTTTTTCCTTATTCATAGTAACGGTTGACTTAGACCTAGTTTAATCCTAGTCTAAAATTTAGACCGAGCGTACCCCTAGTTTGAACTAGGTCTAAGTCCTATCATTGTAACAAATATAGTGTGCTTTAAAAAAATTGCATTCGTAAGATAAAAAATATTTATTAATTTTCAAATTGACAATTTTGATATTAAATGAATAAAATTGAGGATATTCAAGATATTTGTGCAACATAAATGTTATAGGTACTTTTAACATATCTGCAAATTTGATATTCATAATTGAAATTTATATTTAATTTTAGAAAATGAATGAGAGACAGAGATTTAATAGATAATACTGAATTAAATAATTCTATATGTAACGAAGCATATTTAGACAAAATCACAATATGGAAACGAAAACACCTCAAACCTCACATGTAGTTGTCAAATATTTTTATATAGACAAATTTGGAGTATACATAAATGATTTTTAGTTAATTTCACACGTTTCCTGTAAATTGCAATCAGTTTCATACCCAACTAAAACTTCTGATGTATCGTCAAAACCAGTGCCGCCGTTAGCCTCGAGCAATTTTATTTATTAAATATTCATATTTTAATTTATACATTTTCTTTCTTCCCATTTTTCCTCATGTATACTCGTACATGAATACACTCTTCTATAAACCTATTGCTGTACTACATACTATTCTTATTTTAGATAATATTAAGTATTAAGTTTTACGCTGACAACTAAATGACATTTGAAAATATTTATGTCTGAAGCTTACTTCATATTCATCGCAGACCATGTCCAGATGGATACAAGGGCTAAACTCGGTCTACGTAGACTAGGTTTAAACTGGGTCTAAATTTACTACGAATAAGTCCAGGGTGGTCTAAGTTAGACCTAGTTTAAACCTAGTCTACTTAGACCTAGTTTAAACAGGGTCTATTGCAGTTACTATGAATACGGCTGTTTATATTTAACAAAAGGAAGCATCAAACTTAATATCTGACAAATTTATTTTAAGTAACACAATTTAAAACTTATAAAAATGATTAATAAGTACAATTAGAATTATCACCAATTTTTAAAGTTCCAGTGCCCCGTCTGTAGTAACTGTGATAGTGGAAACTTCTTGACGTTACTGGAGCACTTGTACAAGTACAGAGTGATCAAAATGGCTGAAGCGTGCCGCTCCATACAAGATTGTTATTTGCCGCTTACTTAGTATGACAGCATTACTATTTCCATGGGCGTACCTTTCAAATTTTGCTAACTGTCATAAGAATAATCGCAAGAACCGTCTTCTTTACGTGCACCCGAACGGAAATATGCTTCAAGAAGAAATTTAACACGCTCTTCAAAAAGCCATAATGAAATATGTTACAAGAAGAAATTTAACACGCTCTTCAAAAATCCATAATGAAAAAAAAAATACTTACAGATTTTTCACGTATACACATATAATTTTCTAACGAATTCATTGACAACATAAACTTACCTCTATATTTGAGAAAAAATAAACACACGTCTCATTTTATAGCTGTAGTTCTTAAAGAAAACACGTCTAACAAACATCGTTATACAAATCCAAATCTTTATCGTAATGACTTGTCTTCATACGCGCGGATTCCATCAAAACACCACTACAACCACCTTACACTGGCCCATACAAAATACTCGCTAGATTCAATAAATACTTTACTATTCTAAAGGACAACACACATGAAAACATATCTATAGATAGATTCAAACCCGCCTTCCTACAATCCCAATCAACATCAGAAAACAAAAAAAAAACACAAACCTCAACTGCACCACGCGTCATCAAAGAACTGGAAACAGAGGATTAGGAAAACAACAAGTGTATTTAATTATAGTATTTCGTTCGTAAAATGTTTATTTTCTTTTCGTCTGGCGGGGGAGTAATATAACGTGCACCCAGATACCCGGGAACAGGAATAATCAATTAGCCTTAGACATTGTTAAAACATACTTTACGACGAAAAGGAAAATAAACATTCAAATACTCGTATATTTGATCACTCCAAGCACACTCCAAGTGTAAACACTAATAAAGAAATTATCGTTTATATGTATATTTTATATTTTAACAATTTAAATAACTATTTACAATAGTAACGGCTCATTGTCATTACAAATTCACGTACGGCAATGATATTAATTAAATGTTATACAATTTAAATATAATTTTGACATTATTTCGGAACAAAACTTGGTACATTACCTTCAACCACGGTGTAGTATCTATAGGTGAGAGTACGAGATGCGTTGACATGGCTAAGTAACTGGGAAACAAAATGGCGCTAACGCGACCCATTTGACAAAATATGTTTTGCTACAAAATTCACAACAGGGTACGGGTCAAATAAAGAGAAATATAGTCTTTTTAAGGTGCCAAAATGTGCAATTTAGCGGCAGCCAGCTACATATAATCACAGAAACAGGTACTAAAATAAATTTCTGATTGATAGGTGTCAATGTCAAGTGCATTTGACATATGTTGTTTTATAATTTTACTGGAAGTATAGAAACGTTTTTGTATGGAATTTGTACAAAATACATACATAGAAATGACAAAAGATAAAAGGTAATGATTGAAAATATAGAATATTATGCGTTATGTATGAATAATTTAATATTTTAAATATTTTGTGTAAAAACCGGGTCGCAACAAAACCTGACATCTAGCGGTACACTGTATGAACTAGCCCAGTTAGTTAGCCATTCTTAGTAATGCATTGGAATACGTCGTGCACTCACCTATAGGTTCTACACCGTGCCTTCAACTATTTTTGATCACTCTGTAGAAATTTGTAGACTTTTCTTCAATCAAAAACCAACGGTATTCTTTTTCGACAACTTCGTAGAAACAAGCTTCATCGTAGCCTCGTCACATTATGAATAAATTTCACTCGACAAATCGCAAATATCACCAAAAGAATATGCAGATGTCATTTTTGACAATCAAGACAAAACAATACTAATAAAACAAATACAGACAAATGTCACAAATTGAAAGACAGGGCCGGCCCGTTAGGTGAGGCGGTGAGGCGACCGCACGGCGACCGCCTCAGGCGCCGGATTGAAACAGGCGCCAAAACGACATAAGTACTAAAAATATACAATTTTGATAAACAGCCGAAAAATTTCTTAATAATTTAATGCATTTATAACATTTGTTCATTTTTCTGCATTCTTGATGTTCAATAACTTTTTATATTTAAATATTAAATATATTTTGAAATACATAGAAATTTCATGTTAATTAAGCCATAATTTTTCTCTTATATCCGTTGCCATCAGGGCCGCTCCGTGCGGGTGGGCAGGTTGTGCCTAGCCCAAAGGCTCCTAGACTTTGAGGGGCGCTGTTTCAGGATAGTAAAGTAAATAATAGTAAATTTTTATAAAATGCTCTTATTCGTAAAGACAAAATTGCTATAAAACTTATAAATTAACGTGATAGAAGTGAAAATATATTTTTTAATTTGTTTGCATTAGAGCTCTAGTTATAAGTAAAATAATTATCGTACCGATCGGTTCGTTATTATTCTAGCATTGTTATATTGAAATAATAAATATGAAAATGTTGATTACAACAATGAATATATTGATTATAACTCAAGAATATTGATTACATGAATGGATCCCACAATGAATCCTATATTTAAATACCTACTATCATTTTGCGAAGAATCAAATGCACATAAATCCTGAAATCTGTTGTAAAATTGTTGATTACAACAAACGATTTAGATTATAACTTATTGATTACAAGAATGAATCTAGGAAAATTTCATCAGTATATTAAATCTAGCATTTTTGAAGAACAAAAAGTATAGTTTAAACTTTAATTTGCAAATTTTACATCATTAAGGGGAAGGGGCGCTAAAATATAACATAACACAAACGCGCCTTATACTCACGGAGCGGCCCTGGTTGCCATATTAATTTGAATATGGTATTTCAAAATATTGGGATGGGTCACATGAAAATAATAAGTAAATAAATAAATAAATATAAATATATCATCACGGCTTATTACCCATTGCTGGGTGTGCCAATCTGCTGGTACACAGATATCGGTAATGATGAAATATTTGCACCGTGCGAACGCTTACCAGGCGTCACCTCACGGGCACTCATTGCTGGCGTGGAGAGTGCACCACAGGGGTCAATTTTGTGCCATTTAAAATTGGAAATATTTGGCGTCGGTCGGGATCAAACCCGGTTCCCCAGATTCGCGACCTGACACTCAAGCACACGACCACGAGACCCCATAAAATAATAAGTAGATGAGGTTAATTTTTTTTTTGCTCAATACAATTTTCGTTCTTGCTTGTATTGTTAATCAATAACAATATGAGTGCTTTTAAAAAAAAAATAAAAGGCGCAGTTTTGAAACTTGCCTCAGGCGCCACAAGACATCGGTCCGGCCCTGTTTAAAGATGATGTGACCTAAAGTAAATAGTCAAGTTTTGAATTAATACAAATTGATCCAAAATGATTGAAGGTTCCGCCTTGTTCTGATTTTTTGTTTGCCCCATCATTGTGGTAGTGAAATACGATTGACGGATTGCATTGGCGTACATATTTCCACTCATTTCAATCATTCTTCTCAGACCGAATACTTGCTTCCAAAATAAACTTGCCATGTTCATCCGTAAACACCATCTAACGCAACGATTTGAATAAATATCAGTTTAATTTTAAAAGATAAAGACAAACTGTATGTCAAAAAATTCAAATTGCGTAACGTCGTTGACTTTTCCAAATGTCGGTAATATAGATAACATAATTTGATATTACCGCTAAATTGGTGCTATTTTTATTCCGTGTGGTAGATAATTTTGATCATTATCAGAACTATTCCATGTCACGTTACCTTCAATCATTTTGGATCACTCTGTATAAATTTTTAAAACACGTAGATAGTATGAAATAAAATGTACATCATACGGCCGTAAAGTAGTATTTTGGTATTTCGAAATTCCTAACTTGGCACTTTCGTCGCCTCGTCCTTAAACTTATCATTCGTACCGTAATATCTCACTTACGGCGTAAATAACTATTTCAATTTTAGAAAAGAATAAATTAGATTCAATAGAAGCGTTCATAATATTTTCTCCTATATTCTCAGAGGGCTCAACATTACTACTTTGTTCTCATCTTTGACTACTTCAGTAGACTGCAATTATTATTTTTATACATTTGAACCAGTCATTTTCAAGAAGGTATTCTAGTAACTTCTTTTCTGCGAAACAATTTTTGGAGATAAAACGACTGAAGTACGAGTAATACGAACTACGATGTGACAAATACGAAAGTACCATAGACACTGAGATTTAACAAGTAATGTTAGCGCGATACTTATGTGAAGCTTTTACATTCAGAAGGGAATTATAAACACAGATTTGAGACAAGTTTGCACTTGAAGAAATACAACAACAAGAACAATAATATAAGGGCCCTCCGTGACAAACATGAGCCTACCCTGTATTTTCAAACTGGTAGTAATTTGACAATTTTTATTTAACGGTATAATAAATAATATATTTTAGAAAAGTAGTTAAATTTCACAAATACAAAAGTAATATAGGTATACAAAAAATATGTATTGTTTGTAATATTTGAGAAAATGTAATACAATTTTTCGGAATGAAATTTCGTGTTTTACTGTATTAACCTCGAAATTAAGACAACAGCTCTGGTAGTTATAGGTACTGAATTTGAATCAATAGTTTTTCATTTTTAAGCAAAGCCTTTCCTTTTAATAATTTGAAAATGTGTATGTAGCAATAATACAGAGAATTTATTTTAAAATGCAACATAGGGTTCATCACTTCCATGGTTACGCACTACTGCCAAAAAATGACAGCAATGTAATATTTGTCAATTTTAAAATGCAACATTATAAATTGTTTTTCAGCACAGGAAATTGCTCCAGAACTCATCACAAATGGTTTCAATTCTTTCTACGATCGCCTAGGATATTGCCTCAATGTAAATGGGGGTATTTTTGAACATTTATTACATTAAAATTATAAATTTTTGTAAGCCAAAGTTTGTTAAGATGGTCTACATTAAAGTTTTGATTTTTTTTAATCATAGACAGGTCAATATTTTGGAAATAAGTATTGATAATACAAAACTACAAATTTTGTATGTTGCATTTTAAAGTAGACAAATATTAAATTGCTGTCATTTTTCGACAGTAGTGCGTAACCATGGAAGTGATTGACCATATGTTGCATGTTAAAATAAATTCTCTGTATATGTACCTATTTTAAATATCAATCTCAGTTTATAAACGAAAAGTTCAGTGTAGAGCAGAAATTTCGTCTATTCTTCAATAAATTTAACTTGATGGAAATAGTGTACTATGTCAGTCTACATACTGTTTGCAAATTTCCAAAGGGAGAACAACTTATATTGAAAACGTAACCACTCAGGCATAAATTGTATACACTTTACAGTATTAGATACGGAGTAAATGCAAATTCGAACAGCAAGTTCAATTGTAATTTCGTTGCAATATAGGACTAGCAATATATGTCGTGCATTTACAGATTATTTACAACTTATTGCATTTTATGTTACAAGATGGATTCTTTCAATCTAATTTTGCAAACATGTATCATAATATATTTCCATATACATAAGTTTGAATTTACAGACACTTTTCGAACATATTTCTGAAAATTGGATTTTCTCTAAAATTGCTTTCATTTTTTTTTGTGCTTGTTAAAGATGTTAACAGGGACAAATGGATATTTTCCAATAGTATAAATAAAGATGTTAGGGGAACCATACATCCTGTAATAAATCTGATGTGGCCAGCACATTACCTTCCGTCAGTTCTATGTACTCGTATTTTGTACAAATCTGGCACAGAAAGTTTCTTGCAAACGATTCCATATTTCCAGTACATTACCTTCAGTCAGTTCTATGTATTTTGTAGAAATTCCATACAGAAAGTTTCTTGTAACAGATTCTAAATATATCCAGTAAAATTAGAATACAAATATACTATGTCAATTGCACATGACACTGACACGTGTCAATCAGAATTTTCTTAATATAGTAGATGTTTCCATGTTACAGCACGGCTGGCTGCTTTATGAAATTTATGGGTCGATTCTGTTCACACCTGTAAATCTTACAGATCTGTCAATTTGTAAATAATGAACAAAATCGCAACGAAAGCTGCCACTCTTATGTATAATTTTATATTAATCAACAAAAATAGATGCTTTTTTGTCAGGTTTTTACAGATTTACAGATCTGTAACACTTACAGATGTGAACAGAATCGACGCATAAATTTCTTTATAGGCGATGTGCACATTTTGAGCGTCAGCGCCTCTAATGGCTGCATTGACATTTTTGGTTACCGAATCAATTTTGACATTTCGAGAAAGTGATACAATTTACAATTTTATTTTGAGTTTTTGCTATTGTGCATGAATATTATACATAATAGTATATTGAAATGAATAAAGAAAATATTTAAAATGCTATATATGTGTTGTGACAATCAAAAAAGTCAAAATACCAGCGAAGGTACTGTGGCAGAAAATATAATTTTTCCACTAATATGTGTGATTTCTGTAAACCATTTTATCATATTTAATTTATATTATAATTTATAATATTATTTGAATGTTACAAGATGAACAATACATGTAAATTAAGATTAAAAAGTTGGAAAACTTGAATGATTGGAAAGAAGAAAATTTCTACATATCACGATATTAGTGTATGCTGTTAGGATCTTTCTTTTATATTCGCAATAAATGATGAATATTCTGAAAATATACCAGGCTTTACGTGGAATCAGTTGCACTAGCAGAAAATAAAATAAAAATACGAACAATGTGAATTTCTACCTTTAACATTAATTACATGTACAAAATCTTTAATAAATACTATTTCATACAACTGCAAGTATTGTACAATTTTAAGACAATTTTCTGCTTCTTGTATTATATCTTCTTCAAATATTAACTTAAGAAACACATTTTTATATAATTCATTATTGCAATCAGACGACCATTGTTGGAATTTCATTCATACGATAAGTATCTTTTACAATGACAATTTCACTCATAAATATAAAAAACAATCCAAATTCAAGATTCTACATAGTTACCAAGTTTCATTTCGACAAAACACCGTCACAATTTTTTTTTCGCACCCTTTAAGCCAATAAGATCTCGTATTTTTACAAGTAAGTGAGTTTTGATAAGCGAATTTTTTTTGACGTTTTAGAAACATTGTTTACATACCTGTCAAAGTCTATATATTTTCAGTGTTATCAGTTTTTTTTTTTATGAAAAACGAGTCGATTCAGACAGGAATCTATTTAAAACGTTGAAAAAGAAAACTGAAACATAATACCACTAAACACAATAAAACATACAAAAATTTTGTCAAGAAAAAAATTATATCAATGATTACCTGATTTTTATTTTGGAAATAGTCATCCGAATACCATTCGTGGTTAAATTTTATCCTGGAAAAAATTTCCGATTGCTTTACTCGAGCCTGTTGCCAATTTATCTCGTAACATTGAACAAAAATCACTCGTTTGACAACTCGTGATTTTTTTGTCAATATCACTCAATAAATTGCTAGGCTACCGGCTCTCGTAACAATCTGAAAAATTTTCCAGCAAAAATTTACCACTTATGATATTATATAAGAGAAAATATGTATACCTAAAAGAATTTTTCATATTAGTAGAAGATATCTGTTGAAAAGTTATTTTCTTATACATCTGTTCCTCATATAATCTTTTAGGAAATTTATGAAATTTGATACTTCAATCGGTAATTTTGTAAGAATTATTAGATCCACCACTGCATCACATAATATTTAATGTCTTATCATTCGCATTCATTGCAAATATTATATAAAATAGAAATTGCAAATTTATTTTGACATAAAACATAACCTTGCTATGTTTCAATGAGTAACCAACTTTCTCACTTTTGTCCGCTGTCGGCGCTGACTACTTTTGTGCACACCGCCTTAAATGTTAAAATTATTTAATTAAAATTAATAATAAAGAAATAGTCATTAAATTTACATATATAAAAATTCTAAATAAATTTGGCTGAATCGATTAAACATTAGACGATTAGAGGGTAAGAAGTTAGAGCGTTCGCAAACGATTGCAAAATACTATCTTCAGTATTGAAGACAAAATCAATATAAGAACAGAATGTCACTACAGAGAGTTATTCCTTTATATCAAATTTTTTATTTATCACAATCATAAAAATTTGATGGATTGAATTTGTACAGTGACAGAAATCTGCTCAAATTGACAAGTGATTTTGATAAAAAGCGAAACGTGTCACAAATGTTTTTATTATAAGAAAAAATATATATCGACAAGGATTTTAGCCCTAAATGGGTTTTCCAATACAGTTTTCATGCACACGGCAGCATATTTTTATGAGGGTTAGCAGACGTCATCTATGTCTTATGCTGTTGCGGTGAGTGCACCACAGCACACGACCAATCTCGACCAAGTTTGAATTATTCTCATATTGTGGTTCTAAAGATTCGTGTTCAAATTCGATCGAGGTTAATTATTCATAGATTAACTCAAACTCAAATTTCCGCAATTCCGTGGTAGCAATGAGTGCTAGTGAGAATAATAAGGGACTACAGCGCAATTGAATTAAGAGAAATTAGAAAAACATATTGAAAGTATATGCTTAATAATGAATATTAAATAAAGAAATAAAATGATATAATTGAAATACTTCGGAAATAAGGTTTTTTTTTGTTATAGCAGCTCGTCACTCATATGAATTCCATATACAGGATGTTAATTAAAAACCGGGCCATAGGCGTTTAACATGGGAAATCAGTTTTTCCTTGCGCAAAAGTTCCCAATTAATTTTAGACAAAAGTGTTTCAAATAAAAGTTGTAGATAATTAAATTATACACCAGCATCACTAAACAGATTTTATTTTGCATGTTTAGTAACTTGTAAAATCCAAATTGAAATTCTATAAATATTGCTCATTTGTAGTAGTAGCTATGGAATTTAAACAAAATTATAAAGAAATGCATATCGTTTGAACTGTCAGAATATATATATGCAAGTAGTTTTAAGTGTACTTTTAGATTTAAAAAAAAATTGGAAAATATGATATGACCCCATTAGATGATCTGTATCTCGAAAACAGTCAATAGAGGTTTTTACTATATAAAAGGTGGGGTAGAAACGATTTTAATATATGTTGTTTAGGTTGGGACGGGGATGAAAGAATTTAAGACCTTGACCTTGGGGAGGCTCGGCGCTAGCCGCCATCTTAGATCAAAAACTGCAAAAAATGAGTTTTTTTGGATTTTTGGTTATTTTCTCAAAAAAAAGTAGCCCAAATCAAAATTTTACAAGAATAGCAAAATTAGGTCTAATTTCATTGTTATTACATTATATATTTCTTATAAAATCAGAGCCAAATACTAATAGATTTAATTTGTTTTAAAGGTATACCTAGGTTAATATCGAAAGTGTGTTTGTATAGTGTTGAATTTTTTAAAATGTTGATAGTTCCAGTACAGGAACAATTTATTTGAATTTTTACTTCATATTTTAGTGCAGGGGTAAATATTCCTCTTAAGACAGAGAAAGCATTTAACACAGTGCCAACCCTAACAGTAACTGCGGAATACAAACTAATGTCTATTTCATAAACCGAGGAACTATGACGTCAGCAGCCACAGTTAACTAGATTATATACACATGTATATTACATAGCAATTCGTTATGTAAATACGCACATTTTGTGTTCCACATGACTTTACAAATTACACTTTCCTTGCACTCAGAGTGACTTCCGCATGCATCATCTTCGCTAAACCAAATTAACGTATACTCTAAATAATCCGTATCTCCGGCATTCCACCGACAATTACGAATTAGCAATTTACGCTTAATTACAAGCTGCACTATTCTCTGCGCATGTGCATTCAGCATATATCTCCACATACAGTGGTAGTACTTGTGTTAGCGTCATGGTGCACTACTAAATGAGGCTGATATAAGCCTGGTGCTTGGATGTTTGTTATGGTGACGAATTGACAATCGTTGTTGTCACAGCACTCTACCCTGCATTACTGACAAAGGATTAAATTGCGCTAAATGGCTTCCATGAATGATGAGGATCATGTGTGTGGATTGTACATTGAGAATATTTTTACCTTCCGTCACCTTTAGGTAAGGAAGGTATTGTCTTTGGTCAAAAAATTTGGTGGTGAGTTTTTAATGAATAAGCGCGTTTTAAGGTCCGTAGAATACGATTTTACTATTTTTACGATGATGTCTGTATGTGTGTATGTGTGTGTGTATGTATGTGTGTCCGTGTGTATGTGTGTGTGTGTATGTATGTGTGTCCGTGTGTGTGTGTGTGTGTGTGTGTGTGTGTGTGTGTGTGTGTGTGTGTGTGTGTGTGTGTGTGTGTGTGTGTGTGTGTGTGTGTGTGTGTGTGTATGTAACAAAATTTTCGTTTGCGATAACTCTAATACTAGAATTCCAAAAATTATAATTCTTTCGTATTCCTCTTCGTTGCATCCATATGAAGAGCTGATTAGATTTTGGTTATAATTGGTCAACCGGAAGTACCTTCATTTGAAGATTTTAACAGTTTTTCTTCAAAAAACGATGTTAAATATCATTTTTTCACATTTAATGTTATCAATATTAAAGAACATTTTATTCTTTATACGATTTGACTGCATTTTATACTTCATATTAAATAGATATAGAGTTATAAAATTATAAAAAATTAAATTTCATGAATTAGCTAGCTATGCTAAAAACAGCTACTATTTTAAGAAAATTCTGATTGAAAGATGTCAGTGTCAATTGACATATTCGTAGTATATTTGTGTTATAATTTTAATGGAAACCTCGAAATATAGGATATTTTTGTTCGAAACTTTCTGTATGGAATTTGTGTAAAATACATATAACTTTCGAAAGGTAATGTACATACAAGAAATTGAGAATCTTTTGCAACGAACTTTCTGTATGGATTTTATAGAAAATACAAAGGCATTTACGAAAATTCTACCGGTAGGTACCGCATCTACTGACTGCGTTCGAAAACACGAGTGGTAAAAAGTTACCGTGTTCGAAAATTGTACAATATCACCAGATCCATCTACCGGATTCATGAAGAATCTAATATCAAAAAAAGGTAGTCATGCAAAGCGAAGCGCGCGCGTTAGAAGTTTGTTAACTATATCAAATTTTTAACCTGTTTCAAATTTTCAATTTTTTTTATAGGTTATGGATCTACCTTGTTTACCACTTGCGTTCTTAAAATATCGATTCCGGTAGCTATAACCTGATAAACAGCTGTTTACCAGTAACAGTTCACTGGTAGAATTTTCGTATAACTGATGGAAGGTAATGTGCTGGCCACATCAGATTTTCTATTTTTATTTTCTGGATATCTGGAATAGTGCACCTGTTACAACACAAACGATTCTATAGTAGAATTTTACCAATTTTCTTTTAAAGGTGTACTAATTAACGGCGCTCTAATGATGAAGGTATTATTTAATATATATATATATATATATATATATATATATATATATATATATATATATATATATATATATATATATATATATATATTTGTTTAAAATTTAGTTACCCGGCTACGGCAAACATCTCTCCTGCCCTCTGCTGTCCGAATCCAAGTTCGATGTACACAGCACAAAAATTGTCGGGTGGTGATTGCATTCTTGCAGACACAGTAATTAATAAACAATCAACGGAAAACATATTTATTATTAATAAAATATTTAATTAAAATATAATCCAAAACTTTTCAATTTTAGTATTAAGACTTTCATATCAAAGGGAATAACATATTAGATAATTGCGTAGGCTTCCACAGTCTGAGTCATGAAAAATATTCGTTTTTCGGGAATGGACTGTGTCATATTTTGAGTCAGAGCTCAACGTTTCGCCCGCAGTCATATGGGGCATCTGCAGGAGCAAGGGGGATAGTACTGTCTTAAACACGGTTACCCGACGTGTCAACCACGTTGCTTAAACTCGGCCTCTAGCGTGGTTGACACGTCGGGTAACCGTGTTTAAGACAGTACTATCCCCCTTGCTCCTGAAGATGCCCCATATGACTGCGGGCGAAACGTTGAGCTCTGACTCAAAATATGACACAACATATTAGATTTTGGCTAAAATTAATAAACCGGAAGTGATACTTTACTTGAAGTCTGAACAGATTTTCGTGAAAAATATATTATGATATGTACCAAAACTTGTCAAATTTGGTATTTAAGACTTTTATATGAAGGGGAGCAACGTATTAGATTTTGACTAAAATAAATAAACCAGTGATACTTTATTTGAAGTTCTGAACATATTTTCGTGAAAAATATATTGATACAATCCAAAACTTTTCAAATTTGGTATTTATGACTTTTATATTAATGAGACTACATGTTAGATTTTTTTCTAAAATTGATAAACCGGAAGTAGTACTTCACAGAAAGCTATAAACAGATTTTCTTGAAAAAATATATTAAAACATGATCCAAAACTTATTAAATTTGGTATTTAAAACTCGATTTTGAGTATACATATATGATAAACCGGAAGTGGTACTTAATTTGGAGCTCTTAAGAGATTTTCGAGGAAAAACATAATACAAAATTTCGTATTACAGACTTTTTTATTTATTGGAACGAAAAACTAGATTTTGTTTACAAACGATCAATCGGAAGCGATACTTTACTTAAAGCTCATTGCTATTTTAAACATGGAATTGACGGGAGGTTAAATGCTGGCCATATCAAATTTTTTGTATTGTTTAGAGTTGAAAGTAATTATTTGTTATATTACATTTATTTCATTGTATTAATAATAAAAAAAAAATCGAAACGATAAACTTTCCATAATTCTGTCATAATTTATTTGCGTTATTGTTAATAGTGTGTTTATTTTACACAATAAGCGAAAAATAAAACACAAGTTCCCATTATTTAAAAAAAAATATATATTTTGCTATGCATATGATGGTAAACAATACCATCATCATTCATTACAAATGCCATGATGATATACCTATATTATTTAAATTTATTGATATGCACAAAATTATATTCATTGATATGTACTACTTTATAATTTGCATCTTAGGAAATGAATAATGTTAAACGTTTTAATTTTAATTATACACTCTTCGCAAAGTTGTGCAATTACAAATGTTGAATATGTATTTCTTTGAAACTGATTTAATTACGACTCTATAGTAAAAACATTGCAACAAGAGTAGATCATGATTACTATTTCAAATACAGAGTTATAGCACTCTTCTCAGACCTGTTTGTTAAAGTTCATACAAAATAATACTATTTATTATACCACCCAAAAAAATCTCAACATGAACTTTGCTCAGAATTGTGTTAATCCCAAAACTTTTTTACTTCCCTTCGCAACATCCACTTTAATATTTTAATAAATGAATTGTGGAGGGCGCCTTGACATCCACTTGGCGTGTTGGTCACCCTATGAGTCCTGAATAGAGAATGCTGTCCCTTCCTGAGTCCTATGCCCGGCAGCAAGGCAAAGATAGAGCAGCAGGAGTTGAATAAAGCCCGCAGGAACAATATAAAGGGCCAAGCTAACTCTATCCAAGACACCAGTACATAAATTATTGAAGACGAATTGCTCCTTAAAATATTGAATAAATACTTCCGAAATTCCTACGCACAGAACCGGATTAAGGCGAAAGGGTAGATTTATGTATTAATAAGACAGGTATTACATTACTTAAATTGAAAAACAGTATTCTATCCAACAAGTTTGTAATGAAGGGTATTTATTCGGGAACTTAAAATATGTAATATTGTTATTCATCTGAATGAATAATATCTTTCATATGAGTGTAGATTTCAGTTTTTATTTACAAGTATTCAAAAGGAAGGCAGTTGATATAAGTAGTTAAAAATTTGTAATGGGCTACTAAAAATTCGATTTCTATATACCTAATATTATGTTGAAAATGTATGTAAAAATATACATTTTATGTAAAAAAATATGTTTCTTTTTGGTAAAAAAAAAAAACATTTTCTTTAACGTTATTATCTTGAACTGAAGAAAGGGAATATAACCTGTAGATGGCGCGCGAGTAAGTTTTAATTTGAATTTGACTTTAGTCCATTTTTTTTTCTATTTCTGTTTCTCTTATTGAACTTATCCAAAGATATCAATCAAAAATGTTAAGAATAATAACGAATGCACCATGGTATGTCTCTAACTATACGCTGCACAACGATCTAAAAATTACAACTGTAAGAGAAGAAGCCAAAACTAGAAGTGAAAAATACCTAAAGAAACTGGAAAACCGCCCAACTACACTGCTTGGACAACAGCACCCAAACATCGAGACTCAGGAGATTTTCATCCCTAGACATAAAAGATAGATTCTAATATCAATTTTTATCGTCTATTGTTATGTAAAGAAAAGGTAGCACTGGCTTTTTTTTTCACGGATATTATTTAAATTTTATATTAATGTCAAAAAACTTGCCTATTATTTATATGAATAGATTGTAAAATTTCCTCAACAAAAAAAAACTGTTTCTCTTAAATATATATGTTTATTATTCGCAATTTGCGTGGTTTCTGTTACTTTTATTACGTATTTCGATTTATTATGCAGAATTGTAAGATTCTAACTTAGCTTATACCTACTCATCCAAGATTAAAGATCTGATGTACAATACCTCCCGCCATTTATTTAGTTAAATATACAGACTTACATATTTACTTATACTGGAAGTGGAAACTGCATAAGTTCCATTTCATATAACTATGGTTCTATTTACTATTTTCTTTTTAGAACATTACTATTAGTAATTTGAAATGATTAGTTCTTGGACAGTGACATTTATCTGTCAGTTACATACATTTGATATATGCACTGTGCATAGGAGTTGTGTTTGTTTAAAGCATAGGCTGCGGGACTTAAATTATAGATAATTTTATAAATTTATCTATAAAATATATAGAAAAAGTATTAACGAAAACATGTCGAAAATTTAATAATCTTTCATTTTTATAATAACATAAATAACATTTAAAGGTACTTTTCGAAGAAAAACTATTTTGAGCTTCAAGTAAAGTGCCATTTCCGGCTATCTGATTTACACCAAAATCAAATGGCTTCGTTCCATAATAAAATAACGTAGAAATGCAAGGTTTCAAAATTTTCTGAATGATAGTATTCGAGTTAGAGTGGAGGATCCATACACACATATATCATCGTGAAAAAGTTAAACTCGGATTGTAGGGACCTTAAAACATGGTCATTTACTAAATCTCGATATTCGATTTTTAGCACGATCCCTATAGCTCCCTTACCACTGGTAGCGGGAGGTAAAAAGGGAAACTAAAATATTAACCTCCAAACTATTGCTCAAACGTCGAACAGATGATCTCTCATGTTTAAAATATTCGCACATGCCGTTGCTATGGGGCGTACCGATGCTATAGCTTTACGGCCAGTCATTAGTGCGATGTAATTCTACGTCATACATGACGGTAATTTAAATTTTCAAATTTCATTAACTTTTTTCTGGTCCATTAATAAAAAAATTGTCTAAATAAAAAACAAGGGTTGAAATTTTAGAGACTGCAGTACCCGCGATCTTTTTCTGTGGCCAATCCATGTTTGGGGTGTGACTGTCATTTAACATTGGCGGCAATTTCCAATTTTTAGTGACAAACCGCCTTCTTCCCCTATACCCTTCATATTTAAATTTCTTTTCCTTACATATGATCAACTTTTTCTTCGTGGCCAAAAATTATTGTAGAAATATTTCTCGAATTTTTGTTGTACCTTGTATTTTGTTGATTTTCATCAATTTTCTCATTTCTCATACATATTCTAATGAAAGTAAACGTTAAAACATGAAAACGGTTTTTTTTTCTATTAAACGAAACGATGGTTAGCGATGTTTGCATATTTTACATACATTAATTTAGTTCTCTAAAGTATATTGCTGGTGCTGCATGCTTCTCTGTGGGTTCCAATACCCTATTCTAGCAGGAGCAAATTCAAAATTCACATTTATATTATAAAAAAAACACCAGAAAAATATTCACAATAAAATTAAAATATTAAACATTTATTTCGGAAATACCAATGAAAATAAATAAAGTAAATAAATATATCATCACGGCATATTACCCATTGCTGGGTGTGCCAATCTGATTTGTTCGCAGATATCGGTAATGATGACATATTGGTATCGTGCGGGCGTTTACCAGGCGTCACCTCATGAACACTCATTGCTGGCGTGGAGAGTGCACCACAGGGGTAAATTTTGTGCCATTTAAAATTCGAAATATTTGGCGTCGGTTGGGATCGAACCCGGTTCCCCAGACTCGCGACCAGACACTCAGGCACGTGGCCATGAAAGATAGTTACATATAAATAATTTAAAAATGGAAAATATATTTTTGCTTGGTGTAAATCAAATGTTTAGATCATATTAAAATATTTTGATTTTAAACCTTTTACTTTAAAAACAGAATACAACAATGAGTTATGAATAACTTTTCAAATGTGATCATTGAATTATTATTATTTTGATGCTTTTTAAGATATGTAGTACTAATGTAAATTTAGTCACATTCACTCTGTCCGTTTTTAAAGTTACGTTGTTCTAGTCTTTTGTACATGTAATATTTCAAGAGTTAACCAAAACCTTTGATTATTTTTCATAGCATGGTCAACTGAGGCATATTTTCCATCGTCTCATTAATTACAGTGTTTAGTAAATTGGATTATAATTCTTTGTAAATTTATTTACATTTTGTAGTAGCATGTTCAAGTAATTTTAAATTTACTCTAAACTACAGTTATTTAATTCCTTAACATATGTTTTTCGCAAGTATATTACATTTATAACATGTTTCATTAAACGAGATAATAATTAGCACAGATTAAGGAAATAATTGAAATTACTTATTGCTACATTAATTAAATAACCATTTCAGTTTTCATTAACTTTGCTACATTAATTTTATATTCATTTACATTTTCATTCATGTATTTATTTAATATAATATAAAGGTTTTTGAACCCATAATCTATGGTTTAGTAATCAACATTTATGCCTTTTAATTTGCATAATTGTGTAATATTAACGTTTATGGTCGGCTTGGTGGCTGAGCGGGTTAGCACACATCTCCTAACTCGCAGTGACGTCACCCGAACCATGGTCCGTGCGTTCGATTCCCGTCGACCGACAATGTGTGATTTGTCGTAAAAAATAAATACAGCTACTTGTATTTATCACATTCGGATGCTATAAGCTGGCCACTTATACATCTTAAATAAATGTAGCAATGGCTGAAATCCAACCGGCAGTACGGCAGTGGTAAAACTGCGGCTCGGTGAGCCCGGTTGGAAGGGTAAACGGCGACAGCTGTATTCAAGCCCTAAATAGATAGATGGTACTCAATGAGTCAAGTGTGTATAAAATTGAAATGTGATTTTTAAGTATAGTACCAGACAACCTCTTTATAAACTTTCTATTGTTCATAACACAAATATAAAAACAAAATTTACTAATTTTTCTGCATATCATATTGATAAGTAGTATCGTTTATCGTTTCCTTCGGGTATGTGTGTTCAAATTCAATGAAATTACTGTAATCGAGATTACATTGGAGTTGATTGTTTCATAAACAACAAAATTATGAACATAATAAATAATAAACCCGAATAGTTAAGTGACAAAAGTTGTGAAAAATCTTGTTTTTAATAATATTTGATTTTTATTAAGAAATTGATAAGGGAATGTCTTCAACGCTCGAATATTCAAAACCAGATTATTCAAAACCGAAATATGCAGGCAGAGAATCATTCAAATCACGAATATTCAAAAACAGAATCGCGCATTGCCAGAAACCGCTTCGGCCGTACAAAAGAACTTGATCCAGAATCAAGAAAAGGATGCAAAAATCAAAAAAAACTTCGCATTTTTTCATTCAATATTACCGACGTAATATTTAATAATTCTATAATACATTTTTGATTTAAGTGTGTATTGTTTATATTTTATTTTATTTTTCTGTTTATATGTAATTTATGGATGGCAATTGTTAGGTACTTTGGTTATATACAGTCGATGAGACGATGAAAAAAGAGATGATTGATAAAATAAAGTGACAACGACTTACGTGAAACTCGAACTTACAATCACCGAGGGGGGCTATCTGTATCACAATATTTTTTTACGGTACAATTGGGTAACTGTGTAAAGACGTATTTTATCCACAAGTGGAAAGTATAACACGCGAGGTATAAATCTTTTCGATATTTTTGATTCAAATTAAAGATGACATTTTTTAATGATTTAAATCGAATCCGTAAATATCCGCGAGTGAATCAAATATCTTTACTCTCACATTAAATATAAATAACTTCCTTGAAATTATTTTTTCTTATTAAAATTAAAGATGACATTTGACATTTAGATTTAATTTTCGAAGTTATCAACGCAAATTTTATTGGTTACTATGGATATGTTTTACTTTGTTACTAGTGATTAAAGAATTTTTATCTACTGGTATATGTAGAACCCGAAGGCGGCGCTGTAAACATACCTGTCACGGCGCCTACTAAAACCTGATAGATTTGTTTAGATATGCACTGAGTGCTTTCTGACACAAAAATTTTTAATAACCCTCCTTAAGACGATTCAGTTCGTTTTTTAGTCGAATCCTTCATCAAGATATGGTAGTTGAAGAAAGGACAACACGTCAAAAAGTAAAAATCAGACATAATTTTTTCATTACGTTTGAGTTTTACGATATATTTAAATTCAGTCGACCAACTTTTGCTTCCTTGCCAAAAGTTATGGAAAGCACCACCTATAGTTAAAGTCCTAACTACAGGTTAACGAAAAAAGTGCATATCGAAATTTTGACAGTAATATTTAATAACTCATTTGACATTTTGTTTCGATACGATATTGTCAACTTAACTTAACCACCAATTAAAATTTAACTATAAGCTGTGCAACTGGGCATTAGTGGGTTGGCATTAACCCGAAAATAATAATAATAATAATAATAACAATAAGAGCTTCAGAAAATGACCATTGACCACAGATGTCGCGCGTCCGTATTTAAATAGAAAAAAATAAGAGCTCAGCTGTCTTACTCCATTCTTTTATAACATTCTTACTAGCTGTACCTTCAAGCCTGCTTCAGAGTTTATATAACGTAACATATCATAGCATAACAAAGAAAATATGGATGTTTGTAAACCGGTATAGTATAACATAGTTTTTGTAAGAAACATAACATAACATAACGTAACTTTGGAAAACATAGAATATGGTCAAATTTTATTTCCTTATGGATACGTTACGTTAATCGGTAAGGGAGTTTTTGCATGACGTACGAGAAAATTCCGTCAACGCTAACGTTACGTCTTTAATAACGGACGTACAAGTAACAAGTTTTCAAAGGTTTAGATTTTGCATTACTTTTTAACCACACGTACGTTGATTTTGAAGTTCAAATGACAGTTGTTTCAATATCTGTCATTTTCAATGTATTTTGGTAAAGAAATCAAACACAAATGGAATAACTATTTAATGTTTGCTAAATAGTTTTAAAAGATGTTCCAAAGGTTCAGTGACAGCTCTGAAAGAAAAAAAAAATGTGGTCCTATTCCGATTATTTTTAATGATGTTCCAACTACACATATTTTCATAAAGGTTCATCTCTGTTACATTTCTTAGCAATCTCAAATTATCGTCGATGGTATATTCTCTCAATTTTAAACATTTACCCAATTTAAGGAATAAATAAGAAATTTTGAATTTTTATGACAGTTCTACGACAGTTCTGACTGCAAAACAAACAGGTTCTGACGTTTTAAAATAAATTCTGTGCCTACTAGGTTATAGCTGACGTACGTCAACTGGCCCGTCTTTTACCCCTGACGGACGTATTACGTCTTCAAATTTCACGTACGATAAGTAACAAATATGATATCGCTTAGCAACCAAGACGTTAGCGTATACGTCTTTCGATAAAACGCGATGCAAAAACTTCCTATTCGGACGCGTACATGAGTCGTCGTGTACCACATTTCAAAACAACAGAATAGCTGTCAATTGAATTCTCAATTCCAGTTTGTGTTTGATATTTAAGTTGCTGTCAAGATGAACGAAGCATTACTAATTTCTCTTGTTAAGAAATATGCTTTAATATATGATAAATGTCGACCAGATTTTAAGGATATTGAGAAAAAAAATAATGCATGGATTGCAATATCCGAAATTATGAACCAGTCCGGTAATATTAAACTAAATTATTATTTTATTTATAAGCTAATTGTGTGTTGTGTTACAGTTGAAGAATGCCAGCGTTACTGGAAAAATTTACGGGAGAAATTTACCAGGGAGAAAAGAGTCAGACATAATGTGTGGTCTTATTAATGATAATAATTAATCAAAAACTGGGACATTCATTCTAGTATATTTGAAGAACTGTGCGGAATCATTTTGTTTCATTTTAATAAAATAATTTTTATAAAACCCAGTATATTTTTTTCTTTATCTTCATGGCTAATAAAGAGCATATTGCTAATGTAATAATAGCAACAATATCGTCCGTATCCATAATAGTATTCTTGATTTTTAGATCAACAAAACATCAAACTGAATATACGAGCAAAATATTTAACATGAAGTTAACAAATATGTATAATACTTGGAACTATGAAACCTTCACTGATTGCTTATGTTCTGTTATGTTATGTTATGCTATGATATGTTACGTTATGTAAACTCTGAATCAGGCATTATACAACAAATATTTCTTATTCCTTACTACTAAAAATTAAAGTGACAGATTTTCTGTAGCAAAATACCACATCCGGAGCATAATAATAGCTAGTCACGCAAAAATTATGCTTCACCACAAATTAATTTGTAAATTTTTAAATTTTACATAATACTACATGGAAATGATTGATAGTTAACTAATTAATCGATTGAAGCTGATAAGAATGAGGTTGGTCCCATCATTTTTTTTTTACTATGACGTGTTGACATGTATTACCACATACATAGGTTAACCGTTAATGATTTTAGTTTAAAGATTAAATTTCCTTATATTATGCACAGTATTTTCTAGCACTTGAAACATCTGTATTACTTAATGACCGATTCTAAAATATTATAGTCTTCACTAGGTTTACATCTACAGAGAATTTATTTTAAAATGCAACATATGATTTATCACTTCCATGGTTACACACTTCTGTCAAAAAATGACAGCAATGTAATATTTGTCCATTTTAAAATGCAACATTATAAATAGTATTGCAGCACACGAGGTACCTCCAGAACATATCACAAATGGTGTCAATTCTTCCTACGAGCGACTAGGATATTGCTTTAGTGTGAATGGAGGTATTTTTGAACATTTATTACATCAAAACTTAAAAATTTTCGTAAGACAAAGTTTATTAAGATGTGCTACATTAAAATTTTGATTTTTTGTTAATAGTATGTAGGCTAATTTATTGAAAATTAGTATTGATAATACATAACTACAAATTTTTGTATGTTGCATTTTAAAATGGACAAATATTACATTGCTGTCATTTTTTGACAGTAGCGTGTAACCATGGAAGTGATTGACCATATGTTGCACGTTAAAATAAATTCTCTGTATAATTATATACATAAACGTTAATATAGCTATCAGAAAACAGAATATAGCTTCCCAGGAGGATATGATAATGTAAAGGCACATCAGTTTAAATTATACCAATATACAGTATCTATCAATATCTTCTTCCTGTACAATTATTATTCCAATGCCCGTATTCGCAACTTTACATATCTTATCTCAAAACTAGAATTTCCCACATTGTAACGGTTATTTTTAACGTATGCATACTACAATTATACAACCTAGAATTATTTATCAGAAAAATAGATTATTATTCATAATAACAGTCTAGTTCGCAATTATATAAACGCTTTCCCATATGTAGAATCGCTAAAAAACAATAAAAACAAAACTGTATCCAATCTCCGAGATGAGGTATGAATTTATGGGTAGTGTAGCATGTACAGTTATAATGTGAACTTCATCACACATTGTTACAGTGCTTATAGGTTAAGTATCCTGTTTTTGCAGTAAAAGGTAATTTCGCGGAAATTCACTTTGGCAAATTGAAAATTATATCCACAGACTTAGCGATGCTAATATGAGTGCGATAGTAAATTTCCTCAACCATATACAGTGTTACAAAAAAGTCACCGTACGACAATAGTTACAATTTATTTTCCGTTTCTTTTAAATATCCTCCTTTTCACTATTTATTAGGTTTTCTCCACACTTTTTGCCTGCTATTTGAGCCGCGTACAGGATAAAAACAAGAATCCATGATATTTTTCACCTCCCGCTACCCTTGGTAAGGGAGGTATGTGTGTGTATGTATGTGTGGATCCTCCACTCTATCTCAAATACTATCACTCAGAAAAATGTGAAATCTTGTATTTCGACCTTTTTCTATTATGGAAAGAGCCCATTAGATTTTGGTGTAAATCTGAGAACCGGAAATAGAACTTTACTTGAAGCTCAAAATAGTTTTCTTGGAAAAATACCTTTAAATATTATTTTTTCGAGATTAAAGATTATTAAATTTTCTACAGATTTGCATTAATACTTTTTGTACATATTTTATAGATAAATTTATAAAATTATTTATAATTTAAATCCTGAAGCCTACGCTTTAAACAAACAAAATTTCTTGGTTACACAGTTATTCAAATGTATGTAACTGACAGATAAATGTCACTGTCAAAGAACTAATCATTTCAAACTAATAATAGTAAAGTTTTAAAAAGAAAAAAGTAAATAGAACAATAGGAAAGGAAATCAATACAGGTTCCAGAATAAATAAATATGTAGCTATGTATTTAGATTAATAAAAATTAAAGATTCGCAAAAAAGTTTGAGCTAATCCTTGGATTAGTGAATTCTATTCTATCCCGGTATTTAAAATTTAATCTTCATTTTATTATCACAAAAGTTAGTCACTTGGATTAGATTAGACTATATTTTAAGAAATAAAATGCCAATATTAGATTATAATTCGCTAATCCAAAAATAGGGATCAGCTTAATCTTTTTTGTGACTCGGGCTGTAAATGACGCGGGGTATTGTGTTGGTCTCACCAGATTTTTTCCTAATATTATCTGCCTCGTACAACTTTTTGAGGTGATTAAATTCATTTTTGGAGATTAAATAACGACGTAGTAAAAACATATTTAGTATGCTTCCATTTTTACTATCATGAATAGTATATTATTTTTCGTATTACTATACTGTTAATATTTAACAAAACTAAACAAGAGTTAATGTGTATATAACGGCCCCCGGCCGTTCTTATAACGGACGCCACGCACGAACGAAAAACAAAAGTGAAAAGGTGTCAATAACGGCCGCCAGCCGTTAAGAAGAAAATTACAGTATCGTGAAGAGCTGTATGTTTTTACGAAAAAATTTGTACGCCACACGGCCGATATGCAAATATTTAGTCAACGAGAATAGTAAAATTTGCTATTACTGGAACAATGACTACGTTTATCTCGATGTTTGAAGCGACTTGAATTTAGTAAATCCCTTTTCAAGCTTGAAAATATCAAGTCAAGCCTATAAAATAACAGGCTTGGATTTACGAAGCGGCTTGACTTCTGTCGAAATAAACAGTGAAGCTTCAAATAATGTAACTACGCATGCGCACATCCGCCATATGTTGCAGTGTTACTGAATTCATATCATTTGTTATACATATATTACAAGATTGATCAAAAGCGGGAAATTCTTAAAAGAAACCAGAATATATACCAATATAACCAAAGAAGAGTTAAAAAATATATTGTAACAATGTAGTTCACAAAGTATTTCGTCAATCATTTATATTATATTTTAAAATATTTGTACTTGCTGAGGATGGACAAATTTTGTCCGAAACGTCCTATGTAATAAATCGACATATCACTGATATAAACATATAAGGAACCTACGGCCTATTTATTTAACTCCAAACTTCAAGATTGTACGCAAATTTTAAAATATCTAATGGATATTACATAATATTTTCAAATTTAAGGCTAAATAAATTTCTCAAAACACTAATGTTTATATACTTTAGTCAGGTAAATATCTAGACGCTTGCTTAGTCGGACAATCGCGAGCTCAGAATACAAGCCATTGGATTTTAAATTGTTTTGTCCTAAAAACAGATTGAAACAATAATTGTCGTAAGGAGATTTTTATTATCTTTGTACAGTTATAATACGAGCTTCATCATACATTTTTAGGTATATTGTTTCTGTATATAATAAAAGGTAATTTCGCGGAAATTCACTTTAGCAAATTGAAAATTATAGCCGCAGACTTAGCGATGTTAATAATGAACGCGGTAGTAAATTAAATATGAATGCAAGTGAAATTACAATAGTTTTAAATTGATATAAAGAATGAATATTTATTATTCCTTTCTGCTGCATAAACCTGGAATTACACTTGTTTCAATGATATTTTTCATGTACATTCTAACGATGTACTTTGTCGGCTTACAGTCAGTGAAATAAATTTCAGTTTCCAAGTTATTTATTTCTACGATCTTGTAAAAATAGGCCAATAAATAAGCATTTTCAGAATAAATCGCGGATCTGTATTGCACAAAGTGTACAGTTATTTTGTAACATGTTGCTATTAGTAAGTTGTATGAAAAACAAAACTGTTACTAAAGAAACAAAATTTTATAGAGTGTTTCACGAAATACGGGGCATGGCGTTCAACATAGGATTATTTTAGAAATAAAAAAACCTTGAGATAATAAAAGAGTTGCCAGGCGTTCCATATACAGAGTGTCCCATTTAAGGTACGGCTGCATTGGGATCTCGAGAACCGTAAGAGCTACGAGGTTGGTTAAATTAGACAAAAGTTGCCCCATTAGGAGGCCATTTTAATGGTATTTTGTTATTTGCGAAAAAATGCATAGGTCACTAGATATAGGCGAAAATGTAAATTTTGCAGTTTTTTATTTTTGCAAATAACTTCGAAGTGTGAAATTATACTGGATTTTGGTTTGCACATCTTTAGGGCACTTTTTTATGTTCTTTCGATTGGCGATGCTCAATTTTTTTTATCAATGTTGGTTTTCGAGGATTGATGTCAAAGTTTTAATTTTTATATGGACGCCATATTGAAAAGTTACCCTATTGAAAAGATAATTTTTTTTGCTTTACAATGATATAAAATAGTAATAATTTATTTTTATAATTAACAGAGAAATTAACAAAAAATGTTATTAATACTAAAATTTAATTGAAAAAAGTAAATCGAAGGCTGCTGTTTAAGAAAATAACTATTTAATAAACAAATAAAAAATACAAAAATAATTTACAAAAACTTTACAATAAATTTTCTATTAACCCACCATTTCGCACTTCTGCGCCCTTCGTTCTGCTCCTTCTAAAACTTTTCTCAGCATTCTTGGCCTACTTTGATTTATAATTCTTACTGTGGCATTTCTTAATTCATTTTCATTCTGATATTCCCGAATAAAAGTTTATTTTTTAAGTATCCCCATAAAAAAATCTGAAGGTGTTAAATCTGGAGATCTAGCAGGCCACTTGATTTCGCTGTTGGTCCCTATCCATTGTTCTCCAAATCTAATATTGTACTGTAAATTTTAGTATTAATAACATTTTTTGTTAATTTCTCTGTTAATTATAAAAATAAATTATTACTATTTTATATCATTGTAAAGCAAAAAAAAATTATCTTTTCAATGGGGTAACTTTTCAATATGGCGTCCATATAAAAATTAAAACTTTGACATCAATCCTCGAAAACCAACATTGATAAAAAAAATTGAGCATCGCCAGTCGAAAGAACATAAAAAAGTGCCCTAAAGATGTGCAAACCAAAATCCAGTATAATTTCACACTTCGAAGTTATTTGCAAAAATAAAAAACTGCAAAATTTACATTTTCGCCTATATCTAGTGACCTATGCATTTTTTCGCAAATAACAAAATACCATTAAAATGGCCTCCTAATGGGGCAACTTTTGTCTAATTTAACCAACCTCGTAGCTCTTACGGTTCTCGAGATCCCAATGCATTCGTACCTTAAATGGGACACTCTGTATACGGGATTGTCCACTATTTGAGCTAAAATTTGAGCGTCCCGTAAAGTTCTGTTTGGGACGCCCAATTGTCCCGTATTTTGTGGGGAGCGCAATTTAATTAACATTTAATTATTACCTATACATTTTATCTTGGAATCTTGAAGGATCTAGTTGAGAATTTTTCGAGGTTTGTGGTGAAAAAAAAGCCTTTCCAATCCAGCAAATAACATTTATTGTTTTTAAGACGTTTCAGACCATAGTGGTCCATCTTCAGCTTTATACAAAAAAGAAACAATGCGTGTCAATAATTATACAACAAAGTAATGAAATAACAAAAAAAGGTTAATTAACATATTTGTGTAACCACTCACATATTTAAAAACGAAGAAAAATCTTGAAGTTACATATTTTTATTGATAACAATCTTATCTATTAAATAGATACACAAATATGTCATTAACCTTTTTTTGTTATTTTGTATAAAACTGAAGATGGACCACTATGGTCCGAAACGTTCTAAAAACAATAAACGTTATTGACTGGATCAGTAAGGCTTTTTTTCAACACAAACCTCGAAATATTATACATTTTATTTTGAGCAGTTCAATAAAATAATTATACTTTTGCTCAGTAATATAATATTTTAATTTATGCTACATTGTGTTTTCAGATTTTCTATTTCTGTAGTTATTACTTATGTTCGTATCTCACATCAATATTATATTTCAATTACTAAATGTCTTGTAATGAATTCGAAAATTTTATTAGAAAAAAATAATAACATACAAATAACAATTTATTGGCAGCTGCAACAACGCAAAAGAAATATAAATTTAAAAATGTTTTTTAATATTTAAGACTGACAAAATGTTACTTTTGTTATAGAATTTTTCTTAATTTTACGTTAATATTTTATTTTAATGTATTATTTATGTAACTGCTTTCTTACAATAAAATAAATTATTAGTTTCTGACTTCTATCCGATTTTAATACATATTTTAAAAATTTGTTAAATTTGCTTCATTGTAAAGAATTCTATATTATCTTACTTTGCATTAAAACACGTTTGACAAAATAGGCGGATCATAGTCCCTTTTAACACTAGTGTTAATAGTGAATTAGTTACCTTGGTAATGACGATTGGAACAACAAATCGACATGTTTGACAAAATGTCAAAAAATGATTAGAAATACAAATTTAAATGAAAAAATAGTGTTTGTAGAAAAAATGGTGTATGATGTACATGTTAAAAGTGATTTTATTTTGTTCGAAGGTTTCCTTCTCACAACATAAAATGTCACTTTTAACACTTATATCATAAATAACTATTATTTCAGAAAAAAAGTATTTTACAATGATTCTTTAATTTATGCAAATTTCGTGATACATAAATTACAAATAAAAAAATGTTTGTTTCAAACTGTTATAACAGCAGATGTAAAAAAATATTGTATGTAACAATAATAAACAGTAGTATTTGGTATATTATTTCACTAAAAGTTTGACGCTATAAGCCGCAGGCAACTGCGTCAATTTCAATAAAAATATTTCACAGGAAATTTTATTTTTAGGAATTTTAATGTAAACATTATAATAATGTGGCATCCAAAAACAGATTTGTTATTGTTTACTTTGAAAACACCACAAAAACTAATAAGAATATAGTTCGATAACAAATTATACGTCAAAACCAAAAAAGGTTAAAATTGGTTATCTACTTATATTTCAATTTGTGTGCAAATACGGTTAAGCGATAACCAATAAGAAACTCAGCAGTTAACATAAACGAAAACGAAATTTGCAATAAACCCCAAAGAATGCATATGAATTTTTGCTTATACGTAGTATATAACGCCTCCATGCGCGTCTGTTTAAACTTTAAACTTAAACCATGCCTACCTAAATAAAACAGTCAAAATATGTCTTGCATGGCACTCTGTAAAAAGATTAAAACGTATATTTTATATTACGTTTATCTCATTACCAGAACCTATTATATCTATAAAATTAAGCTCATTTGATGCAGTATTTAATTCTGAACATTTACACTTTAGTCCTAAAATTAATAAGGCAGAATTTGCAAATATATATGGTTCATAAAAAATATACACCTGGTATATATATATATATATATATATATATATATATATATATATATATATATATATATATATATATATATATATATATATATATATAGTTATAACTTTTGTAGGATTTCAGTGAAAGGGCATGAAAGTAGAGCTCGTTCTTGATTATTTCATCTAGCTTTCGGATTTATTTAATCCTTCATCAGGATGCTGTAAAATTATACATCAATGTAACAAATAGTAGTTAACATTTGAGTATGCAAACTTACAATAATGTGAAGTTTAGTTATAACATAGCTTCATTGAAAAATATAAAAATATATAGATGTTTTGTTACAATTTTCGACTGCTGGAGACACAAGTTGTACTGCGTAGTTCTTCTCTCAACAGGTAGGAGGTTGTAGATGTTACTGTGGTGGGAGAATGGCGCTGAATTCAAAACGAAGAAGTTGGAAATAGCAAATAGATGTCACGATCAAGAACGTATCAACACGTATATATATATATATATATATATATATATATATATATATATATATATATATTTACAGGGTGAGTCTGGGAAGACGCCCCCCCCTTTAACTTTTTTTATTATAAGTAATCGAAAATATGGCTTATATAAAAGTTTTATTATTTTACATATACTATTTGATGGCAGATGTAGATATTTTTTATAAAGTCAGGTTTACAAGATACGACTATCAACTTTTATTTTTCAAATGGCAACCTATAATTATTTTAATAAAATAGAAACCGCCATTTTTTTCTCTTTTCAACGATGTATTATTTTTTATTAATGTATTTAAAAAATTTCGAGAAAAATGAGATAATTTAGAAATATTAGAAATAATTTTTAAACAAATATTATAGGTGGCTAGGTGAAAATAAACAAAACGTGACAATGTAAAACAATTAAATTAATGTCAAAAAAGTATACATTTGTTTGTTACTTAAGTTAACTTATTTTGTAAACAAAAAAAAAACATTTTGAAATGTTTACGAAGAACGAATTATCTCATTTTTCTCGAAATTTGTCAAGTACATTAATAAAAAATAATACATCGTAGAGAAAAAATAAATAAATTATAGGTTGCCATTTGAAATATATATATATATATATATATATATATATATATATATATATATATATATATATATATATATATATATATATATATATATATGTATATATTACCATAGTATAATTTTCTTTTTGTTAACTCTGAAGGTATCTAAAATAATTTGAAATTGATTTTCTGACAAAAAATATACTATTTTATATAAAATTTGATTTAAATCAATGATTTTTTTAAAATCAGTTAATTTCAATCATGATTTAAATTACGATTTAAATCAAGCCAACCCTGCTAACAGGGATATATTTCAAATTCATTCCTCCCAGTTAGAAACAGTTTATAGTGTTGAAAGTAATTATTTTTGCAGTAGGTAGTAAAGACTGCTTGACACCTTTGGCCTCTGGTAAATATATGCAATGCAAAGTTGTTGCTTTTGTTTTTTAGTACTTATATTTACATTGCCTTGGGTTTATGTAAGTATTTATCTTAAATTAGTCTATGAATACCTATACGAGTGTATTGACTCACACATTATTTGCGATAAAAATAAAATAATTATGTTTAAATAATATTTTACCATGGCCGTTATTAAAAGTAAGCTTTTAGCAGTTTTCTCTACTTGTATTATTTAGTAGATTCAATAAAATTTTAAATAAATCATTCGCATGTTTTCATGACTAGTTACGGAAATGCAACTTTCGCGTCATATTTTCGGCGCGAAAATAATACTTTCTCTCCAGTTTAAAAAAAAAAATACCAGGCGTTAAAATGTTTCAATTATTTATTGTTTTTATGACAGTTAAATAATTAATATAACTCACGACGTGCGAATTTGATTTTAATTAAAAATTAAACTGCCAAACCTTTTCTTGTACGCTTTTAGTTTTTGTGGTTTTTCTTGCAGTACGTAAGGAGAATTTTTATAGATACCTAATATCCCTCATAAATAATGGATGATTTCATGGCTTTCGTTTTTTGAAGAAAGGCTGGTCACTTGAGATATGTTTTGTCATTATGTTGGACAAGATGGATTATACAAGGTATGTTCTTTTAAAATTTTTGCTATGAAAGGAAATTTATCAGGAGCAGTTAGAATCTTTGCGATTTATGTGCAGGAAACTAGGATGGAAATTTCCGTGCAAATGTGATAGATTTCGAGGATAAATCTCTTGTTTTCAACGAGGAGATGACAAGCGATTCATCACTGAATTGCTGGTTTTGTATCGATACTTTGTAGATGGTAAACAGATATGACAACTGCTGTCACAAAAACAAATTTCCAGAATTGTAGCGCGTTGGAGATATTAATTTTTATTTATCGTGGATTTTAAATGACAACGCAAATTCGATATTTTCTGTTGTCCTTGTTTTTGCCTGAGGTATTGTATTTTTTTTACTGCTCTAATAAAATCTGCTGTTGTGCCAAACATTATTTTCATTTTATTTTTATCGATTTTGTTTTCAAACTAGTAGTAAATTCAAATGTACAATTTACAGCGTTCAACATTAAGATATCATACAATGGGCTACTTTCATACAAGAGAAATTAAAATCTATTATATTTTTCAAGTTTAATTTACTTATATACATTATTTACAATATAAATTTTTCAAATAAATTGTGTTATTTACTAAATTTAACATAAATATTTAAATCTTGTATCCCGCCTCTCTTGATGACGACACAATCACTAGCATTTGATTCGTTAATGGTAATGCAAGAGGTCAAGGAAAAGTAGCCTTTCCAACCAAATTTTTTAATTAACTACTACAGTGTACTTTATTTTAATAATTTTATTTATTTTCAAAAAATTATGTTCGACTGTGTTGGGGATGGAATAAATAAAGTTTCGGACTGGCATTATTTATTTTATTGTTATATTTTGAATCATAAAATAAAAATGTAATGTAGGTAAGTTATTACGCGATATTTTTATGTTGGCACTATGTAATAACATTTTTTTTTATCTTGTTTAATTTGTTGGGAATTTACTGTGACAAGGCGAGGGTAAGCGCAATAACAGATAAATAACTTCCTATAAACTTTTGTAAATTTTAGTGTCAATAATCATATTTTAACTCTGTTTATCTGTTTAAGTTATAAATGTCAAAATTCAGGTTAGAAATTCTTATCGTATTATGATAGTCACGACATTTATTTGTTTATCATTAGTTTTAGAAATTATTATGTATACGTGCGTAACTTTGAATGCCCTAGCCTATGCACCCTGTACCCCTAAGATCATCCTGTGCTGAAGATAGCGTTATGTTTTAAAGAGTTTAGATCGTCGCGTAGTACAGACGTTTGCTGTTGACGAAACATGTAGTGTGTTTTAGTTTTGGGGCGACGCCCGCCCGCTGGGTTACAGAATGTAACAGTACTTGCTTAGTTGTGTAACATGTTAGGTTTAGTTTAATCGTAAATAAAGTATTAGTTATGTAAATCACCAAGTAGTGTCCATGTCCGTAGTGTTCATCAAGTGTAAAGTGTTAGTGTATGTGTGTTCTTCCTTCTCACGAAGCCGTGGACGCCAATCATCCGAGGCGTCCACCAGTTAGTAAGTTATCATCGTTGGAACTAACAAGTAATCAGTAAGAAACAAGAAACAGTAATCAGTAATCATCAGTAAGCAGTAGGAGTAAGAAGTATTACCAGCATCATCTAGCGCACCCCCCTCGTGTTACATTACCACAGGCAGAATCCTATAATCAACCTTTTAAAAGCCTTGTTCCATCTTTCGAGTATAAATTTCTAAATACACGTAATATCACAAGCAACAAACGTCAAATGAATCATTAGCACTGTCATCTGGGAGGATCACGTGGTCTACGGATCGAGTATCAGACAACGTTCAATACCTCCGTCTCTTTCGTTCCAAACTACAGAACTAGGACGTATGTCATCCGTGATTATGACGTCATAAAAAGAAAATATTTATTTTTGAGCCATAAGTGGCAAAATTTTGAAAAAATAAAAAATAGGGAAACTTTTATTCTAGATATATTTGAAAAAAAAATGTTTCTTAATATGATGCAAGTAGCCCATTAATTCTGTAACATGGATGGATATATTCAAAAAAGTGCATTATGGAATTATGCTAGATTACGCCAAAGGAGTGAGCAAGACCGAATACGAATAAAAGGAGCCGGAAAAAGCCGAACGAATACAATGGGAACATTCTTCGAGATAAGTATGGTATGACTCGCGAATGCAACTTGACGTTTAGATTATTTAATAGCTGTGGTTTCTTTTAAAAATATTTCCCTATATTTGATTTGGAAAGGTAACTGACCCTTATTTATTCCAGACAGAAGATTAGAATTGTACTCAATACCAGGAGAAAAACGAAAAATGTTTAAAAAATTTTAAACGCACCCCTGTTTTAATATTCAGTTACCCTAGTCGGCCATCTATTTTCAGCAAGACATACTAATGTATTTTTGTGCTTTCCTAGGCCAGTATTTAAATGGGTTCATGCAAAAATTTCATATCTGAATATCTCGTACAATTCTATTCTTTTCTAGGGTTTCAAAAGAAACCACATCTATAAAATAATTTAAACGTCAACTTTCATTCGCTAGTCATACCATAATTGAGGAGCTTTTAGAGAAAACAACCTTAGTCCAATTTTTTGAATCTGGGATAATGAATAATTAAACTTTCTATTTTCCTTACTGTTAAAGATTTTTGTAATTCATAGTAACTTAGGTTCATGATTAAATATTAAAAAATGGGTGCTAAGTAATAAAAAGTAAACAATGATAAGCATTTTTATAGAGCAATGGCTGTTTTTGTAAGACATGAAAACAAGATAAGTTAGTCAAATGTTTAAACAAATTTAAAAATATCTGGATCAAAAAGAATGGAAAGTTATGACATGTTTTATAATATTGTTAAAGCACTGGCCACGTGACCACCTATAATACTACGTGACAAAGTACATCAAAACAAAAAAGAAAAGATTAAATCAATAACAATAGCATACTTCACAGATGATTAACCATGACATTGGTAGTATACTTGAATTATTTGTGGTTACGCGTAAAAGAATTTACAGTTTCACACAAAATGTATCTCATTAAAAACTATTAAATTTTTACAAAAGTATTAAATTAATATAATTTTTACTTTTAATTAATCCATGAAGGTTAGAAAATAGTATAGTGTATAACAATTGCGAGAAGTTGAGTTTTTACATGAGTGTAAAAAGTGTCACGCATTTGTTATATAATAAACTATTTTCTATCAATTCAATAAAATTATTCAAAATTCAAACATGCTGTTAAACACATGTCAAAGTTAAATAGAAAAAATCTTATGTGACCAGCACATTACCTTCCGTCAGTTCTATGTATTTTACACAAATTCCATACAGACAGTTTCTTGCGAAAGGTTCAGTATTTCCAGTACATTACCTTCCTTCAGTTCTATATATTTTATACAAATTACATACAGAAAGTTTCTTAGAATTGATTCTATATTTGCAGTAAAATTATATCACAAAAATACTATGTCAATCGCACTTGACATTGACATCTGTCTTATCAGAATTATTTTAATTATATTAGCTGTTTCCAATGTTATTGCATAGCTGGCTGCTTTATGAAATTCAATTTCTTTATAATTTTATAACTCAATATCCATTGAATATGAAGTATAAAATGTAATCAAATCGTAAGAGAATAGAATATTCTTTAATATTTATAATAACATTAAATGTGAAAAAATGATATTTAACAGTGTTTTTTCAAGAAAAAATGTTAAAATCTTCAAATTAGGATACTTGCGGTCCATTATAACCAAAATCTAATCAGTTCTTCATATGGATGTAAATAAGAGGAATATGAAAGAATTATAATTTTTAGAATTGTAGTGTTGGAGTTATAGCTACAGATAATAATTTGCCTCTGCTTGAATGGTTGTTATAGTTAACTCATTATCTTTATGTACTTTATTTCGTGGTTTTGTAGTATATTTACTAGTATGGAGTTTTTTCTGTTAAGTAATAAATTATTATTATCATTTAGTGAATTTCGTTAACTACATTGACATTTACTCTTAATCAGGGTTGATTAAGCTACATATAGCTCAATTAACATAAACATTCCAATGTTTTTTTTAAATATTTACTAGCCATGTCATGGTAATTAGTTGGCGAGACTAAAATTTTAAATAAATACTAGCAGTCTTAGAGTTTAATCCATTTTACGGTTTACATCTGCGAGTTTACTTCGTTAAAATAAAATAGTTCCAGTGTTAATACACTAACCGTGAAAAAATTCTGCAAATACGGGACATGCGTAGCTATGGTTTTCTGCTGAATCAAAAAATATGTGCTTTTTGCCCCCTACAGGTTTCTACTATATTATTCTTAATTTTACATTCATTAAAGGTAAGCGCATACTATGTATTAGCAACGCACGAAACGGACGGATCACATTTTTGATTGCATCCTGTGTAATTCAAATCACATACCTACACAACAACGTGTTGATGCACAACGAGACTTCGGGATACTCACGACGAAGGACCAAACAATCCGTTAGTGCCACGCGTGTTGTTTACGTCATTTCAATTCTTCTAGAATGCAACATTATCAACACGCATTCCTAATAAAAATAATACTTTACGGATATATATCGCAAACGTACACTACTGATGATAAGATGATACGAGTACAACTGATGCCAGTGAGGTTATGCAAAAAAAAATTGTTC
Organism: Harpalus rubripes; assembly: GCA_963082715.1. Lineage (NCBI taxonomy): Eukaryota > Metazoa > Arthropoda > Insecta > Coleoptera > Carabidae > Harpalus > Harpalus rubripes. The sequence goes on from OY720452.1 coordinate 59,510,302, forward strand.
GTTTTTTTTTTGTTTAAATCAAAGAAGCATAGTCTAATTTATCGATCTGTATGAATAAATTATTTTTTATTTAATTTTTTGTTGTATAAAATCGTATTAAAGTATGATGTTTTTAAAAAGTTGCAAAAAACCACCCATGTTGTGACGTCAGCGTTTCACACTGCAAGTTCAGACTCATTTCATATAGCCTTATTATATCGACGCAGAAATTCTAAAAGAAAAAAATATATAGACTATAAATTGAGAATGACATATCTAAATATTTGATAGAAATGCTATAATATATGAGAAATATTCGTTTTCCGGGAATGGACTGTGTCATATTTTGAGTCAGAGCTCAACGTTTCGCCCGCAGTCGTATGGGGCATCTTCAGGAGCAAGGGGGAAAGTACTGTCTTAAACAAGGTTACCCGACGTGTCAACCACGTTAGAGGCCGAGTTTAAGCAACAAAGAGGGAGACTTAGTTTACAAGGTTACCCGACGTGTAAACTACGCTAGAGGCCAAATAAACCAAGTGACGAAGGAAGGCCGAGAACACAGTTATGTATATACTAATCTAAAGATACGGTAGATGAGCAAAGCTAATGAGGACCAATGGGAATCGAGTTCGTAATGGTAGATTGGGCGTGTCGTGTTACGAGAATCACCGGTTTCCACATGTGGCTCAAGAAATAGCCGTCATCCCGATTGATGTTATTAGGATGTTTCCATATTTCTACAGTTTCCCTGTATTTACGTCTGTAAAACTCAGGGACAGGAGCTAAAATGCGGGAATTTTCAAATAAGATGTTATGTCCTGTGTTGTGTTGGTGTTCTGCGACCGCAGATGTTAATACCATACCATTACGCAGACAGCGTTTGTGTTCTGACAAACTAACTTGTAAACTAAGTCTCCCTCTTTGTTGCTTAAACTCGGCCTCTTAAGTGGTTGACACGTCGGGTAACCTTGTTTAAGACAGTACTTTCCCCCTTGCTCCTGAAGATGCCCCATACGACTGCGGGCGAAACGTTGAGCTCTGACTCAAAATATGACACAGTCCATTCCCGGAAAACGAATATTTCTCATGACGCAGACTGTGGAAGCCTACGCAATTATTGCTATAATATACTAATATTTCTTAGAATTTCTAAATATATATATATATATATATATATATATATATATATATATATATATATACTATAAATTGAGAATTACATATCTAAATATTTGATAGAAATGCTATAAAATATTAATACAACATCATTCTATTCATTTTTATAAATATAATTTTCATTTGACCTGAAGTTATCCACGTATCAGCTACTGGTCATTAGTCATTCGTTCTTACTTTTTGTCTGATTAACATTTGTCTACGTTGTTCGTTGTGTTTCACCAACATGTTTACTTTCGTAAATTTCAGGTTATCTTTAAATGTCACTTTGACGTTTAACCTAATGTGACAAACAAAATGCCCGTGTTGATGAAACGCTGACGTCACTGGGCAAGGGACGAGGCAGAGAAAATCAGCCGCGTTTTGAACAATGTCATTTTTAATCACAATTTTATCGGTTATCGGTTTGAGGAAAAATAAAAAATACGAGTCTATAAATTTTCATCACTCTATCGATTAAAGTTTAAAATGAAAAATCGTGAAACACCTCATTTGTATGCGAAAAAAACCGGTCCGTCGTTTCGTGCGAAGCGAAGAGTATGCGCTTATCTTCATAGTGCAAGAGTATACAGGCTTTTGATTATGCCGAAATTTGCATTTTATCATAAATATTTTGTTGTAGATATGCTTGAATTTTTGTCTCATTCTTGAAAGCATTTTCCTTTTAGATCTTATTAATCGCGAACACCATTCTTCACTTGTTGAAAATATCTAAATCAACAATAACAAACAGTGAAGTGGCATGAATTTAACTTACTTTATACTGCCGATTGAATCTTATTTCAGGTAAATAATATGCAAGGATTTGTTTTGATTATGTATATGAAACTTTGAGTAATAATACTCTAAACATGAAACAAGTGAAATTTCTCACTCACCACTCATGTTCTTGAGCATCTGACGAACGTCAGGCTTGAGTGAAAGTAGTGGACTTCTGGTGGAGGAGCCGTTATCGGGCGACATAGACCTGGACAGCGCCTGCACGTCTTCTTGTCGCGCGCGATACTGCGCGTCCAGATATTGGAGCCGTACCTGCAATTCGGCTAGCCTGGTCATCAACACTTGCTCGCTGCTGAGGTCTGTAACGAAAAAATAAAGGTTAGAGATAGGTGTCTTCATCGAAAAAGTGTTTCCATTTATAAATTTTGCACTGAATGCATAAATCAGTTTCTATTTATATTATCAGTTGCACTAACTGAGTTTTACGTATTTCATTTATAGTTTTCCTATGAACTGAATCTTATTCAGTGCGCACTTTCTTGCATTTACTACATTCATCAGTTCTTGCCAGTGCTGACTGTCAAATTTATATATGTTGAGTTGTAAAGAGTGTCTGTGTACCTGTACTTAAAGCATAACTAAATATATAAATGAACAACGCTATTATATTGTATTTCAAGGTAACAGTAGAACGAGCATTGACATTATAGTTGATTCTCATAATGTGCGATTTGTTTTCAAGAATCTAGGGTTGAAAAATGGAACTGGAAGTTTATTTTGTAACTAAAAAGCGATAGCGAAAACAGTGGGGACTTCCACCATAGTAACAAGTTAGAAAATTTTTCTCCACTGTTTGAGCACAAAATGGTTAAATTTTAAAAAATATACAGGGTGTTTCCTTTAAAACAACCAGCGCTTTTTTGGGCGAACTAATTACTTTAGAAAAAAATGTTATATACAAGAAATGATCAAGAATAAGGGGCTAATTTATTAAAAATAACAAACCGAAAATTCGACCAGTGGTTCTCAAACGGCAGAACAAAATTACATTTTTTTAAATGGTATCCTACATAATTTTTTAGCCCATTAGACTTTTTTATGATTTCAACAATATAAATATGGTATAGGGTTGTATAACAATTATTTCGAGAAAAATGGTATAAATAATGTTATAATATTACAATAGGCTATGCAATACACATGTATTGACACGTCTGTTGCCTAGTTACGCTAGTAGTAAACCCATTTTTTACCTTCCGTCACCCTTAGGTAAGGAAGGTATTGTCTTTGGTCAAAAAATTCGGTGGTGAGTTTTTGATGAATAAGCACGTTTTAGGGTCCCTAGAATACGATTTTACTATTTTTACGATGATGTCTGTATGTGTGTGTGTGTGTATGTATGTATGTGTGTCTGTGTGTGTGTGTGTGTGTGTGTGTGTGTGTAACAAAATTTTCGTCTACGATAACTGCCATACTACAATTCTAAAAATTATAATTCTTTCGTATTTCTCTTCGTTACATCCATGTGAAGAGCTGATTAGATTTTGGTTAGAATTGGACAACCGGAAGTACCCTCATTTGAAGATTTTAACAGTTTTTCTTGAAAAAACTATGTTAAATATCATTTTTTCACATTTAATGTTATTATAAATATTAAAGAATATTTTATTCTCTATACGATTTGACTGCATTTTATACTTAATATTAAATGGATATAGAGTTAAAAATTATAAAGAAATTAAATTTCTTAAAGTAGCCATAGCTATGAAAACAGCTACTATATTAAGAAAATTTTTATTGAAAGATGTCAGTGTCAAGTGAAATTGACATAGTGTGTGTTTTATAATTTTACTGGAAATATAGGATCTTTTGCTACAAATTTTCTGTATGGAATTTGCATAAAATACATGCAACTACCGGAAGGTAAAGTACAAGAAATATAATATTTAACAAGGAACTTTCTGTATGAAATTTACACAAAATACATAGAACTGACGGAAGGTAATGTGCTGGCCACATCAGATTTTTATTACATTACTTCTAGTTTTTAATACAATTTTTCTCGAAATAATTATTATACAACCCTATGCTATATTTATATCGTTGAAATCAGAAAATAATATTCTATTTAAACGGTTAAAAAATTATATAGGGTGCCATCTAAAAAAATATAATTTTGTTCTACCGTTTGAGAACCACTGGTTATATATTCGGTTTGTTACTATTGATACATTATCCTCTTGTCCTTGATCATTTTTGGTATAAAATATTTTTCTCTAAAGTTGTTAGTTCGCCCAAAAAAGCGCTGGTTGTTTTAAAGGAAACACTCTGTATATTATAGCTTATAACGATTAACAATTAAGACTTTCTAGAATTTCAGATTATTTTCAATTTAGTTTCAAGCAAATTTTTAAAAACATCACTGTAAGTTGAGACAGGCTGTATTTGTAATTGAGAGGCGTTTTATCGTTCTGTACCTATCCTTTGAGTTTACAGGACAAGGTTAAAGATTATATAACCGTCTCAAACAAGACATGAATGTTGACGTATTCATTACTTTGTTGTGATTTCTTTTCAAAAGTTTGCGCTATGAAATTAATTTAAAAGAAATATGACCTTTACGTATTATGTCGAGGAATAGAATTGTAAAGATATGAGAGTTTTACAAATGTCCACACAAATACTGGTTTTGTAAATCCTGGAAAAACATTGGCATTGTTGTGCTTAATACCGCTGGAATGCAAAAAAGCATTTATAAAACTGTCACAATACGACACTGAAATATGTACCGGACAACGTAGCGGCATTCATCTACGTTTGGGAAATGTGGAGTACTTATATTTTAGGAGAAAAATTAATAAAAAAATTGTTTGTTATTAGCAGTTTTAAAATATTCAGCATGAGCCCATAAGCCATTTTATTTTTATTTATTTTTAAACTTTTTACAAAGAAATATCTATTTCTTATTGTACTCATAATTCAATATTTAAAATTTAATATTATTTACATATAACTATCCTTGACTGTTGGCCTGTCTCGTGAAGATTTTTAATTTCTTTGTATCAGAAATGCAATTTTAATTTAAGTAACTAACTTCAGTTTAATCTCAAACTAATTAATTTAACCGAACTTAACCTCAACTAATCTAATGTAACCTAACCCTAACTTTACCTAACCCAACTTAAACTGAACATAAATTTGTATTTACTGCATTCATACTGCAAAATACTGGCAATTAATATAAAAAATCTGGTGTGGCCAGCACAATACCTCCCGCCATTTACAGCTCGAGTCACAAAAAAGATTAAGTTTTTTGGATTAGCGAATTTGACTCTAATTTTGACAGATTATTTCTTAAAATATAGTCTAATCTAATCCAAGTAACTACAAACCCCTCAACAGGATTAAATCCCAATTACAGAGTGGGTTCACATTCACACACATCCATGCCTTAGTGGGATTCGAACCCAGAGGGCACTCATGACATGAGGCGTTGCTGTAACCATTGAACCATCGGAACTATAATAAAATGAAGATTAAATTTTAAATACCGGGATAGAATAGAATTCACTAATCCAAAAATGAGGATTACCTTAAACATGTTTGTGAATCGCTAATTTCTATTAATCTAAATATATACCTACATATTTACTTATGGTGGAAACTGTATTGAATTCCTTTTCTATTGTTCTATTTACTTTTTTCTTTTTAAAACGTTACTAATATTTTGAAATGATTAGTTCTTTGATAGTGACATTTAGCTGTCAGTTACATTCATTTGAATAACTGCATTTTGTTTGTTTAAAGCGTAGGCTCTGGGATTTAAATTATAGATAATTTTATAAATTTATTCATAAAATATATAGAAATCATTAACCAAATCTGTATACAAAGCAGATTGGCACACCCAGCAATGGGTAATCAATAAGCCGTGATGATATATTTTACTTATTTATAAATATATAGAAAAAGTATTAATGCAAATCTGTAGAACATTTAATAATTTTTAATATTATTAAAAACATTAATCTCGAAAAAATAATATTTAAAGGTATTTCTGAAAAAAAAACTAATTTGAGCTTCTATTAAAGTGCCATTTCCGGTTATCCGATTTTCACCAAAATCTAATGGGCTCTTTCCAATACAGGAAATGTTCGAAATACAAGATTTCAAAATTTTCTGAATGATAGTATTTTAGTTAGAGTGGAGGATACATACATACATACACACAGACATAATCCTGAAAATGTTAAAATTGGATTTTAAGGACCTTAAAACGTGGTCATTTATCAAAATCTCGATATGCGATTTTTAGCACGATCCCTATACCTCCCTTACCAAGTGTAGCGGGAGGTAAAAAAAATCTTTAATTCTCAATCGTTATATTAATATGTCGATTCCTATAACCTTTTAGAGGTTGGGAAATACATCATTCCTAACTGTAATGACAATCTCTTCGGTGGGAAATAACAGATTTCAATCCCACCGCACGGGTTGGAAATGTTTTTATAGGGGTTGTCTAGCAATATATTCATAGATACCTATAATAAAGTACGCTAAACAAATTTCAATAGAGCTGTCAAAAATATAACAAAATTAAAGGTAATAAACTCATTGATTTGTTTTGAAAATTATTGATTTGAAAAGAGGATGATTGCAAATAAAATAATATACATAGTATACATGCTTTGCCTCAAGGTACTATACTTATGCCCTCGGCTGTAATGAAACATATCCCATCTCGGATGTAATATACTAAAAATTAATAGAATTGTTTTAAATAACCTTTATACTATAATAATTTTTCTAACGAAAAAATGTGTAGTTATCATTCCTAACACCATACGTAGAGCAATTAGTAATAAAATAGTAAATATAGATAAAATGATAAAATAAATAATAGCTATTAACATACCTAGGAATGTTATGTACAGGGTGTAAATCGAAAAGTGAAACATAGGAGTTTAACATGGGAAATCAATTTTTGGCAAACGTTACCTAATTATTTTATCCAAAAACACTTCAAATAAAAGTTATAGAGATTTAAATGCAGCATCTAAATCATGTGAAACGATTATTTTATCTCTTCATATAAACGTAAAAATCAATTATAAAGTTACAGTTTTTATGAGCATTTTGTCTAACAAGCCATGGATATATGACAAAAAAAACAAACACGTTTTTTGTAATAAAACCATGGCTGCTTAGACAAAAAACTCATAAAAACTGTAACTTTGTAATTAATTTTTACGTTTATATGAAGAGATAAAATAATCGTTTCATATGATTTTGATGCTGCATTTAAATCTCTATAACTTTTATTTGAAGAATTTTTGCATAAAATAATTAGGTAACGTTTGCGCAAAGAAAAACTGATTTCCCATGTTAAACTCCTATGTTTCACTTTTCGATTTACATCCTGTATATCATAACTGCCGAAGATGACGGTTTGAAATCCGAGCTCGTAGAGCGAGGATTTTAAGACATCTAAGGCTTGTTATGATTAATAACATCCGTGGTTTGTTCAATAGTTTATCGGTTTCAGAAAATTAGGACATTATTGATAAATATCATTTTTTGAAATTCTCTCATTAATGCTACTTTCAAATTGCTATGGTTAAAAGAACAATTATTTTGACATATGTCAATAAGAGAAATATTCAAATTATGTGCTTTGTTCCACATACTTATTACTTTAGAATAAAGTAGACCGTATTTAGAACGATAGGATAACGTTATCTGTATGTATTAATGAAAAGCATTATATTTTTATTTTATTTTATTTTCATTTTGTAAACCGTTGTTGACAAGTCAGTATGGTAATAATATTATCATACAGATACAGTTATTACTTAGTTACCAGCCTACTTTTGTACATGTAAACAATGGAATAATATCCTGAAACCGGTTAATAAATTTAAAATGTTTTATATATTATCCAAATCCGAAGAAATATTGTCCATAAAATTAGACAATAGGAAAGTCTAAAAATATTGACACTAAAAAACACTTAACTGTCCTATTTTAAGCAACTAAAAATATCCCTAACCTCACAAATAATAAAAACAAAATTAAAAATATCACAGACGCTAGTGACACTAATACAGTAGGCCGTTTTTTTTAACCAAGATTTATTATGAAAGTAATTCCTTAACCTAATTTCGCAAGGAGACAACAAATCGAAGACAATAAGAAAATGTCAGGTAAAATAAATTCGTTCCAGATGGATAAAAATCATTGAACTATTTATTTACGCTGAAAGAATTTGCTGTATAATCGAAATCCGAGCCATGAAAACGGTTCCGAGGAAATGATTGCAGGTTTTATGAAGGACGTAAGATGATATATGTGTTTTTAAAAAGTAATTGATAAAGAGTATGAGTGTTTCATACGGAAAAGCTATTAGTGGAGACAGAATTATTTATCATAGCATTTGTCATAAACATGAACACTCAACTTTTCTTGATTTATTTTTATGTCTTCTTGAAATGTTGATAACATAACTAACGTATACTTGAACGGTAATGTATTTCATATAGTATGAAATATTGTCAACCCTATATTGCAAAATGACAATCTATTTAATACATATCAAATTAAAAACCGAGATAAACATTTTGACCATAAGACATATCTCATTTAAAAAAAAATAATTACGTCAAATTTGGATTACATATTTTTCGCAAGTGTACTTACGTTTTGCAACGGAATTCTCTATTTTGGCAACATATTCGAAAATGATAATTTATATTAAAATTAAGATTTCAAAACTGTATTACTGAGTTTACATGCAGTTTTGAAACCGTTTTTAGTTTTGAAAACGCCATGTATACAGTGTCAAAACGGTTTTGAATTATCTCAAACCAAAACTAAATTTCATGGGTTGGACTTGAAAACTAGTTTGAAAACTACCTCGAAAACTACTCATGTAAACACTTAAAATTCAGTTTCGACACTTCGCATGCGTACAAAGCATAACGTTTCTGTCGCTTTGTGTTACTAACCTTCAAATATACTGACAGTTGTGTAGTTTTAGTGCGTAGTGGTACGAAATATAAAAATAATTGGAATAATAGCAAAACGAAGTATTCGGAGTGAAGAGAATCTGTCACTTACATCATCTAAATGCGCATGCGCCGAAACTGATTTCAAATCAATTTTTAAACTTGTTTTGAAAACTGCATGTAAACAGTTTTGCATAATTTTGACTGAAAACTGAAACCATTTTCAAAACTGCATGTAAACGTAGTATATGATAGGGAATATCAAAATGTAAAAAAGTTATTAGTTTTCACATTATTTGAGTTTTTAATGACTTATAGCGTTTTCAGCTTACACAGTGCAAGTGCGCACAGAGTGCAACATATCAGGTGACCTTTATAACCAGGGTATGGCCATGGCGTGGCTTACGTTTCGTCTGCCATTACCGGGCCAGATGGTTATATGACGTGTTGTTCTTGCGCAAATTATTATGTATTTTCGTAGCTATTTGTTTTATTTTAATGAAAAACACATTTAATTGTCATTTTAATATATATTTAAAGTGTAAGTAATATATTTTATTTTATTTACTTGTGTAGTTTGTTAAGATACCCACCACGATTATTGACATATTGAAAACAACTATAAATTAGCAATAATAAGAACAATTATTTAAATGTTTAAAAGGTAAGATTAGAATATACAATTATTATGTAAATAAGAACTACAGATATTAAATTAGATGTGATAATAACAACCCATATATATTCTACATAACCTCTAAATGTATGTCTTAATAATAATTGTGTATCTCTTAAATTAATTAATTTTTATTACATTTATAGATTCACAGTGTGATAATTTAATATTCTTTAATAATATAATATCACATTTATTACAAATAAATAGGGAAATGAATTACCGATAATGGCGGTGATCTTGGCCCATAGCCATACCCTGGTTATATAGGTACCCTAACTACACTGAACGAGTTCTGCCCTCATCCGGTGGCAGTGCAGTTTAAGCTGAAAACAATTTTGTTTAGTCGCCATATTTGCACTGACACTATTGCACTTGCCTAGGGAGTCAGTGCACAAAAATCTCACTGACCGGTGCAATTTTTTCTTAAGCTGAAAACGCATCAGCTGACTAAATTTTGCACTCAATGATAAGCTGAAAACGCTCAGTGCAAAAAAGTGCGCACCAGTGCGCACTCGACTTGTAAGCTGAAAATGCTATTACATTTACGTAAACACATCCACTCTATTCCAAATTCTTACTGCTTACAAATCATCTGCTTTCGCCTCTTTGAAATCCGGGATGTCCGACATCCATATTCAAGTAAATTAATGCAGATAATAACGAAACAACGAAAGTAAACCAAATAATACTTGTTTGAAGGATACCACAACAGATAGAAAGCAGTGTTTGAAGATGAGAAATTTTAGTGATGAATGACTCTAGATCAGAATTCATTTTTCATGGAATATGAAGGGTGAAAAAACTCTGAGTTTTTAATAAATTTTTTATTTTTATTTACTTTATGAGGCTTATCGATTTCGCTAATATATTTAGCATCTTCAGAGCCACAGCTAAAAAACATACAATATATAGAAATAAAGATTATATTATTATGGGGTCTCGTGGCCGCGTGCCTGAGTGTCTGGTCGAGAAACTGGGAAACCGGGTTCGATCCCGACCGACACCAAATATTCCGAATTTTAAATACCACAAAATTGACCCTGCAATGCACTGTCCACGCCGGCAATGAGAGTGCCCGTGAGGTGACTCCTAGTAAACGCCCGCACGGTACAAATATGTCATCATTATTACCGATATCTCCGTACAAAGAAGATTGGCACACCCAGCAATGGGTAATATGCCGTGATGATATATTTATTTTATTTTATTTTAAAAATTATATTGTATACATATAATTAGTTAAAGTATAAAATATCATTAAGTAGTATAAAATATCAAAAATATATAATAAAAATGCTGGAGTGAAAAAAATATAAATTAATGTTTTTTATAGACAGTAAAAGTTCAAAAATGTTAACAAATTTTAGTAATTTTTCAAAAATTACTTAAATTTGATATTTTATACTAATGATATTTTACAGTACCGCTCCGTGGGTAAAAGGCGCTTTTGTGCAAAGTTATGTTTTACCACCTGCCCACCCCCTCCTACCATAATGTACATATACATAATTTGCAAATTAATAGACGCTTTAAAGTTTAAACTATACTTCCTCTGTTAGATTCATTCTTGTAATCAATATTATTAGGTTATAATCTAAATCGTTTGTTGTAATCAACAATTTTACAGTTTTATAGTTTGCAACATAATGCCAGAAAATTATCCGTTTTGCAGGACATTTATTTTACATTTTTCTACTAAATTCATTGTTGGATTCATACTTGTACTCAACATTCTTGAACTATAATCAAAATATTCTTTGTTGTAATCAATACCTTCAAAATTATTATTTCAATATAACAATGATAGAAAAATATAGGTTTGGTAGGATAATAATTCTTTACAAACCCAGTTTACAAAAATTACTATTCTTGAAATGGCGCCCCTCATGGTCAGGCGCCTTTGTGCGGCGCACAATCTGCCCACCCGCACGGAGCGGCTCTGATATTTTATATTTTAAACTAATTATATGTATACAATATACTTTTTATTTCTCTACAATGTATGTTTTTCAGCTGTGGCTCTGAAGATTCTACATATATTAGCGAAATCGATAAGCCTCATAGAATAAATAAAAATATTTATTAAAACTCAGAGTTTTTTCATCCTTCATATTCCAAGATGAAAAATATTTTTAATAACATAGGCTGCCAATAAAAAAAATAATATAATCATAGGCGTAACTAGGGGGGGGGGGCTCACCCCAGAATTGCCATGGCCGCCCCTAGGAAAAAATGCATATTAATGTAATTTTTTCATATTTTAATTGATATAATTATTTGAATGGTGCGGAGTAAATTGATTCATTGACAGGAATTTAAGTAATTTTTCGATGTGAAAAATTCTGATTAGGCAATAATTATTCGTCAAATTATGCTCTTTTTTCAACAATAAAATAAGCATTTTGTATTTAACATCCTAACCATATTATTCTTAAATTCACTGTATTTAATCACTAGCTAAAATATCCGGCGATACCCGGGAGTTTTCAAATATTTCAAAATAATCCACATTATAGGTAAGGTATACCTACTTAAATATTCCGGAGAGTTCAAAAATATTCTAACATGTTTTAAAATAGTCTAAAATATTCATAAAAATTTAAGATTTTTTTTTATAAATTTCCAGAGAGTTCTAGAATGTTCCAGAAAGTTCAGAATTTCGAGAAAGTTCTGGAATTTTCCATAAAGTTTCAGAACGTTTTAGAATTTCCTTTTCCATAAAGTTTTTTAACGTTCTAGAATTTTTCTCAAAGTTCCAGAAAGTTCTATCTGTTTGTGTCGCTATTTAAAACTAAACTGAGCTCAACCGCCCTTTATATACTTATTTAAAATTGCCAAAAATTTGTAGAATATTCTAGAATTTTTCGAAATATTCTAAAATGTAATGGAATATTCAAGAACAGTGATTTTCAAACCACAAAATGGGATTTCCTATTTACTTTGCATTTCGAACTTAAAGGGCCTGGCCCCCCTCCTAGAAAAATTATCTAGTTACGCCCATGACTATAATATAAAAGTAGTTTTTTTTATTAAATTGCTTATTATCCCTGCATACTTCCAATTATTGATCATAAAAGTTATTTTAAGAATGTCTATATTCTTAGAAGTGTTGACATAGAACGCTACTGTTTGTGAAAAATGAGCATTACATTTATGTCACACAATATTTAAAAAAATTAGTACGGCTTAGCGATTAATAATTATGACTTTGTACAACTACAAATAGCTTTTCACTATGTGCTCGATGCAGACTAGAGAAGTCGCATCGAAGCACACTTATTAGTCAAAATCACAAACGTAACACATAAAAATATGTTTAATGTCAGTGGATTCCCCAACTTTTTAACAGGAAATCTTTGTTGGGTGACTTTTTTAACTTTGTATTCTACCACATACATTTATGTATTTGGATTCGGTGAAGATGTCATTACTCTTCCTAGAGTATTCCATTTGTCATTAAATGTGGAGGCGAGTTTAAAAGAAATAACTCAAATATGACTTTTTAATTCAGAAGTTTTCATGTGGTGTGATTCTGATTGTGTACATGAAACATGGTCTCCACATTTTTATTTTAGAATTGCAGTTCTCGTTCTTTCTTCCATTGTTAGTGCACTGAAAAAATAGGTTGCTTCTAGTAGCGAAAAAGGTACCTACTCTAATATCGTGACAATGAAAATATTTCCTATGGAAATAAAAAATTATTTCTATTGATTTTTAATTGTTTCAGAAACTAAAATTTCTAATTAATTAGTAAAATTATTTACTAACGTTTCTGAAAAAATACCTGGTATACCTGAATTGAAATGGATATTTCAGTGAAATTTTTTACTGAAATGAATATCACAAATTCTAATTAACGTAAAACTTATTCTTAAAATAGCAAAATCAATTACTATTTTAGCGAATTTATTCAAATTATTAGCTTTAAATTTATTTCTAGTACCGAAAATTTTTATATTGTTTCAATAATGGATATATACATATGGAATGAGAAATATATAAATTTATAGTGAATAAAGAATTTATTTATTTATAACAAAAACCTACATCGTTTATTATTTTACTAATCTGAGTAAAAAAAAAAACAATAATAAATTATAAACAAATCGAGAAACAAACCTTCAAAGTGTTTTATTATTTTTTCAATATTCATCCCTTAAAATTTTCTTTTTGTCAGAAAACAATAGCCGCTATACTTTTTTCATCAATTTCTCTGCCATTTGCCAGTATTGCATAAAATCGGTTGATTTATGTTCCTTCTATAGAAAGTACTTTATAACTATACAATTTCTTTTAAATTAGTTAGTAAATTCCTCTGCTACAATAAATGTATATGTATGATATTAAATAATGTATACTATATACATAGGTATTTAATATTACTTACATTACACAAGAGGCAGCATCTTTTGTTTATAACAAATAACTTAACACAAACTTACTTCAACTGTTTACAAATGAGTCGCAAGTTGCTTACGACTTACGACGCCATAGCTTTAGGGTGCAATCTTTACTATAGAATATTTATTCGTTTTCTTAAAAAAAAAATATTAGTAAATGTAGTATTAATTTTTCTAAACTAAATAAATGTATACTCTAATTATTTTGTTAAGTTTATATTCTAAAATAGAGAACTTAATTTTTAAAGTATATAGTAAACAATATTTCTAATTCAGTAAAGTGGAATTTTTTTTTAATTAGAAGATTATTCCTTAAAAATAAAAATTTGTTGTCATACAAATCTGTATCCACGGAGGCAAAGAAAATAATTCTACTTGAGTAATTTTATTATCTGATGTTAATAAAAAACGATTAGGGAATAATTTTTAACTATTAATGTGAACCTATTTTTTTTCGGTGTGTGGTTTTCGGGCTTTGAAATTTTACCGATATCTTTCCATATTAATGATGCTGTTTTTTTATAAATCTTCATCTAAAATGAAAGCCATCTATAGTTCTAGAAAATCTTAATTATTTTTTTAAATATTCTATTACGTAGGTACATATTAAGCTCATTTTCGTGAATTTTAGTTTGCTAATAATTGGAGTCACATAAATAAATCTATGTCAACACTTACAAAATTATATAATTATGTTTCAAATAATTTTTGTGTTAAATAATTGGAAATATGCATGGACAATAAGCAATTTATCGCCAATTGCATAGTTTGTAGTTAAATTTTACCTAACAGGGCGCGGGCAGTCATGTGACTTTGTTGGCCTTGACAAGCAGATACGGGGGCCGATAGCTGGTAATTATTTACATGCGAAATGTCCTAATTTTTCATTCCAAATTTCATGAATTTTCAATTCCATGTGGATTATTTTCCTCTACAAGTAAATTCCACTCCCTGGTGACAAATTAACCACGTGAATCTTTAAACAATAAAGTCACGTAACCGCTCGCACCCTATTGGTTAAATTAACAATACTATCGAAACGAAATGTCAAATGAGTTGTTAAATATTACTGTCAAAATTTCGATATGCACTTTTTTGTTAACATGTAGCTCAGATTAACTAGAAGCGATGCAATTGCCCATTAGTAAAATAATTAATAAAAAACTACGTACTTAATATTATAGTTTTTATTGTCACTGCCTTTCAAAATATCATTTATTTTCATATACACGTACGTGGTTTCTATTTGATGTGGCATCATAAATTCAAATATATAAATAAATAAATATATCATCACGGCTTATTACCCATTGCTGGGTGTGCCAATCTGCTTTGTACGCAGATAACGGTAATGATGAAATATTTGCACCGTGCGGGCGCTTACCAGGCGGCACCTCACGGGCACTCATTGCTGGCGTGGCGAGTGCACCACAGAGATCAATTTTGTGCCATTTAAAATTGGAAATATTTGGCGTCGGTCGGGATCGAACCCGGTTCCCCAGATTCGCGGCCTGACACTCAGGCATGCGGCCACGAGAGCCCATTGTTTCGTTATTTTCTGCATTCATTTAATTGAAAACAGATTCCGGATTTTAAAAAGGCGATAGCAGACGGGTAGAATAGTGTATGAAAACCGAATA
The DNA here is from genome assembly GCA_963082715.1 of Harpalus rubripes. Lineage (NCBI taxonomy): Eukaryota > Metazoa > Arthropoda > Insecta > Coleoptera > Carabidae > Harpalus > Harpalus rubripes. The sequence goes on from OY720452.1 coordinate 59,525,900, forward strand.
ATTTATTTTAAACTTTGATAGTTTTAAGGTCTAGTTTTAATATAATATGTTCTCATTTGTAACTGCAGTTGGGACCCCATTTGTAATTTTATTTTTATTTATAATTAAAAATACGAGAAATATTGGTAATAATTTTTTTGTTAAATAATAAAAAAATAAATGATATGCATTTTACTTTTTCTCTAATTCTCATTTACTTCCTAAATCACTGTTCAGCTACAATAATTTGCGCCTTTACTTCAATCTTCAATTGTCTGGTTGTTGATTAAAATGTGTTGTATGAATCACTGTCTTGAGTACATTATTATTGATTATAAGTCACGTAATGAAATTATCCGCGTCATTTAGTTGTTAATTAGTAGCCGCCTGCTTGATGAGCTCTCGTCTACTACTGATTCTTTCCTGGAATTGAAACATGAATATTTATAAACGTCCGCCTTGCTCTCTAATGTAATTAAATGATGTTTTGCGTGCAGAATGCCAGAATTTGTTGCTGAACTTTTACAAACAAAGCCGTTCTAATCCGCTTAGGGAAAAAATTGTTTTCTTTGACTTCATTTAAATTACAATCATGGGATAAATTTGAAAATCGTTTAAATTCTCTTTAAGCCATTTCCGATTTTCTTTGAGCAAGTGGAATAGGAATTTTTTATCCAATTTTGAATATTGTGCAGTCGCTCGTCTGGAAAACTCTTTGTTTGATTTTTAACAATGCAATATAGGCATTTCCAATTTCGTACTTTTCTTTTTTAATACAAAGAAATATTCATGTTTTCTACCGAAGGTCTACTTTTTTCAGAATGTAGGAAATATGTTAAAATTTTCATTAGCGATATTTCTTTACCCATTAATTTTAGAGCAAAAGTATAAAGACAAAATTAAAACTAAAAAAATCTGATGTGGCCAGCACATTACCTTCCGTCAGTTCTATGTATTTTGTACAAATTTCATACAGAAAGTTCCTGCTAAAGATTATATTTCTTGTACTTTACCTTCCGGCAGTTGCATGTATTTATGCAAATTCCACACAGAAAATTTATAGCAAAAGATCCTATATTTCCAGTAAAATTATTATAAGACATACACATTATGTCAATTTCACTTGACACTGACATCTTTCAATCAAAATTTTCTTAATATAGTAGCTGTTTCCATAGCTATGGCTACTTTATGAAATTTAATTTCTTTATAATTTTTTAACTCTATATCCATTTAACATTAAGTATAAAATGCAGTCAAATCGTATAGAGAATAAAATATTCTTTAATATTTATAATAACATTAAATGTGAAAAAATGATATTATAACATAGTTTTTTCAAGAAAAACTGTTAAAATCTTCAAATGAGGGTACTTCCGGTTGTCCAATTCTAACCAAAATCTAATCAGCTCTTCACATGGATGTAACGAACAGAAATACGAAAGAATTATAATTTTTAGAATTGTAGTATGAAAGTTATCGTAGACGAAAATTTTGTTACACACACACACACACACACACACACACACACACACACACACACACACACACACACACACACACACACACACACACACACACAGACACACATACATACACACACACACACACATACAGACATCATCGTAAAAATAGTAAAATCGTATTCTAGGGACCCTAAAACGTGCTTATCCATCAAAAACCCACCACCGAATTTTTTGACCAAAGACAATACCTTCCTTACCTAAAGGTGACGGAAGGTAAAAAATGGTAAATAAATTTAACGATTTTTAAGTAATTTTCAGTATGCAATGGAAAGTAATAGCTATTAACATACCTAGGAATGTTATGCACATCATAACTGCCGCAGATGTCAGTTTGAAATCCGAGCTCGTAGAGCGAGGATTTTAAGCCATCTAAGGCTTGTTATGATTAATAACATCCGTGGTTTGTTCAATAGTTTATCGGTTTCAGAAAATTAAGACATTATTGACAAATATAATTTTTTGAAATTCTCTCATTAATGCTACTTTCAGATTGCTATGGTTAACAGAACAATTATTTTGACATATGACAATACGACAAATATTCAAATTATGTGCTTTATTCCTCATGTTTATTACTTTAGAATAAAGTAGACCGTATTTAGAACGATAGGCTAATGTTATCTGTATGTATTAATGAAGAGCATTATATTTTCATTTTATTTTATATTCATTTTGTAGACCGTTGTTGACAAGTCAGTCTTTTGTACATGTAAACAATGGAATAATATCCTGAAACTGGTAAAATAAGTAAACGATTTTATTTTACAACGAATATTTGTTTTTGACATTTAAACTAAGTTACCAACTAAAGAAATAAAAAAAATGTAAAAACAGTTGTACAAAGTTTACTTTTGTAACACTGTTTTAATTAAAATAGTATCACAAATTTGTCTATGTAACCGCGAATTATTATTATTATTATTATTGTCCAAAATATAAATAATTAATACACAATAAATATATAAAACATTACAACAAATATTTCTCACTCTTTAGATACTGAAGTGACCGATTTTCGGTAGCAAAATACCGCATCCGAACCACATGGAGTGAGTTAGCTGAGCTTGTTATGACCACATAAATAGTCAAATTAGGAAAAGATACTGTGGGATCTACGAGTACAATTAGAATGTTCTAATTATCAGACTTTAATAAAAGTCCATTTATGGGCATATTCTGTTCACACCTGTAAATCTTACAGATTTGTAAATTTGTAAATTATGAACAAAATCACAACGAAACCTGACCCTCTTATGCATAATTTTATATTAATCAACGAAAATAGATGCATTTTTGTCAGGTTTTTATAGATTTACAGACCTGTAAAACTTACAGATGTGAATAGAATCGACCCATAAACCAGTGTCGGTCGTCGGTACGGTGGACTTTAGTTACATTATTGTAGGGTGGGTATAAGTTCAAATTCAGAAAATAACGATAAGCTAAAAAGGACCAACTTAGTGAATGATCTGCATATTCGGACACTGAACAAGAAATTTATAATACAGATATACCTACATATGGTAAAACTAGCGAATACTGGACTAGGAAATCCTAGAAATACATTAGCACTTTTTTTCCTAAAAGAGATGAATAATTGTGAATGCTGATATTTTTTAAATTCACCCTTGTCTTGATTCTGCTATCTTGCTTATCTTGCAGATACCGTAGTCACCCATTTATTTCGGAAAATATTTGCTAATTTATTTCTAGGATTTCCAAGTCCAGTATTTGAATAGGTACTTGCAAAAGTCTCATACCTGAATATGAAAAGACACGGAATCTATAAAATAATTTAAACGTCAACTTTCATTCGCTAGTCATGCTATACCTCTGTTGAATCCAGAACCAGAGGGCCGAGGACAAACAACGATTATGTTGGACAAGATTGTTCGACAAGATTTTTCAGCAGCCGTAAAAACCAAGTATAAAAAGGTCTTGTTTCCATCCTTTCTAAGACCATCTTTTCTAACATGTTCGTTGTTTGTCCTGAGTCCTCTGGTTCTTGTTTCAGTAGAGGTTGGTATATCTGTATCATAAATTTCTTGTCCGGTGTCCGAATCTGTAGATAGTTTAATAAGATGGTCCTCTTCAGCTTCTGAAGATGGTTCTAATTCCGGTTCCACGATATTATCGTCATTTTCTGTTTCTGCGGATAATTTGAAAAAGTTCTCTTGCTCCTTTTCATAAGACATTATGATAAAACATTAATTTGATTGTTTTCTACAGCTGCAAATAAGTAATATAAATTTACCTTGAAAAAGAAATAATAGTTATTTATTATACGAGTGTGGAATGTATCATATTAGTCACGAAAGAAAGAGTTTTTAATTTTCATTAGTGACTAATATGCATTCCACACGAGTATAATACAACCTTTTATCCAACATTTTTTTAAAAACTTTTTATATTTTCATTTATCGTTTGACACTGATAAGTCAATTGATGTAGTATTTTAAAGGCGATTTCGGGCGACATACCCGTTCACTTCTTCGGATTACTTACGGTTAGTTACGGTATGATATTGTTAATGGTGGCGCCAAAAATCGTTGGTTCACTTGTTGACACCGTGCTTGGTGGTTAAAACTGTCAAAAATAGTGTCTGACAATTAAAATGAATTAACGGAGAAAGATAGTTTTTTCCATATTTGTCCAAAAAAGAGTCAACGAAAATAATGTCACCCTGTTTGACATAAGACCACGACTCCGACTGTTTTGATTTTTGACATTTCAAAAAAAGACAAGATAAAAAGAGATAGAAATTGTGAACAGAGAGCTGACCCGACTCGCAAACCCGTTCAGCTGTGAGCACTAATCAGCATACCGGGTATGTTGTTCCTAGTGCCCGAATGTGTGAACGTACCTGAACGCAACATACCGCAAGTGAACGGTTGTCGCGTTGTCGCCCGAAATCGCCTTAAATTACAAAGTGTCCAAGGAATGGTTGTCATGGTTTTGTTTTATTGTAATTGAAAAAAAAAATTTTGCTGCAATAATTATTATTGTCTGTCATTAGGAATTATTTGAAAGAAAAATACAATAAAATGGGTGAAAATGAGGATCTTCCTTTAAAACGTATTCACTTAAAAGCACAAGCAGCATCTTTGAATTTAATTCCGAAGCAAGTAACAACTAACTCGTTTCTCGTTTTCGTTTCATCAGCCGTACATGACAGCTGTCATTTTGTAAAGATAAGTAACCTATTTTAGCATAAATGTTAATATTAATTTAAATAAATAGGTTTCATAATGTTGAATTATTTCAATAATCAAATAATTTTGTAAAATTGTTTTTATTTATATTAAAAAAAAAACACACAAAAATCGGTAATAGTCCTCCGTGGCTTCTAAAATATTCTCTCACGGAGTGACTAATGTACATTAGTGATTTCAAATAACCATAGTAACAAGTATATTATGATTCGGTGTTGGATAAAAAAAATATATACAATAATTACGGGATCCCTATACGGTGGGGTATTAGATGCGCGCACTAAATACAACAATTCCTACTCTCATATCAATAGCTTACCAAGTGAGTTTGCTGAAAGGGTTAATAAGAAGATACATGAAGTCTAGCGCAGCTAGTGCTATTTGGAACTTCAATGCGTCGTTGCAAAACGTTGGGGTATATAATATTCGACCGTACCCACGACGGGTTAAGATAGAATTAAATTTTACTAATATTAAGAATTCGATTATTAAATTTCAATGAGTATAAATAAAATGACGACAATCATCTGGGCTATAGATAAGTGGGGACGGTTCGTTGATTTTATTGCAACACGAAAAATAGTTAACAGTGACGCTGTGAAAATACCTTAACATTACCAAACCTAACCCACAATTTTGATATTCTACACATCACCCAGTCGTCGCCGTCTAGTTGACGGTGTTCGCAAAACATGATCATTATTAAACAACAACAATTTCGACAGGTGATGTCAAGATACACGAGTAGGTTATTTTTCCGATGTACAGTTACTTACATAGAGCGGCTAAAAGGAATATTAAAAGACGGATGTTTTGACTTAAAATTAGTTTTCTGTTTACACTCTCACTCAGTAGTTTTATTGGCAATCTGTATTCTAAAGATTGCCAAAAATCGATTAATTTTCCAATAATAGCCGATTCAATTCAACAATATAAAAGTACTAACCTGTTTATTTTTATCTTATAACCTTTGCGTGTGAATTACGAACATTTATGTCATCGCGAAAACATTAAAAATTAAAATAGAATTCAAGGTACCCGAAACCGTACTTAAGGGAAATTAAAAATAATTATTATAATTTAATAAACAAACTAACATTATCTGTGACATTTCATGAGTACTCAACATTATAAACTTAATTAAAATTTCTTTCAAAAGGTCACATAGAGAATAATTATCTGTCCAAAATAGTTTGTAATTTCCAAAATTTAGTAATTAATTCCAAATTGTAAACATAATTTCATTTCACGTTTCTAGACATCTGGACAGGTGTCATATTTGATAAAGTATGTTTCCGTTATTACAAATAGAGAAACTAGATTATTCCTAAACGTACATGTACATGCCTGTTACTATCATATTAATTCTGTAATTATGTCTAAAATGAATTAGGAGATTACTAGTAACCTTATCAATTTGACACATCTTGAAAAGACAAAAATAAGACTCGTATAACTGTAATTTTAAATAATACAGGATGAGCCTGGGAAGATGCCCCCCCCCCCATTAACTTTTTTATTATAAGTAAAAGAAAAAAAATACTCATATAAAAGTTTTATTATTTTAAATACATATAATATTTATAATATTTGATGGCAGATGTAAATATTTTTTTTATAAAGTCAGGTTTATTGATATAACTACAGTCGAACTTCTGTAACTCGAACTTGTGTTACCGGCACCTTTTATATATTTACAATGTATTTTCACCTCTCTAACTCGAATTTCTGTAATGCTCCAGTAACATTGTTGTCTCTATAACTCGAATTTTCAGTGCAAAATAAATTGAAAGCAATTAATTTGTTATTTTTTCTACCGAACATGACTTCCAAACTACAGCCTATTGATCAAGGCATTATAAAGAGCTTTAAATTTTGGATAGTTTTGAAAGTCATTCGTGCATTTCCAAAATTGATATTCATGATTGCGTTAACACTGTGTCCACAGCACAAAAATCCACAATTGTTTTATAAAAGCTGGTTTTGAAAAAAGAAGTTACTATAATCAAGAAGACGAAATTCCATTAGCACAATTAAATGAAAAAATCATCAATGAACAATAGATGCTTTTGGGTGTGGCAGAGTCATGTAACAATTTTTTGGAATTGAATAATGCAATTGATGTGATATCAATGGATGATTTTATGAATCTTGATGATGACCTTATTACCAGTGAAATTCCTACGGACGGAGAAATTATCGCTACTATTGCTAAACAACATGAGCTTCAAGACAAATCGGATGAAAGTGACACCGATGGAGAACTGCCCAGGGGAGAAACCTTCTCATCAGGAAATGATAATAGCATTGAAACAATTCAACTATTTTTTACTATCAATGCAAATACATCAGATGAAATATTTAGTTTATTCAATAAAATAAGAAAACTTTATGAGTTAGCATGCATAAACCAAACATCAATCGTTAATAATTGATTACTTAAAAAAATAACTTTTTTATTCAAAAATCCATTTTTACCTCTCGCCAAGACAGGTATTGAATTCATGCTAAAAGTCGCATATACAGATTTTAGTGAATAAACACGTTTTAAGGTCCCTAGAATCCGATTATAAAATTTTTACGACGATGTCTCTCTCTCTCTCTCTCTCTCTCTCTCTCTCTCTGTGTGTGTGTGTGTGTGTGTGTGTGTGTGTGTGTGTGTGTGTGCACGTGTGTGTGTGTGTGTGTGGGTGTGTATGTGTGTGTGTGTGTGTGTGTGTGTGTGTGTGTGTGTGTGTGTGTGTGTGTGTGTGTGTGTGTGTGTGTGTGTGTGTGTGTGTGTGTGTGTGTGTGTGAAGAGTTGATTAAGTTTTGGTAACAATTGGACAACCAGAAAAAAAAATCGTAAATATTATTTATCTAAAATTTATGTAAGTACTATAAATATAAATTCATTATTATATCTTTTATAGATTTAGAGATAAAGAAATGCATATAAAATAATTTGATGTAAAAATCTCAGATCAAACTACTCCAAGGCAAAAAATTCAAATGTTTGTAATTGAGACATTAATGTCACTGTCAAAAATATTTGTATGCCACTGTCAAAAATATTTGTACATCATTATGAAGATTATGAAAATAAAAAGTCAACAACGCAAAAGAATATACGTAAAAAAGAATATAAAAGGAATTTGTGAAAAAAATGACGAATATAAAGAAGAAGAAGAAAAGGAAAGTAGAAAAAGAAAATTTCAGGATATTGAATATAAAGAAAATGTATGTATTGTACATAATTTATATTAAAATATCCCATAGATTTTGCAAATATATATATATATATATATATATATATATTATTTTGTAGAGAGACATGAATATGTATTTTTATTAAAAAATATTATTTGTTTTATGCGTACAACCAGGTAAAATATCTGGCGAGAGGTTATGTGCTGGCCACATCAGATTTTTTTGTTTTAAAGAATGTTTAAAAATGTTTTAGAATTATGTATTTTTTAAATAAAACTTGTTTGTAATAAGTATGCTTTTTCTCTTACTCGAAATCTCTATAACTCGAAGTAAATTTCGCGGTCTCTTGAGTTTCGAGTTACGTAGTTTGGAATTTATCAATTTTTAATTTTTAAATAGCAACCAATAATTAATTTACTAAAATATAAACCGCCATTTTTTTCTCTTATAGACCCATTTATTTATTTCTTTATTGATATACAGTAGTTTACATTTCCAAACCACTGCGTCTTTTATTTAGTATTCCGTAATGTATTGCACATAAATTAAGTACAAGCGAAGATTACCTAATTAGCTTTAATGTTTATGGCGTACGTATCATCCTCACAAATAGTGTAGCAAAAACTTAATTTATATTTATTACATCGTACCATAATTGACAGAAAACATTCTACTTCATAACATTATAATCTCGTAACATCACTAATTAACTGCAAAGCCAGTACTCAACCCTAATTATCCGCATAGAGATGCAAACATTGTAACGCTAAAAATCCTCTACTCTGTGGCGTGGTACAGTTTGCGTTATCTACCGGAACGCAAATTCTAAGATGATACAGGGAAATAAACACGAGTTATATCATGATTATGTTGTTTTTACTGTAATTAGATGGTTAGTTAAGTTATACCAGACTTGCTACTTTGCATTTATTATGAAATTGTTTCCTTTCCTACTCACTGGAAATGAGATTTCGGCGAGTAGCGTATAAATTGGAATGATTAGAATGAATGGGAATGAAAGAGGAGAAAATATCAGCATCTTTTCTGAAGATAAATATAATACGAAAAATTTTGTATGAAAATTGGTCGCCACTTAACGACTATCTGCAAGTTAATATTGTAGGGATACATATCTGCGGAATAAAAAACGCGCCCATTGTAAGGACAACATTTTTCGAACTTGACCAGTAGGTAAAAGCAAAATCGCTGAAGGAACAGAATGCTACACATCACAAAATGTTTTACAAATTGGGAACAAAGTTGGCTTAAGTACTCGTATTAGATACAACTCTTTTTTACTTCCCGCTGCCCTGGTCAGGGAGGTATAGGGATTGCGCTAAAAATTGCATATCGAGATTTTGGTAAATGACCACGTTTTAAAGTCCCTAGAATCAAATTTTAACATTTTCACGATGATGGCTGAGTATGTGTGTGTGTGTGGATACTTCACTCTAATTCAAATACTATCATTCAGAAACTTTGAAACCTTGTATATCGAACTTTTTTTGTAATGGAAAGAGCCCATTAGATTTTGGTGAAAATCGGATAACCGGAAATGGCACTTTACTAGAAGGTCGAAATAGCTTCTCTTCGAAAAATACATGTAACTGACAGATGTATGTCACTATCAAAGAACTAATCATTTCAAAGTAATATTAATAACGTTTTAGAAAGAAAAAAGTAAATAGAACAATAGAAAAGAAATTCAATACAGTTTCCCGCATAAGTAAATACGTTGGTATGTATTTAGATTAATAAAAATTAACGATTCACAAAAATGTTTAAGCCAATCCTCATTTTTGGATTAGTGAATTCTATTCTATCCCATACATACATACATAAAATCACGCATTTCCCACTTAGTGGGTTAGCACAAACCCGAAAGAATAACAATAACATCATCCAAAAAAAATCAGTCTCTATTCTATCCCGGTATTTAAAATTTAATCATTTTATTATAGCTCCGGTGGCTCAATAGTTAGAGCAACGCCTCAAGTCATGAGTGCCCTCGGTGCTCTGGGTTCAAATCCCACTAAGGCATGGATGTAAACCCACTCAGTAATTGGGATTTAATCCTGTTGATGGGTTTAAAAATGGTAGATACTTGGATTAGATTAGACAATATTTTAAGAAATAAACTGTCAAAATTAGATTAAAATTCGCTATCCAAAAATAAGGATTAACTTAATCTTTTTTTGTGACTCGGGCTGTATGTGGCGGGAGGTATTGTGTTGCCCACACCAGATTTTTTATTATTTACTTTTGCTTGGTTTCATCAAAACAGCACCTTGTTTGAGTGAATTTACTACTCTACCCAATTAAAATAACAATCAATATAATCAAATTTACATTTTTAACTTTCTTGTGTCCTTCCTTTATTCTTCTTCCAAGTGCTTTAACTTCAGTCTTCGTATCTATGCATCAACAACGGTGCAGACTAAGCTAATGGCTACCGATGGCGGGATAACCTGAGTGCTGAATTTCCACGGCACACGGCACCACGGGGTAAAAACACCCGGAGTACCCACACCAGATCGCGATAAACAACGTTTCACAACGATCGGGAATTTGCCAAGCGCACAGCAAATATCTCCCTCCTATTCTTCACTAGATTGTTTGCCGAGCTGATGAGGAAAACGACGGATTTTATTAAAGAACGAGAGAGATTTTTAAATTGCGTTATTGACAGATAGTGTTTGATTTGAAGTTTATTATAAGTTTAAATATAAAAGTTATTTTTAAAAGAAAATTCAAAGTACTCATGTATGTATTGAATTGATTGGATAATATAAGGTAATCTGAAATCTAGTCAAGTATTTATCAAACTCTAGTCATACATACGCTACAATAAGTGGTTGTGATATTTGATAATGTCAATGTCAAGTACAATGATAATCATAATAAATCATTAAATTACAACTGATATTAAGCAATCGCATGTACAATAATAAAAATAAGCTTTTCGCCACTTATTATTTTGTTTTGTAGCAATTTTTATTTGTTCATTATTTTCTCTGACTAAATATAATAAGTGGTACGGTAAGTCGTAATATCCCTGTAAAAATATTTCGATAATAAACGTACCATTTATCATATTACCTTTTTTTTAAATATTTGTAAACACAAAGCTTCGAATAGTAAAATTCATCGATTCGAAGGTTAAAGTAGGTACAAACATTTACAAGAAACTTTTTTATATTACTATTTTTACAGACATTCGCACAGTTTCCATAAATTTCGTATTTGCTTTTATAAAGCTAGAACCTACAATAAAGCATAATTTTGCAAATTATGAAAAAAGAGTAATATTGTGTCTATAATATATAATAATATATAAATACTCCTGCTATAGGTATGTACATAGGTACCGATTTTTATAAAAAATAAGCAGGAAGAAATGTCTAAATAATTCTAAAAATCAATATATTTTTATATACCAGAATAACCAAATTCTACTGCTGAGGAACCAGCATTCATTAAACCAATGTCAATTCTTAAATAATTTGGGAAATTTCTCGACGTGGCATAAATTAGGTGTTAACAATTAGTCGAAATCTCACTTAAACAGCATTTATTCTCATACAATACCGACGTCGGTACACTATGCACATTCTTATGAATAAGTAAGATCTTACAAAATACATTTCTAGAAAAAAAAGTAATTACTGTGATTATTAAAATTTAGTACCATACTGTGTTTAAATCACACAATTAATGAAACTTGTAAGCAACATTAATGGTGAAAACTGTCAAGTTTCACAGAAATGTACTCTCGATATTAATAATACTTGATTTTATCACTCATTGCCAACATTACAATAGCTATTTGTGTATTAAGAGCGCAAAATAGGACATTGTCGATTGAGAGGTTGTTCTCTCGAAATCAACAATGTCCATTTGCGCTCTAAACACACACAAGATTTTTTCTACAGTCGCCACAATGGGGTCCTCCACCATAACAAAAATTTATTTTTTATTTATTTTTACTTATCGGTATATTCCATTCTTCTTGAGCTATTGCTTCAATCTAATGTAAGCATTTTATAATTTTGTTTTTGTAAATGAATGCCCTATTTTATTTTCACAGCAGTGCGGCATTTTGTTTGGTTATGTAAGTGGGTAATGTGTAACTACAGTGTCATTAATTCCTGACTAAACGTTTCCATTAAGAATGTAACCAAGTAACATTTCTCAACATTGTATAGTTAGAAATTTGAGGAGCGAGCGTTTTTTCTACTTTGTCGCTCTAGAGCGGCAAAGTGACATTTTGCGTTGACAAAATAGAGCGCAAATGGCTACTTTGTATATAGACTGTAGAAAAAATTTATTATTGAGAACAAAAAATGAGAAATGAAAAAAACAAACAATAATAAAAAAAAATATCAAAGTTTTCTTGTACTTGAAGGTAATTGGTCTCCTTGCTCACATGTAGTTGAAGTTCCTTCTACTTATTGTCTTATTGTCCTTTCTCTGATTTCGGTTGCTACATACAACTCTCCTAATAATTTTAGTAAATGTGGCTGCTCTTGTTCAAAATTCATAATTTGTATAAATAAAAGTAAAATTATGCTTTTCTGATTAAAATTTAATGATATAGAACTTAACGTACTCACAAATTCAACATTAACAAAAATAACTTAAATCAAAAAGTATATTACGTGCAATCAACAAATCACTAGTCTAGCTGACACTAAATCTAAAAATGAACAGCTACATGGAACAACAAGATGTCAGCATCCCCCATCACAAAATTATTACGAATTATATTAACACCCGGTCTGTGAGACTTTAGGGTTGAACTAACTGTACTATAAATATACAGGGTGTAACAGCTAAACGAGATATCTCAAATAATTTCTATATTATTAAAGATACAAAAAAATACAATAAGGCGATTTTAAAGAAGACCAAGGAGAAGAGAAAAAAAATTAAATCAGTGGTTTTCAAGTTACAAGACAATGTTATATTTTTTAAATGGGATGTTATATATACCTAATTTCTGCTGTTACAAAGCATGCAAAATTAATTTTGCTTATTGATTCAAATGCAAAATTTTATGTTCTACAACTTTTATTTGAAGATTTTTTTTCTAAAATAATTTGGGGAGCAATGCGCTAGGAAAAACGGTTATCCCATGTTAAATGCCTATGTAACGGATTTCGAGCGCCACCCGGTATATATATATATATATATATATATATATATATATATATATATATATATATATATATATATATATATATGAAATGATTATATGGTTGAATTCAGAAAAAAAAAATACTCTATCGAATGGGTCTTATATATATATATATATATATATATATATATATATATATATATATATATATATATATATATATATATATATATATATAAATATATATATACCGGGTGGCGCTCGAAATCCGTTACATAGGCATTTAACATGGGATAACCGTTTTTCCTAGCGCATTGCTCCCCAAATTATTTTAGAAAAAAAATCTTCAAATAAAAGTTGTAGAACATAAAATTTTGCATTTGAATCAATAAGCAAAATTAATTTTGCATGCTTTGTAACAGCAGAAATTAGGTATGAAAATGTCGAAAATCTACTCAAAAGTAGTGATAGCCATGGAATTAACAAAAAGCTTAACAAACAAACGTGTGTTTATCTGTCATAAAATTTAATTTACTTTTTATTATTTAATAAAATTATCACAACGAAAAATTCTTAAGCAGAATAATAACTTAATTCTTCTATACTGTTCAAATACTCATTTTTCTTGACAAAAAGTCACAATATTTGACATTTAAATCATCACATTTGTTTGTCTTTTTTGTTTTAATTCCATGGCTAGCACTATTAAACTGAAATTTTCAAAAATTTCATATTCAATTTCTGGAGTTACTGAACATACGAAATGAATTTTGTTTACTGATTTACATGCAGAATTTTATATTCTACAACTTTTATTTGAAGATTTTTTTTCTAAAATAATTTGGCGAGCAACGCGCTAGGAAAAACGGTTTTCCCATGTTAAATGTCTATGCAACGGATTTTGAGCGCCACCCGGTATATATATATATATATATATATATATATATATATATATATATATATATATATAAAATGGAAAAGTACTCAATTGAAATTTAAATAAATTTATTTTTATAGATATTTTTCAGAAGGCTATGTACGAAAAACAAAATTCTATTTTTTAATTTGAATTATTTAGGATAGAAATCAATAGAACACTGTTTATAACGTTATTAACAAATATTTGTTTAATTTTAATTTAAGATCAATTGTTTTTCATACATAGCCTACTGATAAATAGCTATGAAATTCAAATTTATTTAAATTTCAATTAAATTTTTCCCAATATTGTTGTTATTTAAGTATATAAAATAATCACACGGTTAAATTCAAAAAAATATACTCTATCGAATGGGCCTAATAATATATATCATCCCATTTAAGAAAATATAACTTTTGTATGTATCTTGAGAACCACTGGTTTAAAAAAATATTTTCTCCTCTAATCGGATGTCCCCCTTGGTCTTCTATAAGATTCATTGTCTTATAGTATTTCATTGTATATTTAATAATATAAAAATTATTTGAGGTAGCTCATTTAGCTATTACACCCTGTATAACAAATTTCGGTGTTGCTACACTGTTCAATGTCATTTTAGTAGATTATTTGTGTATAATTTGTTGTTAAAAACCATTTACTATATCAGAAACACATGTGGTTGCAGTTAAAGATAACTTAGAATATAATTTAAATACTACCTACTGCATAATATTCTAATCAGTGAATTAAAATAGAAATAAATTTTATAGGTTAAAATAAAGATTAGTTAGATCTCACTAAAACATAATAAAAAGCTTAAGAAGCATAAATATCCAATTTATACTTATTTCAACTCAAAAGCGTAAAGTAGTAATCAAAGATCAAACGTTATATTATCTCGCTAGAAATCGAATGCATTTTGATTAGACTTCCACGCCTCAGTAAGTTCACTTATAGGTAAGTCAAGAATTCCGTGTCATAAAAAAGGTGTAAACTTATAATTACTAATTTATTTTTATATAAGTTAAAGTTGTTCCTGTAATAGGAAAATGCCCATAAAAATTGTATTTTCTTTTTACGCAATACGTTTAAAAGTTGCTAGGTAACTGGCATAATAAAATGATATAATTAAAACATGTTTTACAAGTTTAATTACTACGTGATAAAAGTGCAGAGGTAGTCATATTATAACGCAGCAGCTACATTTATTAAAACATGGCATTTTCATGAGATTTTCTACTAACAGAATCAGTTAACCTTGCTAAAAATATTAAAGTAAAAGATAATAAATGTGTATAATCATAGCCTCATATTCAAACCTAGGTATGCCAAAATGTTTTACGAGACCATTTTTATCTTTTTTTGTCAATAATACAATCTTAGTGAGAACACAGAATACATTCATTAACACCTAAAAGTATTTGCTCGCCACTGTTTTTGCACTTTGTTGTTGGAACTGTTATTGAAAATTTTTACTTTCCGTCACCTTTAGGTAAGGAAGGTATTGTCTTCGGTCAAAAAATTCGGTGGTGAGTTTTTAATGAATAAGCACATTTTAAGGTCCCTAGAATATGATTTTACTATTTGTACGATGATGTCTGATTAGAAAATTGTCTATTGGCTAAAATTATTCTACTTATCACACCTACAGTTGTTTGATTGTGGTTTACTAATTTAAAAAATTTGATGTGGCCAACACATGACCTCCCGTCAATTCCATGTTTGAAATAGCAATGAGTTTTAAATAAAGTACCACTTTCGGTTGATCGTTTGTAAACAAAATTTTTTCAAGAAAATCTGTTTATAGATTCCCGTAAAGTAGTTCTTCCGGTTTATCAATTTTAGAAAACATCTAGTATGTTGTTCTCATTAATATGAAAGTCTTAAATACCAAATTTAAAAAGTTTTGGATTACATAAATTTATTTTTCACGAAAATCTGTGCAGAGCTATAAGTAAAGTATGACTGGTTTATTAATTTTAGCCAAAATCTAATATGTTGTTCCTCTTGATATAAAAGTCTTAAATACTAAAATTAGAATGTTTTGGATTATATTTTAATATAGTTTTTCATTAAAACCTGTTATGGGCTTCAAGTAAAGAGTTACTTCCGGTTATCTAATTTTACCCCATATCTAATCAACTCTTTATAAGAATGCAGAAAGCTTAAATACGGAAAATAGAAATATTTGGAAATTTGTTATAAGAGTTACCGTGGACGAAAAAATCGTCACACACACAAACGCACACACACACGCACACACACACACGCACGCACGCACGCACACACACACACACACACACGCGCACGCACACACGAACACACACGAACACACACACACGCACATACACACACACACACCCACACACATACATACACATACACACATACACTGTAACACGAGGGGGGGTCTCTGAAGCTGACTAATAATACTGATGATACTAATGATGATTATTCCCCAACGATGATACACTTACTCAGGTGGACGGTTTGATGGCTGGCGTCCACGGCTTGTGAGAAGGAAGAACACACAGACACTTTACTTTTTACACTTGACACTGATGAACACTACGGACATGAACACAACTTGTTGTTGATTTAAAAACTAATACTTTTATTTACATGATTATTTTATTATTAATTAACACTAAGCCTAACATAACTAACAAAATTGTTACATACACAGCGGACGAGCGTCGCCCCAAACCAAAACTTTCCCATGTTTATCCCATGGCTAACTAATACCGACTCTCCCATGTTTATCCCATGGCTAACTAATACCGACCGTCCCATGTTTATCCCATGGCTAACTAATACCGACTCTTCCATGTTACTCTCATGGCTATCTAAGACCGACTGCTAAAACAAAAACGCTATCTCCAGGATAGGATTATCTTAGGGGTATGGGGTGCATAGGCGAGGTCATTCTAAAGTCACGCTCGTATATATAATAATTTCCAGACTTAAGATCAACAAATAAATGTCGTGACTATCATAATATGATAAGAATTTATAAACTGAATTTTGACTTAAATAGATAAACAGAGTTAAAATATGAATATTGAAACTATAATTTAGAAGAGTTTATAAAAAATTATTTATCTGTTATTGCGCTTACCCTCGCCTTGTCACAACACACATACACACATACACACATACACATACACACATACACATACACACATACACATACACACATACACATACACACATACACATACACACATACACACATACACACATACACACGTACACACGTACACACGTACACACGTACACACATACACACATATACACACACACACGCACACGCACGCACACACACACACACACACACACACACACACACACACACACACACACACACACACACGTGCACGTACACGTACACACACACACTCCCCGATCAATGTTTGATGCACTGATAGACATTTTCATTTAATGTTTAATAAAGGTTGCAGACTGAAATATCTGCAGATATTATGGAATAAACTGATTAAGAATTTACAAGCACTTAGAACAGAGTTAACGAAGTCTTCTTAACCATTAATCCCATGCGACAGAGATTCACACGGGGTAATTTATGCCGAAGTTATAAATTGTTGGACTTTTTAAATCAATCATGGAGAAATCCCAGAGATTATTTTGTGTTTCGTGGAATTTCATACATTTTAATGCCACAACAAAACTCCTGTTGAATAATAAATACAGGCTAATCTAGCGCATCTATTACACTTTGTAATGTATTTTGTTTCATATGGAAATCAGGGAAATATGCTTGTTTCTCTAAAAATAGAAACAAGGAAATACTTAGAAATTTAAATACTGCACTATAAACGAAAGAATATTATACCTACGAGAAAGAACTTTAATTCTACGAAATAATTTTTTTTTTTTATTCTAAAGATGGAAAGAAATGATAAATATAAAGAAATAAGAGTTATATAAAAATATTAAGGATTATAAAAAAGGGTATATGTTATAACAATAATTTTATTTATAATTAAATATATGCAAACCCATGCCTAAATAAATTAGCAGAATGAAAAACTACAGAATATGAGACAATGAATTTTCCAATTTACATATTTCAGAGTGTTTTGGAATTATAGTGAACTACTTTTTTGTTAAATCTAATAACAAACAAAACATCACTAGCTCCATGGCATTCTGAAATTTGCTGTAAATTAGGTATTTTATTTGCTGTTTCTTATGTAAAGCAGTTACAAAAGCAAAACATTAACACTGTACTTCTTATACAGGCTGAATCACAACTTCGTGCACAAACTGAATAAGTACTGACTAAAACACATTTAGGTTACCTCTCAAAGATAAACAAAAACTTTAATTTATTCGAAGTCCTAACTCTTATAGTTTTCGAAATAGCAGAGGTAAGTAAATTCCGTAAAAACTCATTTCTCACTGCCTTTATATCTCGGAAACTATTGAAGGTCGGAGGCATGTTGATTAATTTTTTACTCATTTTAGTCAGTTATGCACGAAGTTCTGAATCACGCTGTATAACACATCTCAAGAGTAGGCATCCGATATACATATACTGGGTGTTTACTTTTTTATGAATAAAAAATACCATGTTAAAATTTTCAATCAGCGATCTCTTTACCTATTAATTTTAGAACAAAAATGTAAAAACAAAATTTAAAAGAGCGCCCCGTGAGGTAAATTATCATAAAAAAATCTACAATTATCTTACAACTGTCAAACTCAAAAACCCTAATTTGTTTTACTTTCCATGGCATATTGAAAATTACTTAAATTGTTAAAATTATTTAGCATTTTTCACGATATACAATAGATATTTATGTATTAAGAGCGCAAAATAGGACAATGTTGATTGAAAGGTTGTTGAGGAGCGACACAGGAGCGCGGCATTCTCTCGAAATCGACAATGTCAATTTGCGCTCGAAACAGACACAAGATTTTTTGTACAGACCTCCACCATAACAAAAAAGTAATAAAATGTACACTTTGTACTTACAGCTTACAGTAATAGTTTTGCAATGAAGATAGGATAACCTCAAGATATTGTTTTGGCTTTTGTTTTTACAAAAAATTAATGCCAATTTTGTAATGAATATTATAAGTTTTTGTATAATTGAAAGCTAACTTTCTGTTTACAATGAAATTGTTTAGAATTAATAAAATTTGTAATTACATATTTTTTACGGTTGCACAATAGCTATTTGTGTATTAAGTCGTTAAAAATTAACCACTGAGTTACTGAATAGGCCCGATTGTCGATTGAGAGGTTGTTGACGCGCGACGCAGGACCGCGGCATTCTCTCGAAATCGACAATGTCCATTTGCACTCGAAACACACACACGATTTTTTTCTACAGTCGCCAAAGTGGGATCCTCCAACATAACAAATATATTTGTTACAATTACATTAAACTAGTGCAGTGGAAAAGTGGATGTCCATTGGGAGCGTTCACGCCAAACTTTTGCAGGTGGCAGCACTACTGTTCACACAATTTATTTTATATTTAATTTTAATTTATCGTTATTTTCCATTCTTCTTGAACTATTGCTTCAATCTAATCTAAGCATTTTATACTTTCGTTTTTGTAAATAAATGCCATTTTTTACTTTCACAGCAATGCGGCATTTTGTTTGTTTATGTTACCGACAAAGCAGTTATGTAGCGGATTAACTTGTGAAGGTAGTAAATGTGTAACTTCAGTGCCATTAGTTCCTGTCTAAACGTTTCTATTAAGAATGTAGACAAGTGACATTACTCAACATTGTATAGTTAAAAATTTGGACATCGAGCGTTTTTCTACTTTGTCGCGCATGAGCGACAAAGTGACATTTTGCGTTGACAAAAGAGAGCGCAAATGGCTACTTTGTCTATAGACTGGAGAAAAATATATTTGACCAATACAGGAAGGTCTCAACTTAACATCAAATGTAATACAACACAAGTACGATACCGTAGTGTTGATAGTTTTTGCATGAAATATTTTTTTTTTTCAGAAATTTGTTAAAAGATATAATATTGAAATGAAATAAAATGAAAATATTTTTAATTTACAAATTTGGTGTTCAACAACGTAAAACAAACAAATTATAATATACTACATACTTTACTAATAATTTTAATAGATACAAAAATAAAGAACAAATTTTTATATTTGAAAAATGTTCAAATTATCTCCGAAATGACTCCACTTTTATTTTCCACAATTTCTTTTATTTTTCATCTATAAAACCATTTCCTATTTCGCTCGCCGAAACGGTATCATATTTTGTCGGTTCAGGTTGCGTAAAACAACAATAACAACACAGATGTCACAGTATCGTTAACGTGCACATACAGAGCGGTTATTTTCAGGACATAACGAGTTCCGGTTAGCGTGTATGCGTGCGAACCGGTACCCCTGGCGGTTACCGGTTCCGATTCGATGCGCACCGGGATTTATTATCAAGGGAATGGAGGAAGAATGAATGGTATCTATCTTGTAAACCTAAACCTTAAAAGTTAAATATGAAATGTGTGATATGGGATATGGGGCGATCAATTTTACACATTTTATTTCACCGTAACTGATTTGTAGGTTTGAGAGTCCCTGAAGTGACTCCTGGTAATCGCCTTCAACGATACAGGTGAAAGTTTTACAAAATGTGTTTGAAGCATTTTTTTAATATTTTGCGATTATAATGAAGTCGTTACGAAACCCAAATACGTATCGAAGGAGCCTTCATTTTTTACTACTAGTTGACTTAATAATAATAAATGGATATTGAAATAAACTTTCAAATAATTACATAAATATCCAATATATATATATATATATATATATATATATATATATATATATATATATATATATATATATATATATATATATATGTATATAAATAAATATAACATCACGGCTTATTACCCATTGCTGGGTGTGCCAATCTGCCTTGTACACAGATATCGGTAATGATGAATTATTTGTACCGTGAGGGCGCTTACCAGGCGTCACCTCACTGGCACTCATTGCTGGCGTGGAGAGTGCACCACAGGGGTCAATTTTGTGCCATTTAAAATTGGAAATATTTGGCGTCAGTCGGGATCGAATCCGGTTCCCCAGATTCGCGACCTGACACTTGAAAATAACCATGTGCCGAAACGTCGTCTACATATATGTATGTAAACTTCAAGAATAAATACTTACAACAACGTTCGAAGTTTTTATCAAAAAAAAAAAACTCACATTCAATTAAAAGAAAATTAGTTGCGCATACCTAATAAATAATTTTCCTTGGTTAAGTCCTGTATAATAATTAAATAAATATACCATCACAGATTTTTACGCAGGCGTGCCAAGCAGCTTAAAGCCTGTTTTATATTATCATAAATTTACACGCATTTCTACAAATTGTATTTATTATGAAATTCTCACTCATTACACGGCCATCACTTTACAACTTTAAAAAAGGAAGTAATTAAAATTCTCAATTTGAACTACTACTTATTTTAAATGTCACTCGTTCATAAAGGTTCGGAACCTGTTCCTGTTACGAAAAAAACCTTATAGCTCTAATAAACTAATACTTATGGCCAGTTTTTCAATCTCTTGTTAAAATTTTAATCATGATTGTTGGCAGCAATGATAAATCTGTCATTTGACAGTTCATTTCGTTTCAATATTGTTTATTTAATCATCGTTAAAATTTTAACCAAATACTGAAAAATTGGCCCTTAAAGTCTTTGTATGAATGAAAACCATCTAAGGCGATAACGAGGACGCAATCAGAAACAAATATTTAAGATGGGTAGTTACGAGTAAATGTACAAGTAAAATAAATTCGTGAGACTTAAAACAGCAAAAAATTGATTTAAAAATATTAGATAGAAACTGACATTGTTCGCGTTCAGCCGGGACAGCCTAACAAAAATTAGCGATAGATGCGTAATGATCGGTATTTATTTTAATGAACCTAGCGATCGAACGCAGATTGAAGTAAAACATATCAGATGACTATTGACTAACAGGTCTAACTGTCTAGTACTCTATACTCAGAATTCATTTTTAAATTAATCAAATATCAATAGTCGAACTGTTGGAGGACGTAATTCCTTGTATTTTGACAATTTGTTACTGTGTCTGTACAACTAGTATTTAACCTTGAAAATAAAATATAGAACATAAACGTAAACACAACAAAATAATACCAAAGGTGACGCGTGTGCTCCACACCATTTCGCTAAATGTCTTAGCGAAATATTTCTCGCTAGCTATTTCTTCTAGTAATAGATCAGTGCTAAATTCTAGCAAATCGTTCAATTAGTTTGCTAATCTATAGCGTTAGCTAGCGCTAGCTGAACGCGAGTATTGGCGCACGGAAGAAAAACAGCAGTCTCTCCTGTGCACGAACACTATTTTTGAAACAACCGAGAGTAGACACAACAAATATCCAATTTATTAAGAATTAAAAGTTTATGACAAATTCGACTGTCATCTTTGTCTATTCAATGAATATAAGATAGGTTTGAGGCTCAAAGTTTGACAAGACAGATTTTTTAATTGTATTAAAGTTTAATTTCGTTTCGAGAATTTTAAATCCTTCTAAAATGAAATATCAAGAATACAGAGAACGCAAGAAATTTTTTAAGTAACTTCTGCAGTTGTTCTAAATTTATTACTGACGAAAAGTTGTACGATGCAGCCTATAACCCATATTAGACAATTGAACTGTCAAAATAATATTAACTCCTTAGGATTTCTTTTGACATATTTTTCCTTCCATTCCCTTGAAACAAATTGTTTTATTTCTGCCATAATTTTGACACTATAAGTAGATACTTAGGCTGTGTCCGATGTCGCATTTTGTTACTTAGCATTTAGGATTTAGATCTATTTCACATTAATACAACTCCAAATGGCACTCTAATGACATCCATTGGTTAGTATAGGAACACTTTACAACAACAAAATTGAAATTCGATTTAATTTAATGCATTAAATTAAATATTAATATAATATTTCATAAAATAGAAGCTAAGAAGCTATTCTTTGAGAGTAAATTAGACATTTTGCACAAATTATAACAACAAACATGGGGGCCTATTCAGAACTCAAAATTTGTGTAGTCGTTATGGTCTTTATGGTTGTTATGTACTGTAAAGATTGTTAAAATCGAATTTGATATTCTCAGTATTGAAAGTGGTTACTGTCAACAATTGTTAAGCGTTTTGACAGCCTTTATCATAACGATTGCTAAAACTATGTATTTATGGTTTTTATAACGTTGTTATTTGACATGTGACAGGTCATTATATCAATCAAATATTATTAATATTGACCTTTCTGCCAAATATTGGTGTTTTTATATTTCAGCATGATGCAGTTTATTATACGTATAGATTCTGCTTCGACTTGAATAATGATCATAAGAACGATAAAGACTAGTGGAAGAAAGTTACTTTTGACATTCTGTGGTATTCTTGAAAACTCTTTGTGATGTATGATGTTTCTCTTACATATTCAATCAAAATAAAAAAAAATTAAATCTTCACATAAATTTTCAAGCACTTTGAGGTCATTTGTAGGAATTAACAAAGCCGTTCTAAATAATGTAGAAGTTTCCAAATATGACATAAATATCATGTTGTTCTTTAGTTGTTTTGGGAAAACGTTTGCGTACTAAATATAATTAACAATTCATTATTTTAAAAAAATTATTGTTGACAGATAAGATTAAGGTTAGACTAGGTTCATATATGTATAATGAAGTTAGCTGTTGTCAAATAATCTGGTTCATTCACAAGCATTATTTTGTAAAGATTGTTAATAATACCGACGTAGGTTCTGAATAGATAAATTCATAAAGATTGTTACAAATGTCTTTATGATAACAATCTTTATATGCGTAGCAACCTTTATGACTGTATTTCTCTGAATAGGCCACATGATCTGTTTAATTAGTGCGCGTCTACTTCAAAGCATAGTGTGCTCCTAGAAAACCTTAAAATCTAATTCCTAAAATCCTAAATAATCAAGTCATTTAGGGCATACAAATTCAGGATTTAGATATTAGGGTGATAAAATTGCAACATCAGCCCAATTTTTACATCATTTGATTAGATATTTGGAAGTGGGTCAAGATTACAAGATTTGACCTTAACAAACCACTAAAGTTATATAAAAGCTTGTAACATATGATGCCAAAAAGGCTAACAAAGATTTCCTAATGATAATGTATTTACTGAGTCGAAGGTGTTTACCACACTATTTCAACAAATATGAAATAAGAGTAATAGGAATAATAATATATCTATTAAGGCCTAGTCTATTCAACATATTCACAAATCAATCCTGAATTATCTGATCTAAATTCCAACAGTTTATCATTTTATCTTCTCCGTGTAATATCTATTAATCTATTCTGATTTATAAAACGAAACTGCTTTTATTTCATCATTTGCATTCCTTGCAAATTTAAGAGACTATCTATTATCCAGTGCATCTACATCGCAACGAACGGTACCTGTTTCTAAAAACTGAAACTGTTGCAAGATGCCAGCGCGCCAGCTGATTTCAACTTTCTGTTCTCTTAACAAGAAACTAAGACACCGCACACCATGATCACGAGCGAGTGATTTATTTACGCAACGGGAATTAAAGACCCGTTAAAATTTCATTACAAAAACTTGAAATTACATCATTTCATGTGTGGTTTAAGTATACAAAAAGAACAGATTACTGTTAAAGACTAACAATCAAATTGACGCCTATTATGATTTATAGACAAAAAGCATTAAACGAAAAATAAAAACATCTTTACTTATTTTCTAAATTATGATGTGTAAAATCTTTTTATTCTTTAATAGGAAATAAGACAAGAAATATTCCTGTTTTAATGACAATTTTAATTCTATTTAGTGAATCATTCGGTCCCGTTGTTAAAATATGACAACATACTGGTTTCCATAGCACTAAACAATGGGTGGTATTAATAAAAATAAGTAAATACTTATAAGTATGTACTTATAAGTACTAGCATTTACTTATCAGTATCAGCAAGAAGTAAAAGTAAATACTTATTTTCATATTAATAATCAGATGCTGATACTTATAGCAAATACTTACTTACATATAAGTATGTACTTACATATGAAATTCAGAAGTAAACCGTGTGTTTGTAAAAAAATATTTTGACATTTGTTGACAGTTTATTTTTATATTTATTTATTGGAAGTTGACAAACTAATCTGGAATTCAATTCTATATCAATTTTTGAAATTTTAAAATTTTTAGATTTAAAAGCAGCGACATGGTCTAAAATATTAATGAAAAAAGTGTTATCTTCACGGTCTTCACCAACACCAATTTGAAAACCTTATGTAATATAACTTTTCGGTTTTTTAAAATAAGGACCCGCAGTTATAATTTTTTAGATGTGTATTTACCAAGACCGGAACAGTGGCGTATTGTCGCAGGGGGCGCAAAAATCGTACTGGGTATCAGGGTGCAAAATTATAAATGGTCACGAGGAGCTAAAAAAAAGCAACACAGCAAACGGCGCATGGGCTTGTGACGCAAACAAGGTTTATTCGTCACTGGTCGGAAACATATCTTAAAAATAATTTCATTTAATAAATGAACACAGAGCACCATCTTTGGATTCATTGTTAACGCCAAGAAAGTTCTGGTAACCATTCCACACTTTCGGGTGTAAAGCGATATAATTTAACAAAAATTTGTTCACTGGGATTTTCCCTACGAATTTTATAATTTCTACGGACTTATACGGCGTAGAACATGTTTTTTAAATTAATATAATGTTTTAAATTTTTGTTCGGTCCCACATAAGCATGATAAATATCATACTTATAAATGCATAAGTAAATACTTAATTCTATAAGAATCTCCGTTTTATTAATACAGTTTTAAGTAATTACTTATTTTGATTATAAGTATAAGTACATACTTTTGTCAAATAAGTATTTTCTTATAGCATCAGCTTTTACTGACACTTTATTAATACGGATATAAGTACTTACTTAAAAAGCTGTCAGTATAAGCATTTACTTATTTTTATTAACACCACCCATTATCTTAACCCATAACTTGATAAACTGTGACTTCGATTATATTGGACACGGCTAATAATCTGATTTATTTATTACGTGAAGTTAACTGATGAAAATGACAATTGTGATTCTGTAAAAATAATTAACCTAAAAAAAGTATTTTTGTATTTCTGCTGTAATTTGCAGTCGCAGAAAAAGTATAGTATGTGACTTCTTTTACAAACTCTTTAGAATTGTTGCATAATACACTATTTATTAAAATTATGATGTATAAAGAGTAGCTTTTCTGTATTCTCTGAAGTTGATGTAGACCTATTTTTAATATTACCGATATCTTTCTATACTCTGTTCGCTGAAACGAGAGAACGTAGAACTAATTCTTGAAGAGAAATAAGTCATTCTATTGATTCGGCTCCAAAATTGTCCTCTTTTAACTTTTGACCAATAGAATGACTTCTTTCTGTTCAAGAATTAGTTCCACATTCTCTCGTTTCAGCGAACGGAGTATAGCTATATTATTTATAGCAGGAAATGTTTTTTTTTATTTCTGTACCAGTATACAATCACAAGATTGAATCTGACTACAATTACCATTTTGAAAACATTTAGGGTATATTCCAAAAATAAAATATAATAACTAAAACCGTGATTTCGGTTACAGACTGGTTCTAGTCACGTGAATATTATAATTGAAACAGTTCGGTTACTTTCGCGATAAATCTAAAATGTTCTATTAAAACATTTCGTCTATTGTCTTTCAAAATCCTAAATTATGAAGTGCAAAATTAAAATACGTAGAATACAAACCTCTAGAAAACATATGCAACCAACAAATATGAAAAGGGGCAGATGTTACCAAGAGAACCGACGAAAAACCACGGTTGCGTTGGTGCGCTTGGGTTGCAACCATTTTAACTGGTACCATGTTTCATAAATGTAAAATTTTTACCATTTGAAATTATTGGATAACAGCGGTGAAAATTTGTTATTTTTGGAATAAACCCTAAATTGATCAAGTATGTTGTCCCCAAAATTTGTAGTATGTGTACAGAATGTCTCATTTTCGATATTTTTTTAAGGTATCTCGAGTAATATTAATGATAGAGCGAAACCGTTTACACATTGCAGGGTCAACTTTTCGAGAAAAGTATAGTAGTCACCACAAGAATTTTCGATCTTCTTTTGTTTCTGAGCTACAGGCAAAAACTCGTTTTTCGCTCATTTTGAAAATATATCATATCTTATTTATTATGATAGTTAGAGAAAAAATGTTTTTACAAAAATTTTACCGTTTTTTAAATAGAATAAAAGGCGGAATTAGGTTTTTTGAAAACTTAATAATTCTCGAGATATAACACAAACTTATGATTTTTTAAATGGGAACCTATGTTGAAAATAGTCTCTCTTTTAGCATATTTTATAAGCTTTTCAATGATATATAACAAGTCTTCATTCTTTTGTTTTAAACATTAATAAAAGACGAATTATTAATTTATTGAGGTGAAAATTTTGGAAATTATTAAGAAACAAATATCTATTAATTTTGTCCTCAAAATTATTCTTAACCAATTATTTTCGGGTTAGTTAAATTACTATTTATCGACGTTACAGTTGGCTCTGAAACAATCCGAAAAAATGGTTTAATATGCTTTTGAAGTAAATAAATTGAAAAAATGAGCAAAACTGAAACAAATATTATTATAAATATGCAAATGATGATCTAGAATAGATTTTTTCATTTGTTTCTTAATAATTTTCAATATTTTCACCCCAATAAATTAATAATTCGTCTTTTATTAATGTTTAAAACTAAATAATGAAGACTTGTTATATATCAGATATGAGATATTTTAAAAATGAGCGAGAAACGAGTTTTTTCCTGTAGCTCAGAAACAAAAGAAGATCGAAAACTCCTGTGGTGACTATTAAACATTTCTGGAAAAGTTGACCCTGGAATGTGCAAATGGTTTTGCTCTATCATTAATTTTACCCGAGATACCTTAAAAAAACATCGAAAATGAGACACCTGTACATATTGAAGGTGACATAATATCATTGTAAAACTGCCACAAACTTAATGATGAACCCTTAAAGGAATCATATGCTTTCGCTCTCTTTCTCATAGTAGCTAAGAATTATTTCGGCTATTCGGTCCAGCCGTTAGCCGGATAATCAGGTTTCGGTATTCCGGTCAAATCCCGAACAAGTACAGACCTAAACGTCGATTTGCTACTCATACAAAGTTAATGTTTTTATTTCACTTTTATAAGTTGTAGCTGCCATGCCTAAAGAAAAATATTCATGAAAATACCCTCTTGGTGTCGTATCTTTTGAAGAGGATGTATATTTGTGAGCAATTTTTTTTACAGTCTGCATTGAACAAAATGTATTTATAAATAAATAATAAATTGTAAATGCACCAGTTGGCAAATTTTTGTTAAACGATGCGGTCCTGGCGATCCAAAATGTTAAGACGCTTATACCTATATCTTTTGCAAATTTCCGTTGATTGTACGAGGGGAGGTCCATAAATTCGCTCCCTTAATATCAAGTAGGCCAGGTAATAAAACAAAACTCAATGTTTTTTGCTTGCACATCTGTCATAAGTGGAATTACAAATTTGAAACAGTTTCGTATAATTAGTTCAATTTTTATATTTAAAAGAGTGAAGTGATTTGAACAAAAAAGTAAAGAATGGACAAAATTGAATATAGATAGAAGTTTAACAAAGCGGGAAAAAATCCATTCGGGAAGAAATGTTGGCAGAATATGGTGACTCTCCTCCCTCCGACTATTCAATTTAAAAGTGGCCCAAGCTTTTTAAATGGGGTAGAGAGTCTCTAGAAGATGACCCGTGCTGTCGTCGACCTATTAGAGCAACCACCGGAGAAAATGTGGATAAATTGGAAAGGATGATTTTAGAAAATGCAAGGCTCAAGAAGAAAGAAATAGCAAAAATATGTGGCATATCAGAAACAACAGTTTTACGGATCCTTTATGATCATCTCGGTATGTCAAAGGACTCTGCAAGATGGGTGCCTTGATTACTCAAACCAGTTCAAAAACGAGCGCGAGTAACCACATGTATAGAGTTTGTAGAATTGTGTAGAGATAATCCAGCTGAAAGTATGAATAAAATTGTAACAGGGGATGAAGCGTGGGTTTATTTTTATGACCCAGAGTCGAAACAATAGTCGATGCAGTGGCACAAGAAGGGCACAGAGCACACCAAGAAATTTAAAGTTGCGCAGTCAGCAGGAAAAATTATGGCAACAATATCTTGGAATCCTCAATGAATTCTTTTGATTGATTATAAGGAAAAAGATACAAAGATAAGAGGAGAATATTATGCTAACATCTTACACCGTTTAAAAGAGACCATTAAAGAAAAGCGTCGTGAAAAACTAGTCACAGGTGTGTTGCTCTTGCATGACAATGTCCCTGTCCACAGAGCTCGCGAAGCAGTAGTCGCACTGCACGCATGTGGATTTGAAGAAAGATATCATGCACCCTACAGTCCTGACAGCCCCTTTTATCTTTTTCCAAATTTGAAAAAGTAGATAATGGGACAAAATTTTTCGATCAATGAAGAACTGAATAACCATTTTGAAGACAAAGATAAAAGTTATTATTTTGAAGGTTTAGAAAAATTAATTGATAGGTGTCATAACTATATTAAAGTAAAAGGGGATTATATAGAAAAATAAATATATTAAAGTTTTTATACAACTTTTCTTTCACAGTTAGGGAGCGAATTTATGGACTTTCCCTCGTATTCTTATTTTTTAATACTTTATAATTATTATATCTGTCGATAGACAAAAACAATCAAATTGAATTCAAAATATCCTGATTACAGAATCATTTCCTGATGATACATTTAATACCTCACGCATCAATAACTTCCGTAGTCCATAATAAAATCTCCGGATGTAAATCACCCCATGTAGGGGGGACAATGCGTTGCTGCGCTACACAGATACACCCCGGTACAGTGAGTATCTATGCCCTCGGTTCTCGGTTCCATGTGTTAACGTACGGGTGTTAATTATCACGGTTCTGTTGCATGTAAATCACATTCACATGTTCCATACGCGGGGACTACATACAGAGTACAGCATAGGAAGCAGGCGAGAACTGGTAAAGAGATTCAGGGATGTGATGGGCTTTGTATCAGGAATAGGATTTAATACATACAAAGGAGGGAAGAATGGAAATTAGTAGCAGATGAGATATACTATGATTTACAACCTAATACGTGTACAACATGTAGTTCGTTGTGAATTATTTGTGAAAGTAAAAGCTGGTTTAAGCAATTTTCCTTCGGTTATTAGGAATAAAAGAAAACATAAATGTGTACAGAAATACCTACTTAACAGTTTATACAGTTTTTGAATAAAACAAACTTATAAGAATATATGTTTGTCGGTCGAATCGCCCTATGAGTGCGGTAATGTAATTCTATTGTGGTAATAATTTTCATTAAAGCACTCAATGAGATAAAAAGGCTATTAATAGTATATTAAAGAACGTGTTTTATAAGACATGTTTTTTTCGCACGCGTCAAAATTTAGAAAACGAGCGTTAGCGAGTTTTCTAATTGACAAGTGCGAAAGAAAGTCTTATAAAATGAGTTCTTTATACTATTTTTTATATTTTGCGCCTTCTACAATAACATTTACTTACTCAATTTGTGATTATATTTGTAACCAATTGTCAATTAACTAAAAATAAATTAGGTAAAAATGGGTTAAAGAAACGTCATCTAGTACCAACCGTCTAAAACAAAAAATTGCGTATCGAAAAGAAGGTCATTACGATACGCAATTGCGTATCGTAATGACTTCATTATGAACGCAAAATATAAAAATATTTAAATGAGTGCGATATGGTATACGGTGATATAAAATTTTGTACGATATTCGTGGCATACTTAATTATTAACGCACTATGTGATTGCCCTAACTCGCCCTGCGGACTCATAGTTCAATTAACAATAAGTGCGTTTATAATGTATGTATAAAACCGGGTCTAAATCCATAGTTCTAAAATTCGTTAATTAATGGGGTCTCATGGCCGTGTATCTGAGTGTCTAGTTACGAATCTGGGGGCCAGGGTTTGATCCCGACCGACGCCAGCAATGAGTGCCCGTATGTTGACACCTAGTAAACACCCACACGGTACGACTCTGTCATTATTACCGATATCTTTGTATAAAAGCAGATCGGTACACCAGCACCCAGCAGTAGATAATTTTTTTGTATAAAATTTTTAATAAAGAAAGTTATTTGTCCTTATTTTCAATGACTGTGTACTCGTTTACAAGTGTTAAAGAATTCTTGATTATTATATGAATATTTCATGGAGTCTCGTGGCCGCGTGCGTGAGTGTCTGGTCGCGAATCTGGGGTACTGGGCTTGATCCCTGTGGTGCACTCTACGCCAGCAATGAGTGCCCGTGAGGTGACGCCTGGTGAACGCCCGCACGGTACAAATATGTCGCACCTAGCAATGGATAATATGCCGTGATTATATGTTTATATATTTACTATAGAACTAAAATATATGTATTAAGGTTAGGCATCAAAATAAATATGCTTATTTGTACATATCGGATGGCGCTGGAAATCCGTTATATACGCATTTAACATGGTAAAACAGTTTTTCCTTGCGCGTTGCCTCTCAAATTATGTTAGAAAAAAATTCTTCAAATAAAAGTTGTAGAGCACAAAATTTTACATATAAATTAGTAAACAAAATTCATTACGTATGTTTAGTAACTCTAGAAATTAGGTTTGTTCGTTCCGCTATGCTGCGTTTTACCGCAAAACGCGGCGGTAATTGTCGCTGCGTTTTGCGATTCACTGCCAATCGCCGCGGTAATAATTTAAGTTACTAAAAATTATTTTTCTGTTCGATCCGTTTGCGTTATATTATTTTCGAAGATACTTGAGACTATTATAATTATAAGGGATACTCAGTAAAAATATATTACTCCATTTTCCATTATTTTAATTGTTGACTATTGTTATCATTTAAATTTACCTTGTTACAAATCATAATTTATATGACATTGACATTTATATATTTTACAAATGTATTTCAATTTCTAAAACTGAAACATTACATAGCATACTTATTGAAAAATAACAATTTTTCCTAATATTTATTTGTCAAACACTGTCATACTGGCACTTCATATGTAGACGCGAACATTACCGCCGATTATTTTTTTACCACCGAGTCATGAGTCACTGCAAAAATTATCACCGCCAGCTGCCGCGGCGTTTTACCGCAAGTTACTAGAAAAACGGAACGAACAAAATCTAGTGACTTTACAGTGAATCGCGAATCGAAAAGAACAGCAAATTTCACCGCCGCGGTTTGCGATAGACGCAGGGTAGCGGAACGAACAAACCTATAATATATGAAAATTTTTAAAATTTAAGTTTAATAACGGTAGCCCTGGAATTAAAACCAAAGACAAACAAATGATTGATGTTTTAACTGTCAAATATTGATACTTTTTCAGACGGATAAAAATTCTTACTAATGGTATGCTTTTCATTTTAATTCCATGACTATTACTATTTTTGACGTGATTTTCGACATTTTTATATCAAATTTCTGCTGTTACAAAGCACGTAAAATTTTGTTTATTGATTCAAATGCAGAATTTCATGATCTGCAACTATTATTTGAAGTATTTTTTGCTAAAATAATTTGGGAGCAACGCGCAAAGAAAAACTGTTTTCCCATGTTAAATGCCTATGTAACGGATTTCGAGCGCCACCCGGTATATAATCTAAAATGCCTAAAGGAACCGTAAATATTATCCCTTCAGTATGTTTCGTTGGACAGAAATGGGTTAGTTAAAAATATGGCACTGAAAATTTTATGTAAACAGTGGACATCGGTTTATTTGTAGGTTAGGATGGTCCGCCCATCAAGCATAATTTGTGAGAAATCCGGGGTAATTGCTTGAAAAGGGTACAATTTAAAATGTAAATAGAATAAATTTATGCAGGTTGGTATTATATAAGTTTGAACACGATTCAGCGAATTATGAAATATGATGGAATGCTCGAAACATCGTCCTTTAATAGGATTATTAATTTCCGGTGCTTATTTTGATCAACGTGATTTGTTGTTATTTCCCGGCTATTATTATCATATAATTTTGAATTTGTGTATCTAATTAACTCATTCCATTTGTCAATTGACTTGACAACTTTATTCCATGAAAATTATGGATAACGTTTGCAATTTTTAAGGATTAATTTTTCAGATCATAATCCTGGAAAATTCTACGATTAGCAATTCAAATGATTAAAAAAATTATATGGTTTTTAATTAAAACAATGGTGCACAGACGACCAATTCGCGAAATAGGTTTCTTATATCCACAAGAAACCAATTAACTTCTGGATTGTAGATTTTAATTGCGTTGTATGTTTTCTCTCTTACAGAACTTTATTCATATTTAGGAACTTTCTACATTCATTACAAATTTCAGAGAGAACGACTTTAAATACACATTTTCGCTAAATTTATTTTGTCATTTCTGTTCTAAAATAATTAATATAAATAAACCATTATTTCCTACACCGGCATAGCGGCTGTGATAATGAACAGTCTTCCATTTTCATACGTAATATAACAAGTGATATGATTATCATCGATGATATTCTCGAGTGAAACCGAGTTGCAGATTTCGCGAGTCCGAAGGACGAGTGAAATATGCTGCTTCGGTTTCACGAGCAACATCTTCGATTATTAATCATATCACGAGCTTATATTTAATGAGAGAATATAATGAGTTTTTGTGACACATTGTGTGTGCTGCTAACTTAACTTTTAATATATTGTATTACAACATGGTTAATTTGACAATTGCCTTATTATTTTCATCGTGTTGATATCAACCCAACAATTATCGCACATTTTTATATCACAATTAACTGTCAATGTCAAATAAAGAAAAAAAAAATCCCTTAGTAACGAATATAAATAAGGTGATAATTTCTTTGTTTTTTATCATCGCTATGATAGACATGTAACTATGGAGATTCTGACTGTTGATTGGCAGAAAACATGTCACGTGACTAATGAATTATATTATATAACTATATTCCATTTAAGCCATTCAGTATTGTAGAGAATAGGGAATACTCTCGAACTCTCTGATTGGCTGAAATTGGAGGCAAGAGCCACGTTTACCCAATGCAATTTCGGCTACTTGTAACTAGCGCTGATATCAGCGCCATCTGCTGAATGGCTTAAATGGAACAGAGTATAGATACTGTGGCCAAAATAATACCTCCCAACATTTAATTTTTTAAATTTAATACATACCTACATATTTATTATCTACTAATGCTGGCAACTATATTAAGTTCATTTGCATGTAATATAACTTTTGTTCCAATTTATGATGTATTGCCAATATTATCTTTTCCAGAAACTTACCGATATATTAATTTCTTTTTATTATATAAATTCATATTATACATTTTTTTTTCTTAAAACAACACTATTATTAATTCGAAATGATTAGTTTTTCTACTGATATTTATCTATCAGTTATACAGAGTACCTATTTTGCCTGTTACCGCCTGAAAATTCATGAATAGGGAAATTTTTTAATTTCTATTTTTGTTTTTACCTACTGTGATAATTGGATTTAAAGTATTTATTTACTGTAAATAATTTACAAAAAGTGGCTAGTGAAATGTATGCTGTGTTGCCTATTCTTAAATTTTCAGATGGGAACAGATAAAATGGGCACCTATATACTGTGAGAAATGAACTGTGTAACCCAGGAGTTGTGTTTATCATATATAATCACGAGTTGTCAAACAAGTAATTTTTGATCAATGTCAAGAGATAAATTAGCAAAAGGCTCGAGAAAAAGCAATCGGAAATTTTTTCCAGGATAAAATTTAACCACGAATGGTATTCTGATGACTATTTTCAAAATAAAAATTATGTAATCATTTATATATTTTTTTTATAGACAAAAATCTTCTAATTTATATTGTGTTTTGAGGTGTTATGTTTAAGTTTGCTTTTTCAACGTTTTGAATAAATTCCTGTCCGAATCGACTCGTTTTTAATAAAAACTAATAACACTGAAAATATATAGACTTTGAACTTGGTAACTAGGTAGAATCCTGAATTTGGATTGGCTTATAAATTTATGAGTGAAATAGTATTTAAAACATAGGTTTCCAGACTTATAAGATAAATTATTTTATAAATTTATCCGCAGAATGAGTGAAGAAAGACTCCCACTGAGAGCTATTAAATATAAGTGCAAAGGAAGAAGAGACGTGGAATGTCCAAGAAAACGGTGGATTCCGTAATAGGCATTTCGCCTAATATCTGAAGCGAAGCGAAGCGCGAAATTTATCCACAATATATAGAGGAAAAAATATATTAATGCAGAAAATTTTATAATCCTACATTTATAATAACGTAGGTAATTACCATTAAAATTTTGTTTGAAAAACTATTTAAAGATTCAAGTAAAGTGACTTCCAGTTATCTAATCGACAAAAAAAGGAACAAAACAAAAAAAACAAAATAATCTGAATGGTAATATTTTCGTTTTAGAGTTAACCGAATCCCCACTCACACATACATTACATAAGACATCAATATAAAAATAATGAAAAAAATCCAGTTTCATAGATATCATAGATTAGGAAAGTGGTTGATTAAGAAGCGGGCATGTAAGGTTACTTTAAGGCTTTCTATACTAATCTATTTTTCTTCAGTCAAGGACGAGCCTGGTAAGCTGCTTTGACTTCTTCCTTTACCGAAAAAACCCGTTTTTACCTTTCTTTTCTATACTATCTATTTAAATAAGAATGAAGAGCAAATGGAGAATGTATGATGAGTGTAAGTTGGGGACGTGGAATGTCAGAAGTGTGAATGGGAAAGAGAATGAGTTGATGAATGCAATGCGAATGTACAGTGTAGATGTTTTGTGTGTAAGTGAGACAATGAGGAAAGGATGTTATGAGGAAGAAGTAGAAGGCATATTTTGTTTGTGGTCGGGCGTTCGTGAGAATGAACGTGCAAAGCATGGTGTAGGTATACTTGTAAGTGAAAGAATGAAGCCGTTTGTACGAAGTTATGGCTGTACTTCTTCGCGAGTTTCTTGGATGAGATTCAAGGTAGGCTATATACGAATCTTCGTTGTGTCCGTTTACGGTCCAACAGACTCCGAAAATGACCTTGAAAAAGATCAGTTTTGGAATTCGGTAAATAGTGTAATTGATTTGTGTGATCCGGGTGAGAGATTGATAGTGTGTGGTGATATGAATGGGTGGGTGGGTGTTAAACGAAGTGAATCTGAGAATGTATTGGGACGTTTTGGTGATTGTCGAGTGAATGACAATGGCGAGAGAATTGTTTCATTTTGTTTGGAGAGAAATCTCTTCATTTCGAATTCCACTTTTAAACATAAGCTAGTTCACATATACACCTACGAGAATGTGGTTCAGAATAAACGTAGTGTGCTTGACTTCGTTGTCTATGATGAACGATTGAGGAGTATGGTAGTAGATACGCGTGTGAAACGAGGCGCTGAACTGGGTACGAATGATCATTATTTGGTTGTATCGCGAATGCGGTTGAATAAATTTTGGCGAAAGAAGGTGAAATGTTCTGGGAAAATGTTTCGTGTAAAATCCTTTGCTCTTTTGAATGAAGATGTTAGAATGCAGTATGTTGAAAGATTGAATGAATCCTTGCCCGAATGTGAGTCTAAATTTGATTGTAATATAAATGAAGTTTGGATGAAATTTAAGGATTCACTCCTCAAATGTGCAAAAGAAGTTTGTGGTGAAAGCAGATTAGGCTCTTGTCCGAGAAATGCATGGTGGAATGATCAGGTGAAAGAAGCGATTGCTGAGAAAAAGAGAGCATATTTGAAGTTCTTAAATGTTAAGGATTCGCCTGGGCGCTTGCGAGAAGAATGTTTGTTAGAGTATAGAAGGAAGAATAAATGGGTGAAGCAAGTGGTGAGAGAAAGTAAAAAGCGATTTGATGACTTATTGAGTGAAAGATTGACAAATGATTTTAGTACGAATAAGCGACTGTTTTGGTTGAGTGTGAAGAGACTGCGGAGTGGAAGTGGTCGAGTTGTGAAAGCTGTAAGAAGTGCGAATGGTGAGTTATTGTGGGATGAATCAGATGTGAGGAATAGGTGGTGCGAGTATTTTAAAGGTTTGTATGGAGGAGAGATTGAGAGGGACGATTGTAGTGAAACTGGTAGTGAAAATGATAATGAAGATGATTATGATATAGATGAAAGTGATGTATGTGATGCATTGGGGCGTGTAAGGAATGGTAAGGCTGCGGGTTTGGATGGGATTACAAATGAGATGTTGAAATATGGAGGAGAGAAAGTATTTGAATGGTTAATTTATTTATTTAGATTTTGTTTGAAACGTAGCGTGGTTCCTGATGATTGGAAAAAAGCTGTTATTTGTCCATTATTCAAAGGCAAAGGCAGTTCGAGTGAATGTACGAATTTTCGCGCGATAAGTTTGTTGAGTGTAGTCGGGAAACTTTTTGGTAAGGTTTTAATTCATAAGGTGCGAACCTTAACAATTTCAAAAATTAGTGACGTTCAGGGTGGCTTTTTGCCTGAGAGGGGATGTGTCGATCAATTGTTTGCTCTTCGTACGATTGTTGAGAAGTCACTTGACAAGAACAAGAAGGTGTTCTGTGGCTTTCTTGATCTAAAAAAGGCGTATGATAGTGTTCTTCGAGATACTTTGTGGGATGTACTCAGGGAGTACGGCGTGAATGGAAACTTGCTGGGAGCGATTCGTGCATTGTATGAGGGTAGTGAGGCTGCTGTAAGAATAGATGGTAGGTTGAGTGATTGGTTTCGTATAAATGTTGGTGTGAAACAGGGCTGTGGTATGTCTCCGTGGTTGTTTAATTTGTATATGGATGTGTTGTTGCGGAGAGCATTAAGTGAAATGGATGGTGTACAAATTGGTGAAAGTATTGTGCCTGCGTTAGCGTATGCGGATGATGTAGTTGTTTTAGGTGAAAATGAAGAGCAACTCAGAAGAATGATTGAGAGAATACATGTAGTTGGAAAAAGTATGAATCTGGAGTTAAATGTTGATAAATCCAAGGTGTTAGTATTTGAAAGGAGTAAATTGGTGACTATGTGCAATGTGTTGGTGGATGGAGTGAAACTGGAGCAAGTGAATGAGTTTGTATATTTGGGTAGTATGATGTCAAGGGATGGTCGAATTGATAGAGAAATTGAAAGGAGAGTGAGTGCGGGGTGTAAGGTAATGGGTGCTCTGGGTACGTTTGCTCGAAACGTAAACGTATCTAGAGAAGCTCGTTTAAGTGTGTATAATGGAGTGCTAGTGCCTGCTTTGATGTATGGAAGCGAATGTTGGGCATGGACGGGAAAGCATAAAAAGAGAGTGACTGCCGTGGAAATGAGGTATTTACGTGGAGTATGTGGATATGTAAGACGGGATCGCGTGAGGAATAATTTGGTGTATGAAGAATGTATGGTTAGGAAGAATGTTGTTAAGAGAGTAGGAATGAGCCAGTTGAGATGGTTTGGTCATGTGGAGAGAATGAAGAGTGAACGGCTTGTAAAGCGTGTATATCTTGGTGAAATTGAGGGTGTTCGATTGCGTGGCCGTCCTGTGTGTAAGTGGATGGATGTGATTGAGAAGGTACTAAAAGAGAGAAAGTTTCCGAGTGGGAAGAGAAGAAGAGCGTGTATGAATGCGATTATGAATGTGGCTGAGGCGAAAGAAGTGTGCTTAGACAGGAATGTGTGGCGAAGGATGATTGTTTCGTAACTATTATTGTGGTCCGGTTGCGGTATTTCGCTACCGAAACTCGGTCACTTTAATATGTTAAGGGTGAGGAATATATGTTGTGCCTATGATGTCAGGTTAGTACGAATGTTGTTGAAAGAGAGACTGATTTTTTTGGATGATGTTATTGTTATTCTTTCGGGTTTGTGCTAACCCACTAAGTGGGAAATGCGTGATTTTATGTATGTATGTATGTATGTATGTAGATTCTCTCATAATAATTTGTTTTAGGAATCGCGCCATGAAACTAAATATATTGAAATAATGAATACGGGTACATATTTCAAATGTCATAGGTCAGTATTTCTTGAAATAAAAAATTGCAGTTCCATGAGAGATTGTCTGTGAGTGGAAGCTACAAAGATACTGTGCATATGTAAGTAATGATATTACTTTTAAATTTTAGATGTCAGTATTTCTTGAAATAAAAAATTGCAGTTCCATGAGAGATTGTCTGTGAGTGGAAGCTACAAAGATACTGATGCATATGTAAGTAATGATATTACTTTTAGTGGAAAACAACGCCACAGCCGATCAGTTCGCATGCCTGCATTCAGTTCAAGCAAATCTTTCTTTGTCTATACGCCAATATTTATCGTTATTTCTTTCCGCTATTCGCAATCCGTAACCAGTCTAAAGCTATATCAGTTCCAATATGTTTCAAAAAAAATTCTGTGGTTTACCGCACATTTTTTAGAATATTCTACATCTTACATCCAATTTCAGATCATTATTTTGAAGTCAAAGCTTGCCCTTTCTGATCTCTTTCTTCAAGAGTATTTGTTAAAATTTTTAGCAAATTCCTTTGAGTGGTTTTGAAATAATAAAGGAATAATCAGAAAGACGTCTTTCAAATTTATGAATATACAGGCCACATGGGAGAAGGATACGAAATCGGTTAAATTATATGAAAGTTACGTCATTAGGGAGCCATTTTAGTGATATATTGCTTAACCGAAAAAATGCATAAAGGTCACTAGACGTAGGCGAAAATGTAAATTTTATAGTTTTTTATTTAAACAATATGAAATAATACTGAAAATATCAACGTTATTATTTTTATATGGGCGTCATAGAAAAAAGTTGAACAATTGAAAATAAATATTTTTGTATAGTTTCTCCATGTTCATTTGTTTCAAACGGCAAAAATACAATTATTAAATTTATAGAACAGAGCAACAATTTTTTTAGATGGATGTCATATGGTAGACAATAACATATTCAAAACGAAATTTGAAAAATGTTTCATTGCTGAGTTAATTAAAAATATGTATGAAAATGAACTTGAAAAAAAAACAGTTAAAAATAATTAACTAACAATATCATTTGTTTTGTCATAACCATTGTTTTTATATATTTGCAATATCAACAAGTGTCAATAGGTATTTCTTTAGAATTTATTAACACTATATCCAGTTTACTACGATAAAGAGTACATAAGAAAAACAAAAATAAATAATATGCTCTTGTCAATATATTTAGTTAAAAATTAACACATTTGTTGTGCTTATTAGTATTTATTTTAACGCGGAAATGGCATGTTCTAAACCTTATCAAAACTATAGTAGATGGCTTTGATTTCTTTTTGTTTTTGCTCCTTATTCTCAGCCACAGCAGCCGTATTCATACCAATAGTTATACGCGGTATAACTTTAAACTTGTTTTATATATATATATATATATATATATATATATATATATATATATATATATATATATATATATATATATATATATATATATATATATATACTGAGTTTAGCAAAGAATCGTATTTGTAACACTTTTATGTTTAGGTTTAGATTATACCAATATGTAATAAATTTAAACCAAGAGGTACTGAGTTTAAATCGTTAAACTAGTTGGTTTAAGATCTGTCAAGTATAGACTACAGACTTAACCTAATTTCAGTTTAAGATTTATTGTGGATAATTATTATTAAATATGGGTAAGTAAAATTTATTTTAATGCATTCAATCAATTTTTTCATGGTTGAATTCGTAGACGAAAAAATATGTAAATCACGAAAAATGCTATAGTAAGCTTGATTTTTATTTGAATTTTTATCTATTATGTGCCTTATTATGTACCTTTCGTGTATTTTAATTAATTCAAATAACGAATTCTTTTTCTCTTCCGTCCAGCTTACGGCTTACGAATCTCTTCCATTTTATTCAACTGCTCTTTTTCTTAAAGAAAAAAAATACTATACAAACTATTACAGTCAGGTGAAATTTGTTTGCATTAGAGCTTATAAGTAAAATAATTATCCTACCAAACGTTTCTAGCAATCAAATAATAATTGTGAAGGTATTGATAACAACAATCAAGAAATAATATTTCGGCTTAGCTCGAGAAAATTGATTACAAGAATGAATCCAACAAAGTATGTAGTAGAAAGAAAAGTAAAATAAATATCCTGCTAAACGGATAATTTTCTGGTATTGTTGTGTAGCAAGCTATGACTGTAATATTGTTGATTACAACAAGCGATTTTGATTATAAGAAAGAATCTACCACAGTTTTATTTATACTCCTAGTTTTTTTAACACTGTACATTTTATTTATCTCCAAATTTACGCAGTTAAAATAAAAAGTTAAGAAAATTAATTCAAATTCACTATACAAGTTTTGTGGGTGCTTTACATAAATGTTATAAAATCCTATTATATATTATATTACTTTGTAAATAACAATTCTTCGTGTAAAGTGTTCGTATAACTTACTAATTATTCGCATTCCCCATAAATAAATAGCCTCATCTATAAATATTTATATCATTATAAATATATCTTAGACGCCATCTTATCTAATGTGGATACTACCAAATTTGTATTTCTCTAATTATCGAAACACAGTTCAATTTACTTTTGGGTCGTTCAATTATCCCTTACAATCGGTGCACCTTTACCTATCGTATTCTCAATCTAGTGTGCTTCCCAAATCGAAATGTTTATCTGGTTCTCGTCCCGCCCAACTGCCACCCAGACCATTATCGTGCTCACGTTTCCTCCACTTGCTCTTGTTTCTCTTTCTGGCTCTGTGCGATGGCGATGCTTTACTGTTTACAAAGCCAGCGCGATGTTTTTTATTGTATATGGAAACATTATATGCAACGGGACAAAGAGTTGTTTTCGTTACTACATTGTTTATTGATGTTAATTAATGTTTTGTTATCATCAAAGAGATAGCGGTAATTAAATTATGGTTTATTTTAATTTTATTGGTTTGTTATGCAGAAATAATGTTTGTTTTATGCTTTGAAGAGAACATTATGCGACGAAAATGTCAATTTCAAAATATGCTAAAAAGCAAGCAAGGTAATATTCATTGTAATAAACGAGTAGTAACTCAAATTAACTACCCACTCACTTTTTTTGAGATTATCCCAAAATATTTTTTATCGATCTCATAGGGTGAATCAGGACGAAAGTACCAAACTTCTGGAGTGACTAAGTACATATAAATATATAATTAAAAATCTCGTTAAATACCCAAAAGTTATAATCAGATTTTGATTTAAAAGTGTCTTAAAAGTTTAGGATCAATGAAATAGGCTATCACATTTTAATTGCCCAACAATAACTTGTCATTTATTACTGATTGTTTAAAATTGATAAACAATGCAACAGATTTATTTGCTCCATAAGATCTTTGTTTGTGGAGCTGGATGAAAATTGATGTATAAAACAAAATAGAAGTAAACAATCGAGATGAACAAATTAATGTATTTTGAATGTTGCAGCTTACATAAATGAAAATCAAGGTGAACTTGGGAGTGTTCCAGGCCAGGATTTATGATACTAGGTGTCCTGGGCACAGTAGGGTACCTTTATAAACAGGGTATGGCCATGGGCCAGGATCGCCGCCATTGACGGGCTCAAGTCAAACATACTGAGAATTCATTTCCCGATTTATTTGTAAGAAATGTGATATTATATTATAAAAGAATATTAAATAACCACGCTAAGAATTTATAAAGGTAATAAAAATTAATTTATTTAAGGGATACACAATTATTATTATGAGGTTATGTAGAATTTAGGATATAGGTTGTTATTATAACGTCTAATTTAATAGCTGTAGTTCTTATTTACATAATAATAATTATACATTCTAAACTTTCCTTTTAAAAATTTAAATGATTGTGCTTAATATTGATAATTTTTAGTTGTTTTCATTACTGTCAGTAATCGTGGTAAGGGTAAGTATCTTAACAAACTACACAAGTAAATAAAATAAAAATATTACTTCACTGTAAATACATATTAAAATGATATGCAAATGTGTTTTTCATTCAAATAAAACAAACAGCCACGAAAATACATAATAATTTGAGCAAGAAGAGGGCCCGATTATAGCCGATGAAACGTGAGCCACGCTATAGCCATACCCTTATAAAGGTACCCTAGAGCAAAGTGCATTTTGGCGCCCTCTCCTTTTTATAAAAGAAGCATTTTGGCGTTATTTGCGCTCTTCAAAATTAGAGAATGATAGATAACAGTCCACAATCCGTTCCAACAAATCTTGGGCTGACAAATGTTTCCGAACAGGGCTGTTGTAAGAATTTTTATATGCTTTCTAAATATTAAATTTAAAAATATATCATACTTTAAATAGCCTCAAATTTTAAAATATCACGAAATTTTTATTATAGTTTTCTCCATTTATATATTTAGTGCGCATTTTTTTTTGCACTGAGTGCATAAATCGTTTTCCATTTATATAATGAGTGTGCAACTGAGTTTTACGTGTTCCATTTATACTTTTCGAGTGAACTGAACCTTACTCAATGCGCACTTTCCTACACTTACTACGATCGTGATCGTCAGTTCTTGCCAGGCAGTCGCACAAGTTGTAAGTGCTGGGCATGGCGTGCTTGCCTACACTGAGTGCAAAACTAAATATATAAATGGAAAACGCTATTAGATTTTTTACAATTAATTTTTGAAATATGGATAATATTTTGAAAAAGTCACCTGATCTAAAACAGAATGTGACTTCAAAATACATACATCGCCTACTTGTATTTATTTAAAAACATAGGTGATGGACGAACTGTTTTCCTATTGGCTGTTAATGACGTAATGTATGTGCTACGACGTCACTGAAGTGGGGGGGGTGGTTGTTTTTTATATAACTATTTTTGGCACCAATCTTCTTACTTAATTATTTACGAAAATAACAAATTATTAAAATAAACATTATTACTAAGAAAAATATTGCATAAAATTTAATTTAAAGTACTTTTTGAAAAATGTGAAACAGACTCATTGGTCTGCGTCGACGCATGCGCATATTACGATTTCGTACCGGTTCAGAACTAGTCCGAAATCGAATATTGGATTAAAACTAATATTAACAGTTAAATTTCTTCGATTTTTGTTGTTCCGGATACCTAGTAGAAAAAAATATAATATCGTTTAGATGCAGAATTTTTTTGATCTACAAAAAATGATTTAACTGTTTTAGAACATTTCAAAATTAAAATTGAAATCGCTATGGTTTTCTGATGCACCTTCCTGTATATTACTTTAAATGTAATGTTTAATGTAATGTTTTTAAATGTATGCAATAAAAATGCGATTATATATTATTATTTACAATGTATTAAATATGTAGGCATTACTTAAACCGGTTTATAACTCAGCTATGAGATATTTTAGCATTCTTTATCCATTAAATTGGAATTTATTGATTTCCTCCTGATATCGACATATCAAAGATTCCATACTGAAAGTATAGCAATCAATTTAAAATGATAATATTTCTTATAAGAATTCCATCCT
The DNA here is from genome assembly GCA_963082715.1 of Harpalus rubripes. NCBI lineage: Eukaryota > Metazoa > Arthropoda > Insecta > Coleoptera > Carabidae > Harpalus > Harpalus rubripes. The sequence continues at coordinate 59,570,571 of OY720452.1, forward strand.
TTAATTTGACTTTTTATTGGCTTTTGAATATAACATCAACCACCGAATAGACAATAAAAAAACAATGTATATAAAAGTAAAAATGAACATCGGACATTATAGTGAAATGTTGCCATAACAACTTATTTATTTGTCGGGTCGAAAGTTGAATCTTGGCAACGAAGAAAACAAACAATAAAATAAAACACGAACGAAAGCAAACGCACAACCGGACTGTCAGAAATTCAGAAGTTTGGAAGTGAAATAAAATATTCCTTCCTGCTCACTGAACGAATGAGACGACTAGACCGTAAAAGACAAATTCCTGCAAATTATTTCATACATTTCATCCTCAGCAAAGATTATTTAAAGGAAATAATTTAAAACCAAAGCAGACACAACAGAAAATACTTATGTACATATTATAGCAGAGTTTTTTAACCTGTTGTCCATGGACGCCTGAGAGGTCCGTGTAATAAACGCCGGGGGTAATATAAAAATTTGTATACAATATGTTGCGAGTAAATACCCGCTAGCCGGGAACACCCGAATGCCGATATTTTTGGTCATTTAAATATATCGAAATGTTACATGGTCAATTTTTCAAGAAACATAACAATATATCATTTTAATTATAATATAAATGGCACGATTATTGAAAGTAGATCATCTATCAAAGATTTAGGTATAACATACCATTGTAAAATGTTGCCTAATGATCATATTAATACCATTGTAAAGAAAGCTTACAGATTACTTGGCTTCATAATTAGAACAACATATCATTTTACAAAAATTAAATCTTGTATATTACTTTACAATGCTATAGTACGATCACAACTGGAATATATGACTTGTATATGGAATCCATTTTATGATGTGCATGTCAAACTAATAGAATCGGTTCAAAAAAAGTTCATTGTCATTTTGTGCAGAAGGTTTAATATTGATTACACTAACTATCACCAAATCTTACAACAACTAAATTTAATATCATTGGAGAACAGAAGGACTATTAATGACATCATATTTATGTATAAATCAATTCATAACATGATTGACAATCAACTTTTTCTTCATTTTTTCAATTTGTATGTTTCGGCAAAAAATACTAGGTCAAAAAAATTGTTCATTATACCTACATGTAAAACAAACCTCTTCAAGAATTCCCCTATCAGTAGAGTGATGCAGACTTACAATGACAAATTTCAACACCTTGATATTTTTCACTTGACACTGAATCAATTGCGCAACTTACTGATTGGTGAATTTCGTGAATAAGTGTTTTTTTTTCTCTCTTTTTTTCTATTAAGTCATTAACTGTATATCTGTAGAAATGTTTTTATATAATTTTTAACAAAATTCTTTGTATGTATACGCGGAACTATGTTTGGTCTTTGACTGTATTGTTCCCTCAAAATTAAATAAATAAATAAATAAATAAATAAAATAAATAAATAAATATGTCCTTCCAAAGTCCCGCAGTAACCATTGTAGATGCGACTGAAAGACTGAAAGGTTTGTTGGGGAAGTTACCACTGTGGAAAAGAAGAGTAGACACAGCAACACTGCGAATTTTTCTTTCATGGAAGAAGTGCTTACTAAAAAGAGTGAAGGCGATACAATAAAATGTTTGTCGAAAAAATTCAAAAACACTGCAGAGCGCTTTCGAAGGATACTTTTGTCCAGAAAAGCTAAATAATCAGAAAACATGGGTGCGAAGTCCATTTTTGATTGGTCTTAACAAAATTGACGATGAAGACCTCGTGAAAGAGGATCTCATTGATTTGAGATCAAAAGAAGTGTTACAAGCGGAATTTGACGCAAAGAACTTTGCCGACTTTTGGTATCATTTAGCTCAAGCTTACCCTCGACTTGTCAAACGACCTATGTCAGTTCTAATTCCGTTTGCAACCTTTATCTCTGTGAGGCAGGGTTTTCAATTTTAGTTTCAATAAAAACTAAGAATCGGAATCGGTTAGAAGTGAAACATGACACACGCCTTACGTTTCAAAAACGGCTCCTCAATTTGTAGGTCTAATCTAGCATAAGCAGCAGCAACCGTCACATTTTGTTGTATTATAGTTACTTGTATTTTGACGGTACAATCCGCAATAAAAATACATTTTTCTAATAAAATATTTGTCATGAAATAATAAAATATTAAAAATAAATATCATTATGCATTGAAGACACATCTTTATGTTGCAGCTCGATCAACTCTAGTACGATTACTGTTTTTTAATTTATACGGAATCCATTGGAAAATTGGTATTTTTTTAAAGATAAAAGAGACAAATAATTTGACATTTTTTGTTTTTAATTACATTCAGTAGTCTATTGCACACGAGTTTAGGTGTCAGCGCGCCGAGAACTCCGAAGATACATGATGTTTTCCGAGTGGAAAATTAGATTCATTTTTTTAAATTAAAAAAATCGTAACAAAATCAATACTTAATACACAAAACTCGAGTCCTTATGCTTGTTTTTTCCTTCCGTCACCTTTAGGTAAGGATGGTATTGTCTTTGGTCAAAAAATTCGATGAATTTTTAATCAATAAGCACGTCTTAGGGTCCCTAGAATACGATTTTACTATTTTTACAATGATATATATATATATATATATATATATATATATATATATATATATATATATATGTAAGTGTGTGCGCGTGTGTGTGTGTGTGTGTGTGTGTGTGTGTGTGTGTGTGTGTGTGTGTGTGTGTGTGTAACAAAAATTTCGTCTGCCATAACTCTAATACTACAATTCCAAAAATTTTAATTCTTTTGTATTCTTCTTCGTTACATCCATATGAAGAGCTGATTAGCTTTTGGTTACAATTGTTATTATAAATATTAAAGAATATTTTATTCTCTATGCGATTTGATTACATTTTACACTAAATATTAAACGGATATAGAGATAAAAAATTGTAAAAAAATGAAATTTCATAAAGTAGCCAAAGCTATATGGAAACAACTACTATATTAAGAAAATTCTGATTGAAAGATGTCAGTGTCAAGTGATATAGACATAGTGTGCCGGAAGGTAATGTACAAGAAATAGAATCTTTTGCAAGGAACTTTCTGTATGACATCTGTACAAACTACATAGAACTGACGGAAGGTAATGTACTGGCCACATCAGATTGTTTAAACTTATTTTAAAAATGAATATAACGATCCGGGTTTTTTAAGCGATTGGAACATACATTGTGCTGCTTCGAAGCTCTGCCGCTCTGTCTACTAGGCTCTTCTGTGTATTGTAGGAATCTGATAAAATAGCGTACGCATATCACTATCAAAAAGTTTTTTTTTTTACTGAAATCGCTTCAAGCCGGTCCGAATAACTACGAGTAACAAAAAGTGTAAATAGTAATACAATAATCTTTTATCTGCAAAATACCAGCATTCTAATAGACGGCTTAAAATTAGATAGCTTTCCGCAATATCTCCAAAACATTCAGCTTTTGTTAATTGTTAACCCTTAACTGGAGACATATTTGAAATTTAACACTAATGACCTGGGATCTCTCAGGTCTCTGGACCTCGTTGATTTCATTTTGCTTTCTGGTTGCAGTCTGGTAGAGTAAATTAGCTTCTAAAAATATGAAGTGGAAAAAATTTAAATAAAATATGATTGTGTCAATAAAATTCACTCCAGATATGCAAAAGTTTTATTTCCGACAGCGATGTAAATACGACTACCATTTTGAAACAAATAATTCGGAATGGAAAAATATATTTGTGTTTATAAAATTTGTTAACATTATGTTTAAATACGTATTCCTCGACTGGATCAAAGTAATACTGCACTGAGAAAAATGACTGGTTTTTAGCAAATAAATATTCATAATTAAGGGGTACTTCATTCATTTAATTATTGCAACTTTGGAACAAATACAATTTAATCTTTAATATGAAATGTATTTTATTCATTCAGTTATATTATTTATTTGACCGTCATTTATTTCATTTAAATTAAATTAAATTTTCTCAAATAAAGTAATATATTTATGTTTAGCATTTAAAATTGAGATTTTTAATAAATAAATTTATAATTTTCTGAAATATTTATTTGTTTCTTACAAATATGTAATTGTTTAGAATTAAATTCATAGTATATTTGTGTAAACTTTATCTTAATTACAATGAAAAATAGTTTTTATTGTATGAATCTATATTTACTTGTCACAAATAAATATTATTTGTGGCAAAATAATATTTCCATTGAGTGAAAAATGTTCTATTTGTCAAATGACGATTTTAAGTGAAGTGACTTGTATGGACTTGTTCATTTGTTGTACGTTGCATCTTGTTTATGATGGTGCTCATTTGTGACAGTGTTCATTTCTGGCGATTTGTTTTTCATTCGTGTGCTAAAAAGTAGTGAATATGGGTGACGAAACAGTGAAAAATATACTACTTGAGTGTAGTTTTGGATATTTGCTTTGCATTCAGTGTATCTTTTATACCAAGGCACATGCATCGGTATCTGTACAGATTGTGTATTTATACTTTTATAATTTTTTATTATATGTACATTAATATAGTTAAGGATAAAATGTGTGTGTTAATAAAAATATGGTATACGAATAAATTAAATGTACTAGTCTTTATTTAATTATTTTCCTTCAATTTTAATCTACTTAGAGTGGACAGGTTATGAGAGGTAGATATTTAAATTAGATTCAAATAAATTATTATATATCCAATAATAATGAAATAAATTTAGCGCAATTAAAATAATTTTTAACGTAAATAAATACATAGTTCTCATGAAATAGAAGATATAATTGATCTCAATATATATTTATTTGAGACAAATAAATGCTTCAAATAAATAATTACATTGCTTCAATTGTAGATATATTTGGATCTATTCAAGCTTAGGATTTATTTGTAACAAATAAATTTACGGTTCACGTAATTATATCTTTTTCTCTGTGTGGGAAAACTTGGAGAAAATCAGTCTGATGAAAACATTTGAAAAATTGTTTTATTACATAGCCGACGTTTCAGCACCAAATATGCAAGTGCACTTGTTTCTGACGATGAACTGCGTGGTTTACATTTTTCTAAAATATTTGACAATAAACTTTTGTAATTCAACATTTTTCAAAAAAAAAAATTCAACTTAGTAAGTTTACATTTCCCTGAAGAAGGCATATTTGGTGCCGAAATGTCGGCTATGTAATAAAACAGTTTTTCAAACGTTTTCATCACACTGTTTTTCTCCAAGTTTTCCCAGTATTATGTTTAAAGTTCTATGGCCTAGGCCGTACCGACGTATCTATTGAAAGTGTTGAATACTAAAAAAATATTCCACACGAATTTATATCAAAGTAAATGAAATTATTTTCTAAAATATGTCAAGATCAGCGTTGGATTAAAAGAAGTCCAAACTCGTGATTCCCTCCGATTGGATTTTTATCTACGGGGTCATCTTGAAATTTAAATTTCAAGGCCGATTCAAAATATTGATGAAATTTAGAAGCAGATTAACATAATCAGAGATTAAATTGAAGAAAGTCGTTGCAATGCTATTTTTAAATTTATACAAAACAGCTTTTCCAGCAGAATTCTATGTCTATAAATTTAAAAAGCTTAACTAAAAAAAATGGTTTTTAGAAAATCTCATAACATAGCAAAGTTACAGTTGCACTAAAAACATTCATTAATTTACTGTAAATAATACAATGCAATAGATTATGCGAGAAAAGAAACAATTCTGAACTTCATTCAAAAACGGCTTTTCCGCATATAACGCATTTTTATCTAAAATACATTCTCCAAATTTTTTGATATTAAATAGTTAATAAAAATTATATCCTATATATTTCGTTCAATTACACACGAAACATTAAAAACCAATTCATTAAATTACTTATAGCGACAACCCAACAAATATCACACTCCAATTTAAAAGGCTAATTCATTTATTCAGAAATTGAATTAAAACTTGCATTGCACTGTCGCGCTAATCGTATTTAATAGTTGACAAAAAGCGCAAAGTAATTCCGCGTAATAAAAACTACAACAGCAAAGCACAGCACAACTTTAATAGTTTTCCTCAACTTGAAATTAGAAAATAATTGGCCAAGGTAGCCCTGTGTTGGAACTAAAAATATAAACTTTTCTCTTCATACTTGTTCTCGCTGGCTAAATGACTCATTGTTTTGTCAAGTTGTTAGTTTGCTAAAGCTTTTAGTTAATTGGGCGAACTTTTCCTCTCCAATTTAAGTTAAGTAGATGAAGCCTTAAGGAAATAGAGAAATAGAGGCATAACCGAGGGCGGTACGAAAGTCAGGCGACAGATGGCGCAGGTTCTTACAACTTTTCTGTTTTCTTACGGTTTACGATGCATTTTAATGGATGCCATATGCAACACACGGAAACTTTAATTCATTAAATATAGCTTTAGCCGCACGAACTAAGTTTAGGAAGGAAAATTTGAAACTTGTAATATTCAACAGTTTATGGCGAAATTTTGTACAAACTTATTATGTCTAAAAGTTTACCTTGTCTTGTAAACAAATTTGTCGGAGAGTTTCTTGTTTACAAATATCTTTAGTGTTTTATAGATTTCAATTTAACAATATTACTAATGAAAACAATTCTCTGAAGAATATGAAGTATTTAATTACTTAGGGCCTTTTTCATAATATAACTTTAGTACTTAAGCGGGCACCGTAGCATTACTTTAAAATAAAGATAAAGTCTTAAAGTAATTTAAATTAAAGTCTTAAAGTAAGCCCCCTTAATAGAAAAATGTGAGATGTTATTTAAAATATTACAGTTAATATATGCACAAATATCAGGGTGTCTTGGAAATAGGGGGACATGCCTTAACCATAGATTCCATAAGACGATATAACTAAACTTAACTATATCCAACAGTGCACCGTTTAGCCAGTATTCTGCTTCAAAGTCCTCCTAAAAAAAATAATTTTGCTTGTAATACCGAAACGCTTAGTTCGATTTGAATGAAATTTGGTATGACAATCCATATGGATTTAGTTCATCTTTTAAGATGGTATTTGTTATTGTTAGTGAACCACTAGTGTATGAAACTTGAGTGTCACGATCATAATTAGACCATAACTTTTTAATGGCACTGTCAATAACGTCAAATTACTGTTTGCCAGAAAGATACATTCAATAGTCAATTTTCGTGTATCTGTGTAAGTTATGATATCTGAAACGATTTAGTCTGAAAAAATTTGATGTGGCCAGCGCATTACCTCCCGTCAGTTCTATGTATTTTGTACAAATTTCATACAGAAAATTCCTTGCAAAAGATTATATTTCTTGTACATTACCTTCCGGCAGTTGTATGTATTTTATACAAATTCCACACAGAAAGTTTCTAGCAAAAGATCCTATATTTCCAGCAAAATTATAACACAAACATACTATATCAATTGCACTTGACACTGACATCTTTCAATCATAATTTTCTTAATATAGTAACTGTTTCTATAGTTATAGCATAGCTGGCTAGTTTATGAAATTTAATTACTTTATAATTTTTTAACTCTATATCCATTTAATATAAAGTATAAAATGCAGTCAAATCGTATAGAGAATAAAATATTCTTTAATATTTATAATAACGTTAAATGAGAAAAAATTATATTTAAAATTGTTTTTTCAAGAAAACTGTTAAAATCTTCAAATGTGGGTACTTCCGGTTAACCAATTATAAACAAAATGTAATCAGCTCTTCATATTGATGTAACGAAGAGAAATACGAAAGAATTCTAATTTTTGAAATTGTAGTATAGTTATCGCAGGGCAAATTTTTGTCACACATACTCACATATACACATCATCGTAAAAATAGTATGCTCGTATTCTAGGAGGCCTAAAACGTGCTTACTGATTAAAAACCCATCACCGAATTTTTTGACCAAAGACAATACCTTCCTTACCTAAAGGTGACGGATGGTAAAAAATAAAATGTGTCTGCACCGTGTAATGTCAAAAAACTAATTTTTAATGACAGAAACAATTGTTAATGAGTTGTCAAACTTCTGAAGTTGTTTAGGAGTGAACTAACATTATTTAGGGCCGGTATTTCCATCTCCGGATAAAGTTCAGGATAACTATCCGTCAGATAAATGATAAAATATCGCATCGAAATAAAAGCATAAATGAAGTAAATTATATTGAATGTCATTTTTTGATGCGATATTGTTCATTTATCCGACAAATAAGTTATTCCGCATTTTATCTGAAGATGGAAATACCGGCCCTTAATCGTGTTATTATTTTGACTTAGATTTCTTGGTAAATATTTTATCTGCTACAGCGACATAGTTCTGAAACTATTCCGGTATTTTACATAATATTATAAGTACAAAATGTCCTTACTAAAATTATAGCTATACATAATTCAAAAACTTAGTTTGGCAAATTTTAAAACTTTTATTGAAGTTCCGTTATAGTTATTGGCGTAACATTAATGCTGAAAATGTTTCCATTATAAAACTCACACACAAGATACTTTCTATGCAAATCACATACATAACAGTGAAATTTCCATATTCGCGTAATGGCTTCATAACAATTTTTCAAATTTGTTGTTTACAAAATTGCTTTACTACCTACGTACATATGTTTGTGAATCACATATCTACGTGAGAATGCTATTACGCCCCCATATACCTATGTCGACTAATTGGAAGAATTTGTTTGAAATGTAGAAACGTTTGGTGACAATGTTGAAGAATGGAGAAAACGAACCAACCCTCTTCATGTTATCAAGTCGTAACACTGTAGTTCCTGGTTCGAACTTAATCGAAAATGGTGTAGATTTCATTTAAACAATTAAAAGGACAGACCAAAAAAATGTTCTAAAATGTAACAAGTACATATCCTGCTATGTACCTACTTTTGTTACTTTGTTTAGAACAATTCAAACTGTTTAAGAATCAATAAAGTTTACATTTACATTAAATTTAAAAATAAGTATTATTTTCTCTATTCTTTAACAGGTCAAAATAATCAAATACAAATACATTAGGTAAATATTATCAAAATATTTCCTCAAACAAAGAAGGTACAAATGTCATGGCAAACTGATATAAGTATAGTTTATTCATATATAATATAAGTGGTAAATTTTTGTCGGAAAAATTTTCAGATTGTTACGAGGGTCGGTTGCCTAGCAATTTATTGAGTGACATTGACAAAAAAATCGCGAGTTGTCAAACGAGTGATTTTTGATCAATGTCACGAGATAAATTGGCAACAGGCTCGAGTAAAGCAATCGGAAAATTTTTCCAGGTTAAAATTTAACTACGAATGGTATTCGGATGACTATTTCCAAAATAAAAATCGAGTAATCATTTACATAATATTTTTCTTGACAAAAATCTTGTAATTTTTATTGTGTTTAGAGGTATTATATTTCAGTTTGCTTTTTCAACGTTTTAAGTAGATTCCTGCCCGAATCGACTCGTTTTTAATAAAAACTGATAACACTGAAATTATACAGACTTTGACAGGTATGTAAACAATATATTTCTAAAACGTCAAAAAAATTTCGCTTCTCAAAACTCACTTACTTGTAAAAATACGACATCTTATTGGCTTAAAGGGTGCGAAAAAATTTTTGTGACAGTGTTTTGCCGAAGTGAAACTTGGTAACTAGGTAGAATCCTGAATTTGGATTGGTTTATATATTGAAATAGTCATTAGAAAATAACGTTGGTTCAGATAGAGAAATAAATTATACCGTCTGACTGATTAGAATGCACACCAAAAGCAAAAAAAATATCACCTGTTAGCTGTCAGTTATCAAATAAAATTGACAGAATAAAGTTATATTTAACCATGTTTTTCAGGTGTGGTACATATTTACAGATAAAAATATTTAGTATTGACAAAGTTTTATTGAAGGAAATGCAAGTATTTGGCATCAGTAAAGTTAATTTAGAGTACTTTCGGAAACAATAAAACATGTAAATAAAATAAATATATCATCACGGCATATTACCCATTGCTGGGTGTGCCAATCTGCTTTTTACACAGATTTCGGTAATGATGACATATTTGTACCGTGCGGGCATTTACCGGGCGTTACCTCCCGGGCACTCAGTGCTGACGTGGGGAGTGCACCACAGGGATCAATTATGTGCCATTTAAAATTCGAAATATTAGGCATCGGTCGGGATCAAACCCGGTTCCCCAGATTCGCGACCAGACACTCAGGCACACGGCTACGAGACCCCAAAAATATGTACATAATTTCATTTAAAAAATGAACGATGAGATCGTTTCCGGCGAAACCAAAGAAGAATTCAGGACTTTACACACCAAATAGTGAGTTTAAGTTTGCCCCTAAATAATTTTAACTATAAGGCCTGGTATTATCATGTCACATATTCTAAACTGTTTTTATACAGTTATATGTTTGTTTTAATTAGAACTGCGAACAGAGAACAATTCAATTATAAACAACTAAGAAATATATTTTTTTCGTCTGTAAGTACCTAAATACCAGACAATTACTATACAAATACAAATTTTATTGCGATATCCGAGTGGATCGAGAAGTCTATTACAATTCAAACAGCTATACACTCACTACAGGAAAGCGTAACAAAATCTCGCTATTCGAATTGAAGTCATTTATTGGTTTTTCAAGAAATACCATTTATGACGTGATAAAAATAGCGGATATGGCTACATATGCATAGCGATAGCGGTTGCTATAGTATCCTTGCAATGTGAATAGTGTCACGTATTGATAGCGTTTGAATGTTTATTGTCTTTCTTATTTGATTGAAAACTAAAGTATTCTTCATAAAATCATTTATGACTGAATCAGACTTCATTTAATAGTTATTTACATAATAAATCCAGAAAGTGTTATTTTATGGAGTAGTGGGCAAATTCAAACAATGGAAGTCTGTAAGTCCTGTACAAACACTTTCCGGACATACTACTTATATTATTTTTCCGGATACCGTTCGAATGAAGTAAAAAAATTCAAGTCATTATTTCAATTGACAGTTAAATTGATATCTCAAGTAGCTAAATACGTTTGCTACATACATATAGAGTTTGGAGCACCGAAAAACGCACCAAAGCGAGTTCAATGTTAATTTTTGCAGCAAAACAGTTGGTGCATATTAGGTCAAGAATAGAAATCTGAGAATCGATTAAGATGTTCCAGAATAATTGAAAATACATTAGTTTCGGTTTCAAAATCGTGATTGGTTTCCAGAACTGAGAACCGGATAATTAGGTTTTGAAATCAAATATCCGGGTAGCCGGATAATTCTAGAACCACAAACTAGAATCGAATCTAACCCGAACCGTTTCCCACCATTACTACTCTATTATGAAGTTTGATATATCAACATGAGACAACTTTTTTAATGTCAGAGATTGGTTCAACTAGCTAAAAATTGTCAAATCAAGCCTTTAAAATAACAGGCTTGGACGCCTGGACTTACGACGCTGTTTGACTTATGTCGAAATAAGCACTGGAGTAGTGATGCACGCGAGGCGAGTCGAGACGAGACAAAAAATATAAAATATCGATCTCGTCTTGTTTTCGAATCTGTAATCTCGCTCTCGTCCTCGTACATTTTTTTGGGTTTCGTCTCGTTCTCGCACGAGTCTCGCGAGAGTCTGGCTATAAAAATAAGCGCTTGTGCACTACGTATTTACGTAACAGTTTTACTACAAGAGACAAGTTTGCACCAATCTGTGTATTTGCAGTCGTATAACTATAATAAAGAGACGAAACACTAAATTCTGGTCACCATATTATTTCAATACGAACATAATGTTTGTTTATTTACGGTCAGCGGAAAATATGATGTTAGTAAATAATTTAATTTACCTCTAAAATATCTAATTTATCACCAAATTGTGATCTCTTAACTATTTCAATACGAACATCAGTTAATACATTTTGTCGTCAAAAAGACTAATTAAACATTAAAAAAATATTTTTTTGTGCAACCGGACGCGAAATAAGCATTTCGCAGCCGCAATACAGGCCGCGAAATTAAATTTCGCAACCGTTGTTATGGTAACGGCCGCGAAATTCATTTCGCGGACGTTGTCATGGTAGCGGCCGCGAAATTAGGTAAATAATCACTTTGACACTTGAAAATTGCATGGTTTTGTTTATCAAATGTTAATCCCATAGCCACCGTGAAAGCTAACTTTCTATATACAATGAAATTGTTTAAAATTAATAAAGTTTGTAATTACATATTTTTTTACGGTTGCACAAAAAATATTGTGTACACCTTGTCCGCGAAATCCTTTAGCGCCCTCGAGATTGTCTTGCCTCGGCCGCAAGCGGCCTCGGCGACAATTTTTCTCTCGGTACGCTAAAGAGTGATTTCGCGGCCTTGATATGCAAATAACTATTTGTAACTAAGTGTACGTAACTTTATTATTAAATATATGCCACTATTTAAGTAAGATTTAGTCGTAAAAAACCGCTACACTGGGAACCAATCACTCCAATCGACGTTTATCCTTTACTTTTCAGGGGCGACAAGAATTTTTAACCATGGTTTTAAGTGGGATAAGTTAGGGGCTGAAATATTGGAGAAAACTAGTTCTATTGGATGCAAAACTGATTTCGTCATTATTTTGCATTTCCTCGCTCTGGGACCGATACCAATCGGCTCAAGATAGACTCAAAAAAATATAGTGAATTCATATAATTTTCACATGTTTTATGCAAGAATTAGCGTTGACTCCACTCCTTATACGATGCATTTTTCATTGAATTTATGAATCAAGGCTATAAGGTTACAAATAATTTTTATTGCGAGACTCTCGCGAGATTTCTTGCTTCTCGCAGTTGTTACATCGATCTCGCCTCGAATTTTAAACTGCAATCTCGCTCTTGTTCTCCTCTCGCATAATGGAACGAGACGAGACGAGGTGCGATAGTACTCTCGCCTCGTCGTGCATCACTACAATAGAGCTAATATAACTACGCATGCGTACTAAGGGTACACCTTAAAAGTGCTCAAGACAAATTTTATCCGAGCCACCTCTAAAGTGGTTTCAAATAAATAAAAAAAATGCGTAGGCAATGATTCCGTTTAATATTAATATTTGGCCGTGCCTCAATGCAATTGATTTTCCCCCATTTAAATAATTTGGGTTTTGGCATATTTTGGAACTGTATTTTTGTCAAAGGCAATAAGAGGTTTAAAAAATCCACTCAATATTGAAATATACACTATGCTCTGTTCCATTTAAGCCATTCAGTAGATGGCACTGCCAACAGCGCAAATCTGAAGTAGCCGAAATTACATTGGATAAACTTGTCTCTTGTCTCCAATTTCAGCCAATCAGAGATGTCAAAACTATTCCCTATGATCCGCAATACTGAATGGCTTAAATGGAACAAGGTATAGAGTGACTCGAGAATATGTGGACAACATTTAAGGACCAAATAAATAAAGATTCTTAAGACGAATAGATACAGCACTATCTAAATTCAGAGGGACGGGTCGGGTGGAAAGGGGTCCACTCTAATTGAGGTAAAAGGCGGAGCTAAGCAATGAACAACTCAGGTAGTGGGAGACGACAGACTACAGGGGGACAATACACGGACTGAATTTTATTTCACTGCAGCTCCAGCATATAATTATCTCATATATATATATATATATATATATATATATATATATATATATATATATATATATATATATATATATATATATATATATATATATATATATATATATATATATATATATAATTATCTTAAGAATAATGATTGAGACTTAAAATTTTGTCCACACATTCTTGGGTCATTCTAATATATATTCCAATATTGAGTGGATTTTTTAAACCTACTATTGGATTGGAAAAAATAAAGTTCCAGAAATATGTTAAAACCCAAAGTTATTTAAATGGGAAAAATCAAGTGCATTTAGGCACGGTCAAATATTAAAATTATGCGGAATTATTGGCATTTATTTGGAACTACTTTGGGAGGCGGCCCAGTTAAAATTCGACTTTTACCTCATTTTATAAAACTTAAAACATATAACAGTAAAAATGTCCAAAAGTTAAATATTTAGAGAGATAAAAAACAAAACATTTTTTAAATATTTTTGAAAGACAAGACAAATGATAACGTGACAATTTTTATATTTTGAGGGTATATTTACAACATGAAATAGCTCATAAACCTCTCTCTGTCTACATGCATAATCTACTATATAACCATCTCATTTTAGTCGATATAAATTTAAAGAAGATTTAAAATCGCTCAATCCTATTTTCAATCCTCTGTAACAAAACCAATTGGAAATAGTATATTTTAAGTCATAATATTTTTGATGCAGCTTGAATTATCAAGATAAACGTAGTTAAAGTTTGGTATAAAGAAAAGGAATTCATACTGTTTATTCCACATAGTTGTAGAACCATAATTGTTATATGGTAAAAGCCCTTTTCCACATATTATAAAAAGTTTACTGTGCACAGAGCTGGGAGTATCTTACGAAAAAAGATACACGATGATATGTAAGATACTTTTAATATCTTAGATACTTTATCTTAGATACTTCCTATTTTATAGGTAATGTATCTTAATTTTAAATACTTTTAAAAATTATCTGTATCTTTTATCTTAAAAATGTATTTTAGATACCTCTAAAATATTTAAGATACTTTTTTTATTTTAGATACTTTTAATGCATTTAGATACTTTTAAAGTATCTAGATATTTTAAGGTATCTAAATGCAGTTGAAGTATCTTTTTATTAATAAAGATATTATTTAGCTTGTTCAAACAAGACTAGTGCGTAGTAGAAGGTTGTAGTGCATCGTGCTTCCTTTCTCATTAGTCCTGTGAAGATTTTTGTTTTTTGTATCACATCAAAATATCACATTTTTAAAAATATGTTAATATATTTTGAAAAATTATTCTTAAGTATATGCACATTTTCAATTACCCATTTAAAATATTTTTTAAGGTACGTGAAAGATACTAAGGACATTTTAAAAGTACCAAATTTATTTTTAGGTATCTAAAAGTATCTACATATTTTAAGATTATCTAAAATACTATAGTATCTAAGATACTTTAAGAGTATCTAAGATATTTTAGGAGTATCTAAGATATTTTAAGTGTATTTAAGATATTTTAAAAGTATCTAAGATAATTGAAGCGTATTTAAGATATTTTAAGAGTATCTAAGATATTTTCAAGTAGATATCTAAGATACTTTTTAAAAAGATTTGTATCTTAAAAATTTACACTTAAAGTATCTAGATATTTAAGTATCTCTAACAAAATTTATGTAAGTATCTTACAAAAATATCGAAGATACTTTTTCAAAGTATCTATCCCAGCTCTGACTGTGCAATAAAAATATACAAATTTTTTCCAATTTAAGTTGAAATGTAAGTTTCATTTCTTTAAAAGTTTTCACTAAACAAGCTCCCTCGTTTCGTCCAGTGGCAATTGGTGCAGGAACTTGATGCAAACTTGGCAAAGTTTCTATTCAAACAAAAGCTTAACTGGCGATAACTTCGCCTCATACAATAACAGCACGAATACAGTTACACGTAACTACAACATCAGTGCACCGCAACCACACTAACTTATTCACTACTAGCGTAATTATATTGTTCACGTTCAATATATAACACGAAAATTGTTATGTTGTGAAATAGGTCAACGCAAAAAAATGTTATAATAGAATGTAGAATAGAGTTAAGAAATTACTATAATTCTATAGTTGTTTTGCTGTTTGTACATTCCATAGATTGTTTATAAATGACGATTTAGCAAATTAGAACGGTATTGTAATTTAAATGAGAAAATACGCACACGTGGCTTGTAGTTATTTTCTAATGCTGTAAGTATTGGAATTTTTTTTTTATATAGACCATGATAATAATATTCATGAGTATACACTGCAGGCTAAAAGTTTGTTGGCATTATAAATATAATATAAAATTGTAGACCATGAAAATATAGGTACTTATATTTTATTAGAAGAAAATTATATACATATTTTAAATAAATCAATCTTATACGTCTACACGTATACAATATTATGTAGCTTGTAGACAAAGTAGAAAATGTCGAAAATTTACTCATTTCCAAATGGCAATGGACCTTTTCAATTTAACGACTATCTTTTTCTAGTCCTGCAAATAGTAAGAAAATGGCGCGAACAACTGCCAGTTGGGCTGTCAAACGAAACGTCAAATATTGCAGTCATTAAAATGCACTGTTGCTGACCTCGGCCGGCAAAAGGAGTTGGCATTACTGTTCTGGTGATATGTCAATTTAAGATTATTTTCAACACAAGAATTAGCATAATGTTTACAAATTTTAGGGCTAAATTTTTAATTGTTGTAACTTAAATAACTAAATTTTGTTATAAAAATAATAATATGCTGTCATTACTGACATCTCGTATAGATTAATTATACGTTCCAACTTTAGGACTAGTTTGTTTTGTAACTACAACTAACTGCACGTGATACAATTGAGTTTCCGCCATCTGTCATTAAAAATATGCGAAAGTATATAAAATATATATAACTAATGTTTGTATGTTATATTTTCAATAGATATAAAATGATTACGCACTTTCAGCTCAAATGTAAGCAATTATACTTAAACTTAAAATGCAAAACCGATAAAAACATATGTTTATTTCTTAGGTTATGAAACATAGAATAAAGTGTAGAGGAATTTACGAAGAATTTATGGAGAAGTCGGTACAAAAAATCTTGTGTATCACACGCCCAAAAACTGTTTTGCGAGATCTCGTATTTGCAGACCTCGCTTTCAGCTCGACCTGTCAAAATAAACTCGGTCTCGCAAATGTTCAGTTTCTGGCCTAGTGATACAAATAACTATTGTAACTTATTTCGATAAGATATTTTAAAGTTATCTGAGATATTTTCACATTTTGCGTCTAAATTTTTTAGAAACAAACGCCATAGATCTCAGTTGTTCTTACTATGCGCAGATCCCCATTGCGCATATCTTCTATCTCTTTAAATTGAAAAGGTCCATTCGGTTGTTATTATATAAATTCGAAATATGTTATCTCTAACTATTATTAAAGATTATTTAATTTTAACTTATTTTAGAATTGGTTTTTTTTACAAGTAAATTTTCAACATTTAGTGCTTAAATTTAATTATTTTTTAGTTTATTTTATTGTCTACTTAAGCCCGCTCCTACCACTTCTAGTTAAAGTGACAGTTACTGCTAATCAATGGTTATGATGCAAACAAAACACCTTTGGTGAGAGTTAACTAGAAGTTAAAACTGTTGTTCACATCGCTTCTAACCTTCAGTTTAATTCATAACTAATGGTTAATAATCTGTTACTTTAACTAGAAGTGGTAAGATCTGGCCTTAGTCAATAGCAGGGCCGTTCCTAGTGGGCGTGCAATGCGTGCCCCGCACGCAGACGGCCAAAATGTGGGTCGGCCGTCGTTACGTTGATCGTATAGATTTCATAACCAAATATTTATAATAAATAACGTAAATATTTTATAAGATTACAATATGTGCGAAAATTTAGAAATATTTTTAAAAAGTTTTATATTTTTTGTGTTTACGAGGTGCTACCCAAAATATCCAAGAATTATTTTGTCCGAGTGCCATCCTTAAGGAAACATCTGAGAGGGCAGTATGAACTTTTTCGTGAGCGCTCTTTGACCGGTTCGGCGATTTTTTAATGGTGGGCATTAAAAAGCAACGTGTTAACACCAAGTTTTGTTTCCTGTTATGGAAATCAGCATCAATGTTTGGGAGAACTTACAAAAATTCCGGAGCGATTTCTGATTGTTCTTTCAAATCCTGACACACACTCAAATGGTTAGCTCTATAGTCGTTGGACGTGATGTCATAGAGCAAATTTCATCTACAAATTTTCAATCAAAATTCGTGGGCACAAACTGCAAGATATTCCATTGAATTCTTCCATTACTCGACTGTTCTACGCACGACGAAGAAATCACACATGATCGCATTTTTCAATCCTTTCTAGTGATGCACACTAGGCGAGACGAGACGAGAAATATAAAATATCGATCTCGTCTCGTTTTCGGATCTGTAATCTCGATCTCTCTCTCGTTCTCGCACATTGTTTTGGGTCTCATCTCGTTCTCGCAAGCAAGTCTCGCTATAAAAATAAGCGCTTGCGCACTACATATTAACGTAACTATTTAACTACAAGAGACAAGTTTGCATCAATAGCACCGTCTTCCATGTATTTGCAGTTGTATAACTATAATAAAGAGACGAAACACTAAATTCTGGTCACCAAATTATTTCAATACGAATATAATGTTTATTCATTTACGGTCAGCAGAAAATGTGATAAGTTAGTAAATAATTTAATTGACCTCTAAAATATCAAATTTATCATCAAATTGTGATCTCTAAACTATTTCAATAAGAATACATTCTGTCATCAGCAGAACGAATTAAACATTAAAAAAATATTTTTTTGTAACTAAAAGTATCTACATTTTTTCATTAAAAATATGCCATTATTTAAGTAACATTAAGTCATAAAAAACCACTAGACTGGTAACCCGCTGGGAACCAATCACTCCGCTTCTCTCCCTGTGGGCTCCCATCGACGCTTAATATAACATTTTTTACTTTTCAGTGGCGACAAGAGTTTTATTAACAGTGGTTTTAACGGGTGAATTAGGGGCTGAAATATTAGACAAAACTAGTTCTATTGGATGCAATACCTATTTTGTCTTTATTTTTACATTTTCTCGCTCAGAGACCAATACTAATCGACTCTAAATAGACAAAAAATATTGTGAATTCATATAAATTTCACATTTACGTGTTCTTTGCATGAATTAGCGTGGACTCTACTCCTTGAACGGTGCATTTTTCATTGAATTTATGAATCAAAGCTATAAAGTTACAAATCTCGCGAGAATTCTCGCATCTCGCACTTGTTATATCGATCTCGCCTCGAATTTTAAACTGCAATCTCGGTCTCGTTCTCGTCTCGCACAATGCAACGAGACGAGACGAGATGCGAGAGTACTCTCGCCTCGTCGTGTATCACTAATCCTTTCGGACGTTCTGGAAGTTGTAGGACGTCCCGGTCGAGGTTCATCTTCACTTGAATTGACATTCAACCACTTTTAACATGAGAAAACCACTCGTACTCATAAACCCTTGCATGGCTCAAAGCTTCCTCCCCGTAAGTCCACCGAAAAATGCGGCAAGTTCTGCTGCTGATTTTCTCTAACAGAAAAGAAAACTTTACTGCCTGCCAATGAAAAATCGCTGAATAGGTCAAACAGAGCTTTAAAAAAAGACACTGACCGGTCGGGTGTTTCCCCTAGGATAACACTGGGGCAATAGATCTAGTGAAGGCACTTATTGGCTGAAGTCGGAATTAACGCCCTACTAACACACAAAAAATAATTCTCGGATATTTTTTGGGTAGCACCTCGTAAGTATGAATAAAGTATTATATGAACAAAGTATTATAAATAACAAAAATTGTGTTTTGTTGTGTAGTTATCACTTAGGAGCAGCGAATTATATATTTGCACGCAGGCGGCAGTACCCCTAGGAACGGCCCTGGTTAAAAATTTTATCCAATAGTTATTGATTTGACAACTAAAACTAAAAATCCATTTTTTGTTATATGTCAACATACTTGATTGGTTAAAAAAATAACCAGTGGTTAAATATTAACCACTGAGATACAGAATAGGTCCCCTTGTCTGACAATATCTAAAAATTTAATGTCTAGATATGAACAAGAAAATAAATTACATGCTGTAAATTACGCGTCCATCGTTGCTTATTACCCAATGCTAGTGTGCCAAACTGCTTACGATATATTCGCCGATTTTGATAATGACGATTTATCTCTCCCGTTGAGAGCGAAAGCACTACCCGGCAACATCTAACAACCACTCAACTCAAAAATATCGTAACGAGTGCGCCATAGGAGTTGCTTTTATGCGATTTTACAACTGTATATAATTTTCAAGTTATCTATGGTCGAATTCAAATCCGGCAGAATCAAAATCGGTCACATAACACATTTAGCCACACGAAAAAAGTTAAAAAAGTAAAATTAAATGTGAATATTTTACCTGCACAACTGACTATTCCACAAGTTCTGCATATTATGATGTAGATGCAGGATTATTTCTTACCTGAAAATAAAAGAGAAACAAATTAATAACAACAAAATACAATTTTCCAACGACATTTTTATTATTACGTACGTACATTAAGAAATTTTTGTGATAAATTCCAACGACTTGTTTTTAACCAATTATGATGTAAAACACTTGAAAATTCAACAATGGGAACAGTATTATACTGATAAAACTCCATTACCCCGATCAATTTTCGTTACCAAGTAAATAAACAGTTGTTATTGTTTATAAATGTCAGTGTGACAGTTAATTAATATTTCAGGTTGAAAAATAAAATAATAATTAAATTGTTTCATTTTGCGTTGTCTTTGGAATTTATCTCACTAAATACCACACGACCTCTCTGATTTTCTCAGACATATTTTTATTTTTAAGCACTCATTCTTTTTGCTTTTAAGAATAATCACGCAAGCAAACTGGCATTAGGTAAAACCGCTTCTCCTTCGGAGTCGGGATTTACCATGCAGTTTGCTTTCGTGTTTGTTGCTAAGCAAAAAAATTCGTGCAAAATAAAAATTTATCGATAAAACTAAGAGGTCTTGTGATATTACTTCTGATAATTTGCTATCTAAAAATTAAATTGCGTAAAAAACAGTAGGCACCTCTGTAGTAAATCTGCGATCTGATTCAAACATGAAGACCGATTCTAATTCACTTGGAGACTTTGTCTCCAAACATGTAGACTCAATTAATGACGTCAAATTTTAGGGATGTAATTTTCTAGGTTTATGTTGGTTATAATTTTCCGTTTTTTCTTTTCATTTAAAAGCTGAATGGAACAATTTATGAACAAGAACTTATTTTTGTAGTAGTTGAAATAATAGTTTAATATTTTTCGTGTTATTTTATTTTCCTCGGGCATTAAAAAACGTAAAATCAGGATAAAAAGCAAAAGAACCAATTCCTAAAAATCGTTACCTTACATTTCAAACTTTTCACGACAGTATTAGCGAACAACAAGATACAATTTTTAAAATGTCTAACATGACAAAGTCCTGTCATACTCCACTTTGAATCAAACTAGAAAATTAATAGGCCAATTCCGAACAAATCTTACAGATCTATAAATCTGTAACAAAACTGACAAAAACGCATCACTTTTTGTTTATTAATATAAAATTATACATATGAATGGCAACTTTCGTTGAAATTTTGTTAATAATTTACAAATTAATAGATTTGTAAGACCTACAGATTTCTCCAGAATAGAGTCATTAATCCCTAAAATGAAATAGAATCGGTCCCCTGAACCTTCAACTGATTCCAATATGTATTCATTACTAAATCACACGTTCCGGACATATGGAGATGATCGAAAAAAAAAACACTTTTCTTTTCTTTGTTAAATTAAAATGGATATGTACAATTAATATGTATCTTTGATATACAATGAATATTAAAATTTGATTGACAGAATACCACAAACAAAGAGAAAAGTTAAAACAAACAGTGGGGCTATACCCATAAAAAAGCAATAATATTTACTTTTTTATTGATTCAATAGATAATAAAGTTTTTAATTTATAATTTTATTCATAATGAATAAAATAAACAGAGATGTAGGTACATACATGATCAAAATTAATTAAAATTTTTGTTGACAATAAAGCTTTTATAAAACATCATAATTAAATAAATGAACACAATCATTTTCCTATTTAATTAATTTTCATAAATATCTTTATATGTCTCTCATGATATTAACACTGTGATAATGTGAATGAATTTTTTATTTAATTAAATAGAAGTATTCTAAGAAGACCTATTTAATTTTCATGGTGCACTGCAATTTAATTTGCGACATACTTTAAACCATATATACATATGTAATTTAGTGAATATAGTATTATGTTCTTTCTTCTGGCCTGGCTATATCCCTTCAGTTTTTAAAAAGATTGCTTACTACAAACAAACACTTGATGCAATATTGAAAATTACTAATGACATGAAAAATATATTCTTATTAATTTTGATGCCCTTCTTAACTTATCCCTACGAAATACATGAGATGCTAGCGAACCTTCAATCTCAATAATAAATAAACTAAATTGAAAATGGCACACCCATCAATGGGTAATATGCCGTGATTACATAATTATACTTATTTATTTTATTTTTAAGAAAATAAAATTTCGATTCTTTTCGATTAACCTTGCATAATATTTAATTACAACAAGGTTGGTTCTATAATATCCCTAACCTAAAAAAACGCCCCGTTTTTTAAATTCATTTAAAATCCTAAAAGAAAGTAACCATAGTTTATTAAATATGCGGTAATAACTGTATAATCACAGAAGTTTTCAATACCAGAGCCAGAAAATATTTAAACTAATATTAGATTCATCTTACAATTTAATAAATTTTACCGGTTTCTATTTATTTAAAAAAATATGATGTGGATACCACACGACTTCCTTGTATGCAAGACCAACACGAAATATTCGAATAGACATAAATTTTTTTATACTTTTTTTCCTAATCCATAGCAAGCTTTATTATACCAAAAAGTACATAATTTTTAAATTTAAATATCTCGCTTATACAAAGGGCTAATTTAATAATATTAGAATTTAATTCTCTAAAGCTATTATTTGGAGCATTTATTTCTAAAATCAAAATAAAACCATTTTATTCAAGAAAAACTGTTAATAACTTGAGGTAATATATCACTTCCGGTTAATCTATTTTAAACAAAATCTACTATGTTATTCCCATTGACATAAAAGTCTTATATACCAATTTTGTAAAGTTTTGGAATATGCTTTATAATAGTTTTTCATTAAAATCTATTATAGGCTACAATTAAAGTTCCACTTCTGAAAATTATGTAATGACCAAAAAGGGAGGTGCACAACTAGATGTTATAGCAGTCCTAAATACAAAATTTCATCTTTCTACGGCTTACCGTTTTTGAGTTATACGAGATACGTACGTAGGTACAGACGTCACAACGAAATTAGTCAAAATGGATTCAGGGATGGTCAAAATGGATATTTCCGTTGAAATCTGAAACCCGAAATTTTTCGCGATTGCAATACTTCCTTTACTTTGTACAAGGAAGTGATAATATCCGGAATTTTGCCAGCCAAATTATTTCGACATTCCTTAAACCTTGAAGAATATAGAATAAAATAAAATTTTAAATCCTATTTTTAAGTTGATCTCTGAGAAACTAATCATTCCAACATTTATGTGCAAATTTCATTATTCGTACAAGTGTGGTATATACGAATAAATTAAACGTACAGTGTAAATAAACTTTCGTATAACCATATAATTTCAATGTTGTTTATGGAAGCAAAAATAAAATTGACACTGCCAAAAAATCCCGCTAAATTTAAACAAAACGTGCAAATGAAATCATAAATTAATGTCCACTTAATATGCCGTTATAAAAAGCTTATCAACCACCCCCATACCTATCTATCTCTCTCGTATCACGTGACCAGCCGTCGGATTTGGATGAAATATTACATGAGGCCTCTTATTAAAATTCAAAGAACTCTGCTACTTTGCCCAGATTGGCTTGACGCTGTCTCTTCACTTCAATATTTAAATGAATTTTTATCATGTTCAAGCCAATAAAGAAGTTTTTTTTAATCAGTTTTCGTAATAGGGTTATGCATTGTTAAGGGATGAGATTTAACCTAATTTAACGCGGGATGAAAGGTGAATTGCATTTGTTTTTAAAAATTCTTCTAATTATGTTTGTTGTTTAGTTGTTCAGAGTTGTGAATATAGTTGGGCTGCCCGTTTAATTAGTTTATGCTGCAGTTCGTAACTATGGGAACGAAAATGTGTTTTAGTTACTCAACTTTTTATTAACTAATACATATTACATATTTCTATCAACTTTCAACCACAAAACAACTTTATTATAACTAAAAATATAATGATAAATTTAAAAAATCTGATGTGGCCAGCACATTACCTTCCGTCAGTTCTATGTATTTTGTATAAATGTCATACAGAAAGTTCCTTGCAAAAGATTATATTTTTTGTACATTACCTTAAGGCAGTTGTATGTATTTTATACAAATTCCACACAGAAAGCAAAAATCCTATATTTCCAGTAAAATTATAACACATACATACTGTCAACTGCACTGGACACTGACACCTTTCATTCAGAATTTTTTAATACATCAGCTGTTTCCAGAGTTATAGCACAGCTAGCTAATATATGATATTTAATTTCTTTATAATTTTTTAACTCTATATCCATTTAATATGAAATATAAAATGCATTCAAATCGCATAGAGAATAAAATATTCTTTAATATTTATAATAACATCAAATGTGAAAAAATGATATTTAACATCGTTTTTCCAAGAAAAACTGTTAAAATCTTCAAATGAGGGTACTTCCGGTTGACCAATTCTAACCAAAATCTAATCAGCTCTTCACATGGATGTAACGAAGAGGAATACGAAAGAATTATAATTTTTTGAATTGTAGTATGGAAGTTATCGTAGACGAAAATTTTGTTACACACACACACACGCGCACACACACACACACACACACACACACACACACACACACACACACATACACACATACACACATACACACATACACACATACACACATACACACATACACACATACACACATACACACATACACACATACACACATACACACATACACACATACACACATACACACATACACACATACACACATACACACATACACACATACACACATACACACATACACACATACACACATACACACATACACACATACACACATACACACATACACACATACACACATACACACATACACACATACACACATACACACATACACACATACACACATACACACATACACACATACACACATACACACATACACACATACACACATACACACATACACACATACACACATACACACATACACACATACACACATACACACATACACACATACACACATACACACATACACACATACACACATACACACATACACACATACACACATACACACATACACACATACACACATACACACATACACACATACACACATACACACATACACACATACACACATACACACATACACACATACACACATACACACATACACACATACACACATACACACATACACACATACACACATACACACATACACACACACACACACACACACACACACACACACACACACACACACACTCACACACTCACACACTCACACACTCACACACTCACACACTCACACACTCACACACTCACACACTCACACACTCACACACTCACACACTCACACACTCACACACTCACACACTCACACACTCACACACTCACACACTCACACACTCACACACTCACACACTCACACACTCACACACTCACACACTCACACACTCACACACTCACACACTCACACACTCACACACTCACACACTCACACACTCACACACTCACACACTCACACACTCACACACTCACACACTCACACACTCACACACTCACACACTCACACACTCACACACTCACACACTCACACACTCACACACTCACACACTCACACACTCACACACTCACACACTCACACACTCACACACTCACACACTCACACACTCACACACTCACACACTCACACACTCACACACTCACACACTCACACACTCACACACTCACACACTCACACACTCACACACTCACACACTCACACACTCACACACTCACACACTCACACACTCACACACTCACACACTCACACACTCACACACTCACACACTCACACACTCACACACTCACACACTCACACACTCACACACTCACACACTCACACACTCACACACTCACACACTCACACACTCACACACTCACACACTCACACACTCACACACTCACACACTCACACACTCACACACTCACACACTCACACACTCACACACTCACACACTCACACACTCACACACTCACACACTCACACACTCACACTCACACACACACACACACACACACACGTTGTTTACGTTTCGATTGGGTTCAATTCTCAGTTTGTTTAATTTTTAATCTATAAATATGTCATCATCATTACCGATATCTGCGAACAAAGCAGATTGGCACACCCAGCAATGGGTATTTATTTATTTTATTTAATCAAGAAGTTTGGTTGTCACTTTAAATTAAATATCATACTTTGATCATCGTTATGACCTTTGCCGAGCTGTTAATGGTACTCACATCACGATAGCTTTGAGAGCTCGTAGCGTAAAGAAAGCATCTAATTTAATATAAATTCCACGACAATTCCACTTATATCACGCAGCAGTACAAATGCTGAGATCGCGGGTTCAAATCCCGTCGGCTAGCATTCTTTTCTTCCTTTCCTTGATTTAAAAAATCTATTAAAAAATAGCACTTACATTCATCTTAATTCTACTAATTCCACTTATAGTTGTATATAATTTAAATTTTGTTCAAAGACGTCATATCTCATCAATATCTAACTTCAAAGCTCCAAATAAAATAAAAACAGAGTGTAAGCTCAACTGTCATTCTATATGTTTGTTCCAACAGAAAGTTTACAGGACTTCAGAACGTGATTCAGAACTGATTAGAATTCATAAGCGAACTTATAGTTCCAGAATCGACTAGTGTTGGAACGATTAAGAATCGGTTCGGTTGAGAATTTTGTTGGTTTATCCTAACGTATGAAATCACAAAATAAAAGAAAAAACACCTGTTAGAAGGCTTTTATCATAATACATATGTTTAAATTGTAGGTGAATTGTCGGTATTTTCACTTGCGAATAAAGGTATAGATAAATTTATCCTTCGTATAAATATTTTTGTTGTCTTTTCCCTTGCAAATAAATTTATTCGAACGAATAACGTATTATTCGCGGAAAAAATTATTCTGTACTTGAGTAGCGAATAACCTTTTATTCGTAAGTTTATTACATTTCCACATATTACAGCTTTATTAACAAAATGGATATATTAAATATTTTTGATGATTATGATAATATTTTGAACTATGAATTAATAAATAACGTGAGAAATCGATCACACACCATCAGACAGCGACATAACCACATACATGAAAGCATTTTTTGACTGATTTCGATTATGAAAACAATTTATTATTACATATTGGGCATTGGGGATCGCATTTGATCTCCAACAGTAAATAGGTAAATCATTATAAAGATCCTGTCATTTGACGCTGACAAAATATTTTCGAATGTTGAATACATTGACAAACATTTATTTTGAACTAAAAGAAATATACAAAAAGTACAAAGACAATTTTAAAACATACATATCTCGTTTACCACATATGAGTGCTGCATTAGATGGTACACTTGTTAAAGTACAGTTTTCCGAGGCTAAAAATGCAGAAGAATATAGATGGCATTGACATTAAAGATTCATACAAAATTTTGACAACTACGGATTCAAAAGAAGTTGACACATTTCATCCTTGTCTACACTACTGCATTATAAATTCTGAACTTTTAAACCAACTTGTTTAAAGAGTAATGCTGGATTTATACAGCGTAAGCCGTAACGTAGCGTACCGTGCCGTGGCGTATTGTAACTTATCGTAACGCATGATTTTTCTAGGCTATTTTATACAGAACTTTTACGGTACATTTTCGTAAAAAGTATACTAATGCTTTGTCGATACAACTGTAGTGTACGTCAGATTTGTATTTATCAGGTTCGTTAGTTTATTCGCAATGCACTATATTTCATACATATTTCCATTCGGTATATTAATCTAAACTTTGACACATGACACATGTCACTTATGTCAGTCAAAGTCACACAAGACAAACTATTCGTAATGCAGTATTTTTTATATTTATTTCCAGTTAATTTATTAATCTCAACTTTGACAAAATTAGCCACACAAAAACAGACTATAGCGCAGGGCAGTAGTCATTTTCGTAATATCGCAACGTACCGTAACATGCCGTAACGTAGAAAGATAAATGTTGGCGATCTTTGGGTTTTTGACACGTTACGGCACGGTACGTCACATTACGGCTTACGTCTGTATAAATTTTCACATATGTATGCATTGATTTATTCTTTACGTTACATTACGGCACGATACGTTACGTTACGGATTACTCTGTAAAAATTCAGCATAAATGGCTTTGCGCCGACTTAACGGTTCTGGTCCTCGATTTTGTAACTTTAAATTCTTTCTGATTTCAAATTCTGTCGGAATTGGGTTTTCCCCCTACGAATTCTACTGCTCCAGACCAGTAAAATTTGAAATCTGACAGATTTGAGATTTCCCCAATTCTTTCTCCGGATAGATTTCAAATTCTACTGGAGCAGTAGAATTCGTAGTGTAGAAAACCCAATTCTGACAGAATTTAAAGTTACAAAATCGAGGCCCTGAACTTATTAGCTTTGTTCGCTGTGTCAATTCTGAATAAATACAGAGTAAATTCAAAACGAGTCAACAGCGCACGAACATGTTTGTTGTATGGTATCTCAACGAACGCTTTCAGAAGGACAAAGTAAAAAGTAAATAAGGTATATTATCAAAAATTGAAAATAGAAGAGCTAAGATTAAGTTTATAAGAAAAAAGTAGGGAAGACCGGTGTCAATTGTAACAGGTGTCAAATGTAACAAGGGTAGGTAACATGGCCATCTTTTCGAAGTAGATTAAAACGCGCTTGCAGAGTGAAGCAGAAAGAGTCATAGCTCTTTGGTATTTAGTGTAAGTACATACGCGCAAATACGGCGTCTGTTTTTGACGAATATCTGTAAATCGTCAAAAAAGTAAATACAGGTAGTGACACACATTGTTTCTAAAACACTATAAGTGCTCTGCTCGGCAATATTTCAAGTTAAGGATCAGTTTGTGAGTTATATCTGCTTTTATTTTTCATTAAAAAACATTTCGATTTATTACCTACTAAATACAAAAAAGCAAATAATGTCTTTATAAGTAAAGCGGTATCAGTTGTAAGACATGTAACGGTGTCGATTGTAACGAGTTTAATAATTAAGCACAGTATTGATCATGATAAAAATTACAAGAAAAAACCACTGCTATGGAAAACATAAAAAAAGAAGAGCAAAAAAACGAAAAAAACTTCCAAAAGTAACAGTCGCAGATTACTCTTCAGATGGCTCCGATGAGGAAACTCTCTGATATGTATTGGCCCATATTTTTTGAGCACAGGAGATTGGTTGCAGTGGCGAAAATGTATTATCTGGACACCGGGCAAGTTAAATTGTACGAAGAAAGACCTAAACTGCAATTTCGTTAGCGACTAAAGGCATTGGTCAAAATGGTCCATATCACCAACAGAATATATATATATATATATATATATATATATATATATATATATATATATATATATATATATATATATATATATATATATATTGTTTGCTTTTGTTTGTTGTTGTTGTTTATTACCTCTCGCTAAGAGAGGTATTGTATTCATGCTAAAAATCGCATATCCAGATTTTAATGAATAAGCACGTTTTAAGGTCCCTAGTATCCGATTATAACATTTTTACGATGATGTCCGTATGTGTGTATGTGTGTGTGTGTGTGTGTGTGTGTGTGGGGATGTGTGTGTGTGTGTGTGTGTGTGTGTGTGTGTGTGGATGTTGGATTCACTATATCTCAAATACTATGAGACTTAAGACATTTTTAACTACGGATTCCTCAATCTAACAATAATGGGAAGAGTCCAGTCAGTTTTGGTAACAATTGGACAACCGGGAGTAGTAGTTACAAGAAAAAATCGTCTAAATATTATTTATCGAAAATTTATGTAAATACTTATATTAAAGAACGTTAAATTCTTTATTCGATAAATATAAATTCATTATTATATCTTCTATAGATTTAGAGATAAAGAAAGGCGTATAACATAATTTGATGTAAAAAATCTCAGATCAAACTACTACAAGGCAAGAAATTCAAATGTTTGTAATTGACATATAAATGTCACTGTCAAAAATAATTGTATGCCTCTGTCAAAAATATTTGTATATTATTATGAAGATTATGAAAATAAAAAAAGGCAACGACGCAAAAGAATATACGTAAAAAAGAATATAAAAGGAATTTGTAAAAAAATGACGAATATAAAGAAAAAGAAAAGGAAAGTAGAAAAAGAAAATTTCAGGATATTGAATATAAAGAAAATGTAAGTATTGTACACAATTTATTTTAAAATATCCCATAGATTTTGCAAATATATGTGAGAATTATTTTGTAGTGAGACATGAATATATGTATTTGTATTAAAAATATTTTTCGTTTTATGCGTACAACCAGGTAAAATATCTGGCGAGAGGTTATGTGTTGGCCACATCAGATTTTTTTTTCAATAATTTCTTTTTTATCTGTTATTTTATCTTATTACATCACTGTTAAAATTTGTTACAATTGACACTGGCCCTGTTACTATTGACACCAGTTAGGTGTCAATTGTAACATTTGTAATGCCTGACTAAAAATCCTTATACTTTTATATTTGTCACATTTTCAAAAATTTTAAATTCAAAATATTATTCACTGAGGTAGGTAGGTTCTCATATACGTAATTTCAAAATTTCGAAATGTAACGTTAACTCGTGAAAAATAAAAATTTAAATTTTGTAACAAGTGACACCGGTCTCCCCTACTAGGACACGTTATTTGAATTATCGCGTCATATTTTAGTAGAGGTGTACACAATGGTGTACGAGGCCTTAAGTTTCAAGGTTATATTTTTATAATGATACAACCATAAATATTTATGTTTTGCAGAAAACAGGTAAATTACAGAGTACATATTTTTAACGGACCTACATATTTATGAACAATAAATATTTTTAGTCATAATCCTATTTCATAAAATATAAAATTATTCGCTATAAACAAGTAATTTTATTAGTCAGGTAAAAGTGAAGAAAATAGTTTGAAACATAAAATTCCTTACTAATGCTATACTTACCTACAGCAAATTAATTTCTAAAAATAAATCAATTTACATAATGTAAATCGTTTTTAATAACACGTTTTCTCGTAAAGTGTCACAGAGCCAAGCTTATCGCATCGCGTTTCGATTTAGGTTAAAAGCTTGGTTGTTAACATATTTCCCATAATAACAATACAGAACCGATAATATCATATTGCTCCTGAAACACTAAGCGATCATACTTTAGATACACTGAACACTAAACCGCCCATTGCGATAAAAAATCATCAGCCAGCATTATCACACGTAATACAGTTAGGAGGTTTAATAGTTCTTTGTATGAAAAGTAAAGCAATGCATAAAATGAGATAGGAAAATCCATTGTAAATACATAAAGTACGTTTTATTTCCTGATTTTATAATTTAAAACTTTTGTTGATCTTATCTATGTGTATAATGCGGGTTTACATTTTTTATGTCTGATTATTCATGTGGGATCCGCAGCTGTATATGAGTTAAACGACCAGATGTAACTGTTATGACACAAGTTCGAATCAGATTATAGTCAATTTAAAAATTATTTCTCGTATAAAAGTGATCCCTGTAGAGCACTTCTAGTCAGATATACGAATGACTAAACTAATGAACAATAAAAATGTATTATAAACATATTTAACAATGCGACACGTAAAATTCAAGGTGTTTCAAAAGTAACGCCCGTACTTTTGGCATCTGATAAGGAGCTAAAACAAATAGAAAATTAAGATGGAAAATATTCTGATTGTCCTTCATTATTATGCATAGTGACATATAAGGTGCTGAGGGGTTTCTTCCTCTTCACCACACCCTCTGCATGTTGGTTCTTGTATTAGTTCCATCGTGTGTAGGTGTTTGTTTAGTAGACAGTGTCCAGTTAGGAGTCCCGTTATTAATCTAACGTCTTGTTTGCTCATTAGAAGTATACGTTCCGTTCTTTTCTTGGTTGGTTCATTTAGGAAGAGCTTTGAGTCTCTCTGGCCTGGTGACTCCAACCAGTGTTTCTTGTGCCATAGATTCAGCAATGTTTTTATTTCCAGCTTAACTGTCACCGCTGAGATTCCGAAAGCCGGTTCTGGTCCTGTGAAAGGAGAACTTGTCTCCTTCTTAGCCAGACTATCTGCTACCTGGTTTCCTTCGATCTCTGAATGCCCGGGTACCAATATTAATTTCAATTTGTTCCTCGCTTCTAGTGCATTTAATCTGTGGATGCACTCTACAATAATTCCAGATTCTGACTCACAAGATTCTAGTGCTTTAGTGTGGCTTGGTTGTCTGTTACTAAAGAGATTCTTCTGTTGCTAAAGTGGCGCAGGTTAAAATTGCGTACAATTCTGCATGGAATACTGTCGTATAAGTCAGTTCATTAAAAATCAATAATTAGACTTATTCCGTAATAAAGGGGTTAATTTTCATTAATCAAATACGTTGACTTATTACAAAAGGAATTCATTTCAACATCTATTGTATAACAATATTAACCATTTGATAAAATGAACCACTTAATAATAGTATTAGACCATCTACATGTTATTGTTATACGAGTATGTATAGGGTGTAAATCGAAAAGTCGAACATAGGCGTTTTACATGGGAAATCAGTTTTTCTTTGCGCAAACGTTACCTAATTATTTTATGCAAAAATGCTTCAAATAAAAGTTATAGAGATTTAAATTCTGCATCGGGTGAAATGATTATTTTAGCTCTTATTTATTTATTTATTATAAATCTGACCTACAGGATGTAATATCCCAATTACAGGTGGATTATATAAAAAAGCAATAAAAAATACCTTAATTAGCACAAGTAGCAATGTAATAACAAAATAAACTCAGATAATATTGGTTTTCATAGCACACATATAACAAAATAATTATTTGAAGCATTATAACTCATAGTAACAATATATTGTGTTCTTAAACTTCACGAACGAGTCAAAAAAGATGTCAATGTAATGTGGCATGGTATTAAAATTTTCACATAACATTCTAACTGGTGATAGGAACAAATATTGGTATTTTCGCAAGTATAATTGGATCATTCACGATGCAGTGTAAAACCTTATACAAAAATAGAGATGATTGAATTTTTCTCCGCTTATTGAGTGGGACTATATTAATTTCTGCAAGTAAGATGTTGTAGTCAGTTTCAAAACTGGGATACCGACTATGAAGTTTTTAATAACAAAATTTCACAAATTTTCGTTGAACAGACTCAAGTATACATTGGTATTTATTATAGATTGGACTCCAAACTTGCAGACAATGTTCAAGTTTTGTAATGTAAATTTTGTTCTAATTGACAGGTAAAAATTACGCATTTATTTATTTTTTGTCATAAATCCATGGCTGCCTAGACAAAAAGCTCATAAAAACTGTAAATTTATAATCAATTTTTACGTTTATATGAAGAGCTAAAATAATAGTTTTACATGACTTAGATGTAGACTTTAAAGCTAAAGTATTTTGCATAATATAATTAGGTACCGTTTGTCAAGGGGAATGTCTACGCATCGGTCTACGCTTTTCCAAATGAACGAAAAGAGGCTCTAAATTTTTGCTAATTATGCAAAATCTGTTACGAATTTGTAACTTATTTTTATCATGTTATTTAAAAAAATCTTGATATAATGTCTGTAACTTGTTTAGCGTTGAAAATACACAAAACACGTCTCAGGTTTTTACTAACAATGACTGCATTTGTCATTCATTTGTAATAAAATTTAAACCTTTGCTCTTAGAAAACATGAAATTAAGTACGAAACTTTTTAAATTTTTAAAATATTTATTCTTTATTCGAAAAATTAACCAAAAATCACCAATTTTAGAGCTTTACCACAGATATAATAACAATGATATTAAAAAAATAAAAAGTTAGAGACATAATATCAAGTTTTGTTAATAAATGTGTTAAAAATAAGTAATAAAATCCTAACAGATTTTGTATAATTGGTAAAAATTCATTTGGACCACCGTAGATAATTCTCTTAAACGCCTATGTCCACTTTTCGATTTATACCCTGTACTATATTGCTTTAGAATGAAGGTATAAGTGTTTATCGAAAAGTTGGCTTTGAAGAATAAATGAAATATGATTGAAATTTCGAGTATTTGTTAACACATCTAAATGTCAATATTTGTTTTTTACCTTCCGTCACCTTTAGGTAAGGAAGGTATTGTCTTTGGTCAAAAAAATCGGTGGTGAGTTTTTGAGGAATAAGCACGTTTTAGGGTCCCTAGAATACGATTTTACTATTTTTACGATGATGTCTGTATGTGTGTGTGTGTGTGTGTGTGTGTGTGTGTGTGTGTGTGTGTATGTATGTATGTGTGTGTGTGTGTGTGTGTGTCTGTGTGTGACAAAATTTTCTAATGCGATAACTCTAATACTACAATTCCAAAAATTATAATTCTTTCGTATTCCTCTTCGTTACATCCATGTGAAGAGCTGATTAGATTTTGGTTATAATTGGTCAACCGGAAGTACCTTCATTTGAAGATTTTAACAGTTTTTCTTGAAAAAACGGTGTTAAATATTTTTTCACATTTAATGTTATTATAAATATTAAAGAATTATTTATTCTCTATACGATTTGAATGCATTTTATACTTCATATTAAATGGACATAGAGTTAAAAAATTATAAAGAAATTAAATATCATATATATTAGTCAGCTTTGCTATAACTCTGGAAACAGCTGCTACATTAAGAAAATTCTGATTGAAAGGTGTCAGTGTCAAGTGCAGTTGACAGTATGTTATAATTTTACTGGAAATATAGGATCTTTTGTTAGAAACTTTCGGTATGGAATTTGTTTAAAATGCATACAACTGTCTTGAGGTAATGTACAAGAAATATAATCTTTTGCAAGGAACTTTCTGTATGACATTTATACAAAATACGTAGAACTGACGGAAGGTAATGTGCTAGCCACATCAGATTTTTTTTCAATAATTTTATAACAAACTTTAATAAAAAAAATATTTCCCCTCTAAATTTTTAATTTCTTTGCCCCCCTGAGTTAAATCCTAAAAGCAAGGGCATCACTTTTGATGCACCCTGAGCTTGAAAAATTTATTTATTTAATAATGAATTTCCACAGACATACAAGTATATTTGTCGCTTGAAAATGAAATTAAAAAAAAAAACATTAATGCACAAAAATTATAATTATAATTTTTCGTACGCTACGTTGTAATTGAATATGGCGTGAGCGCGGTATCATTACTTCTTCACTTTAAGTTAAGTACATGAGAATTTTCTTTAATCTATAGATCGTGCCTGTAGACTCAATCTATCAATAGGTTTTATGATTTACGATGAATTTAATACGTTCAATCACGCATCGTATCCACAGTTTCCCATGTACCATATACCCACGCAGTAAGTAATACGAGGGTCACGCTAAATTATTGATATGACACACGGTTCACATATTTTAGAATTTTATTTTAAATATGTTCAAAAATTTTATTACAGCAGAGAGTATATCTTTCCGATACCTACTCAAATTTGTTTCAATTGTTTAATTCGTACATGGATTATCGAAACCCCAAATGTTCGCTTAATAAAATTAATATCACTTAATAAATAAAGCTTGTTGTTGTGCTTAATATTTCTACACCTAGACAATACTGATTTAGACGTTTTCTATTTTTAAATATAAATGCGATATTGCTTTCAAGGACAAATACTAAAATTATATAAGTTTATTTTTATCGGACATTAAGACCGTACGTCATTGTTTTACAAAGAAACAATAAATATCGCACAAGATAATTCCAAAGACAACTGGTGATTGATAAAAATAATGGGGTTCTGCACCATAACAAAAAATAATAAACTGTATACTTTATACTTAAAGTAGAATAATTATATGAGATCCAACCTAAATGTTTAAATAGTAGAAATGGGCTTTAGGATCCAGGACAAAATAAATTTGTCCTGGATCCTAAAGCCCATTTCTACGATTTATACTTAAAGTATTACTCAATAATAGCGATTAAGATTAAGATTAATTACTTTGGGAGATATTTGAGGTTTGTTGTCAGTGTCACTGTGACGTCACATTAGTGCTACCTTTGTCTCGCTGCCTACTATAGAGCTTGTGCCAGAGAAAGATATAGCAATAGGTGTTGCCGTGACGTTATGTTGACATTAAAAATCAAATGCAGGTGAACTAAAAACAATTAATACTTTTTAATACTATGAATTGCTTCAAAATTAAGAGAACTTTCATTTAAAACAATAAAAAGAGTGCAGGATTTCATTGGTGTTATACCTTATAGAACATATGCCAATAAAGTATTTGTGCAGAAAGATTTGAAAGATCCTAAAAAAAATCATGACGTAGTTTGATTTCAAAGTTCCCTTGATTTCTGGTTTGCAATGTAAAATAAAAAATAAATCCAAAGCTTGGTTATTTGCTCGATCCGATTAAAAAACGCTGCTAAACAAACATTAAGGCCTATCAGATGTTAGAGTTGGTGTATATTTTATCTGCATAATAAATCTAGTAAACTCTGTGTGTATGCTCATTGTTTTGCTCAATGCGTTTATTTTGTGAGATTATTTTACTTTTATTTTATTATTTGTCTCTACTCATATTTTTATTCAATTCAGTTTGTAGAAAATTTTTATACATATAACCTGAAACCAGATACAACAAAATAGTAACAATAAAACTATAGAATTAAAGCTGGTTTATGTAAGCTGTAACCTTAAGACTTTACCTTAGCATTAGCATTATGACTTTGCATTAAACTTTACATTACGTTGTCCGGTACATGTACAGTATGTTCAATAAAAATCCTAACTCGGAGTAGGCCATGAACAGACTGACCATTATTCATTTCAAGTCAAATTATAAAAATTGATTTTGAAATGTAATTTTAAAAAGAAAACATAATAAACAAGAATACAGTATATTGCCATTCGTCGTTTTCTAATTTGTTTCCATTTCTAAAATAAGATTCAAGAAGAAAAGCCTTTGATTTCTTTAGA
This sequence comes from Harpalus rubripes, assembly GCA_963082715.1. Classification (NCBI taxonomy): domain Eukaryota; kingdom Metazoa; phylum Arthropoda; class Insecta; order Coleoptera; family Carabidae; genus Harpalus; species Harpalus rubripes. Next base: position 59,607,714 of record OY720452.1, read on the forward strand.
TTATATTTTTGACAAAATCTCGTGTCAAATTGACATTTAATTTAATACTTCTAAATTGACATACGTTTCTTTGTTCATAGCCTACACCCAGTTACGATTTTTATTGAACACACTATACATCTTAGGGCAAACCAATCAGAGTAGGCCGGTAATGTCATTTTAGCTAACAGCGACCCGTCTTTTTTATCGTAAATATATCTGTATTGTTCAACTAACTGTATTACGTGGACATCTTTTTCAATGACACTCATTTTTACTCAGGACAATGTGACAGAATTTTTCAAAAAACGTCAACTCTGAAATTGAGAGTCGTGTAAATTGCTGGAATCAAGCTATCAGGCACTAACATATACTATTCTGATTGGTCGGGATTAGCATTATGACTTGAAATTAGAAATTTCTGTATTCTAAGGTTTTGGCATAATGCTAAGGTTAAGGTTACAGCTACATATGTATATCGTAGCACGCATTTGTCTATACATGAGTTACTAATGCAAAGTTATAATGCTAATGCTAAGGTAAACTCTTAAGTTTACAGCTTACATAAACCAGCCTTTAAGATTTATTAAAATTAAACGTAGGTACTCATATAACAAATTATAATCAAAATATCTTGAAATGGCAACAATATTTTTTTTCTATCTTCAAAACATGTGAAATATCATATCATGTTGGTGTGCATCATGCAAAAAATAATGGGGACTTATGAATTTGTCGTCACACAAAACATATTCTCCCCTCCAGTACTACATGTCTTTAGAAGATGACGACAGGCTCGAAGAAAGATATAGTTTTGTAGTACCATGGCCTCTATTCTCTTCTCAACGTATTGTCCTAATCCAATTTGATATTTGTTGTTTTATTTTGCGGTGATATTTGACGTAAGTATGAGTAATCTGTTTTGCTAAAACAAAGATTTGTTAGCTGATCGTAAATTCTAAAAAAAAAATGCCGAAACAGAAAATTATTCAACACATTTAAATACTGTTTTAGGTTCTATCTAGGAGGTAATGGTAGTGCTTTGTTGGCTCTTTCTTCGAGCTTGTCGTCTTTGTCTAAAAGGTTACTTCAGAACTCAGTAGATGGCAACAGAAAATACTAAAATCATATGTCCCCATTTTATTATTTCGAACTGGGTATAACATCACACGAAAAGCAACAACTCCAATTTGAAAACATTAAAATAGCCCCCCTCGTAATAAAGTTTTATGTTTTGGTCGCCGTATCCATGTTTTTCATTTACTATAAACAATGGAGGTAATCAAAGAAGCAAAATTGATTATATTTCAATGAAGCATCATTGATTATATTTCATACGTACATTTCATATTCATTATTGATTTTTCCTTTGAATTCCTGGAATGAAAACAAGCAAACACGGACAATATTCGCAATAATAGTTTATGATAAAAACTCTCTCTTGTAGCAATTTGTCCGGAGTATTTTTTGGGCCGTGGAACACTGGAGTCTGGAGGTCAGTAATTAACGAACAACATTCCTGGCAGCACGTCTGGTATAAAAAACGATCAGAGGCCCATAAGCTCAAGAAGGCGAACAGGATTCGCTTGAATGAGCTCCAGGAGTTCAGGATGTAGCCAAACAGAACCGAAGCAGCACATTTCGGAGAGAACCAAATAATTTTTATGTGACAAAAAAATTAGATATATCTATGCCGGCGGGATAACCACAAAGTTTAAAGGTTTAGTACAACAATCTGAGACATGTATCTCGATTCAAAAAGGCAAAATATTAAAGAATTTTATGTATGTAACAAAAGTAGAAAAAGTTAAAACTCTTCATCAAACTGAAAGAATTATTTTATTGAAACATTAACGTAAAAAATTATTCATGTAAACTAAAGAGATATGAAATCTAGTTTTACAACATTGATACTGTACCGTTATATTCAGTGCGATGCAGTTTTGTTAATTGTTTCATTGGTCTCTGGCAGAAACCCGAACCGTAACGAAACGGTAACCGAAAACCGCACCGATATTTGACTTGTTATGAAACCGAACACCGAAACCTCTATTTTATTTCTTCAAATATGGAAACCGAAAACCGATACGAAAAATAAATTCGTTCTGTAACAGAAATAATATCGGTACTAAAACCGTAAATTTAAAAATAGTTATTTTTTATTAACCCACATCTTTTTCGTAGAAATACTGTGCATCCCTTCGTATTCACAAAAAAGTAGTTTTTTATTTTAAAAAAATAAGGCATTTTACTCCATTTTTCAATTATTTTTTGCAATTATAATTAAAAAATTACTTATTTGCTGACATTTTTCAATCAAACACCTATTTAGTTCACGTATAACTACAGTGTGTTCAAAAAAATTCCTAACTCGGAGTAGGCTATGTACAAAGAAACGTATGTCAATTAATTAAATGTCAATTTGACATAAGATATTGTCAAAAATGTTTTGTAAAGAAATCAAAGCTTTTCTTCATGTATCTTATTTTAGAAATGGAAACAAATTAGAAAACGGCGAATGTCAATATACTGTACCCTTCTTTATTGTCTTTTCTCTTTAAAATTACATTTCATGATCAATTTTGACAACTTGACTTTTGAATTGAATAATGATCAGACACACGTTTCTCTGCGCATAGCCTACTCCGAGTTAGGAATTTTTTTGAACACACTGTATTATAATAAAATTATTATTAAAACTTAAAATTAAAATATAAATAATTTACGAAACGTATTTAATTTTTATTGCAAAAATATACTTAAAATAAATAAATAAATAAATATATATCATCACGGCTTATTACCAATTGCTGGGTGTGCCAATCTGCTTTGTACACGGATATCGGTAATAATGAAATATTTGCACCGTACGAGCGCTTACCAGGCGTCACCTCACGGGCACTCATTGCTGGCGTGGAGAGTGCACCACAGGGGTCAATTTTGTGCCATTTAAAAATGGAAATATTTGGCGTCGGTCGAAATCGAACCCGGTTCCCCAGATTCGCGACTTAAGAACTTTAATCTAAATCTTTAACTTATAGTTACTTTTTGAACCGCGAATTTTATTTTTAAATCACATCTTAAAATAAAAGTACCTGCCTAATTTTATACTTTTACTTAAAATAATTACTTACAGATTCTTTTCGAATTTTGAATTCCTTAACAAGTTGAATATATCTATTTGTACTATTTGTTTGCGAAACGTGGAATTAAAATGTTATTACATTACGAAATAGGTACTAAATGTATTTCATGTTGCAAAAATTAAAACTAAGCTAATTTTTCATTTAAACCGAAACCGAAAAGAACCGTAACCGTAACGAAAACGAAACTTATTTGTTTTTTTAACCGAAACGAAAACCGAATTTTTATTAAAGTAAAAACCGTTAACCGTGACCGAACCCCAAAATTTTTCGGTTCGAGTCCCTGGTCTGTGGACGATGTAAAATCTACTTTCTGAATCGTCAATAATATTCTTGTCTGTAAATGTTATTCGTTTTGGTATTTTCTGCTATTATTGTATTCTTTTCTACTAAGAAATGTCCAAAAGTCTTTACTCAGTCGCGCCTGAAAAACATTTAGGGGATTATACTCTCTCTCTCTCTCTCTCTCTCTCTCTCTCTCTCTCTATAAAATGTTGGCTCCTTAAAGGCCGTCGCGCACTTGGGCGAGGCGAAGCTAAGCGCGGCGAAGAGCCGTTTTTTCATTCAATGTATTATTATGTGTATACGCGCACTTTGGCGAAGCGAAGAGCAGAGCAGCGAAACGACTCGCCGGAGTACTTCGGGGAAAATATTTTTCTCTACTCTTCTCTGCTCTTCGCTTCGCTGAGCTGAAGTGTGCGATAGCGCAGCTACCTAAATCAGAACGAATACGCCCGAGACACATTGGAAATAGCCGGTTTAGAATTAAATTTCACATGTTTCATATCAAACAATACGTATAGGTTCTATGAAAATCTCAAACACAGAAGACAAATTAGTTCTTCTAGTTTCAAAATATAAAGATCTGTACAATATTGGATGTGTCGAGTATTTTAATCAGACATTGAAGGACAACTACTGGTTAGAAGTAGCAGAAGAAATGAATATAACCGGTATGATTTGCTATGTATATTAAGTTTATTAATTGTAAATATAACAATGTACATTACAAAATTTTAAGCAATTCATTAAATATTTGATCTAGTAGATATGGATATGACAACTGAATATGTACTACTACTTAAAACAAAAAAAAAACTAAATATACTATTATAAATAAAAATGAAGTCAATTAAAAAGGATATTAACTACTTTGTTATAGAATGTAGTAGAATATATCAAAAAAATTAAACATTTTTTCGGTCTCTCTGTACCATGGAATTTTGCCACTGCACTGAACCTACGAATGAAACAAAATAATTTATAAATTTGTCTCGTTTTGATAGTGCCTGCGTTGTTGCGTTTCCTCCGAGCTGTCCATCTTTTGAAGCAAACGCGGCCGTTTCTTGTTGAAAATTGCTCGCAAGTGCGCGTTGGTTCAGTATCAATCGCATAAGCTAGGCCGCTATCTATCTTATTACAATATTTCTTTTTCGAAATTTTAAATCATTTCTGACTAAGCTTTAAATTCTAAATCGTCGAGGTAAACAAGGGGAGATAAGCGTAATTACCCGCATGTTGTTATATAGTTCAAGACGTCACGAGAATATACCAGAAGAAATTGAAGTTAAGAGCAACTATATAACCGACGTACGTGTGTGCGAATTCAGATAGAGATTTAGTCCGTCAAACGTCAGAAGGGCATTTACATAGGCAGTAAGAAGTGAGGTGTTAGTGAGTTTGAGAAGCACAGCAGATTGTGGTGAGCGTATGCAGTTTGGTGTCGAGTGGAATACTCGGGAAGTTACTGGTATACAGGGATAGCTGTGAAAGTAAATACTCAGTAGTTTTGAGAAGCTAGGTATACAAGGACAGTAACGGCGAGTGGAAGTGGATACTTGGTTAATAATTGTCTAATATTTACACTTCACCATAATAAATAAAAACGTTAAAATACTTACTAAACCTTCGTAACATTTCCGTATAGTTCGGTAAATAGTCATCCGTCTAATATTTTGATCCCCAAAAACGTTAACAATGTCACGTTTCGGCTAATTTGTTCAACTAACCTACATAGATTTGTATAACATCTTTCAAAACTTCTTCTGGCAATTTCAACATGGTATATTATAAAACAACTATTATATATATTTACTATTTTGAGTGGCAACTAGATTAAACCTTATCTAGTAATACAATTTTGAGCCTAATTTTTTTCTGAAATATTTTGTTACATGCGTTCTTTACAAACAAATGCATTGATCTCCTTTATTCTCGTTGCACGCTAATTATGCAATTGATTATTCCTATTTTACTCGTATCAATTTCAAATGTACCTAATTTGATTTTATAAATCATCCAATTCTAATAATGATTATGTCAATGTAGGTCAAGTTATAGTCTGGAGTATTAAGTGACAAATGGATAAAAGAATTTGTGATTCAAATATACCAGAACAAGTATGTCAGTCGTATATCACACAAATAAGTAAATATATCATCACGTCTGGTGTCTTTATTACTAAACATAGCGGCGATTGTCGTAGATAAATCACAGTAATTGATATAGGTACTTATTTAATTCTTGATTGATACATATTTTGTACTTGAAATACCGGTTATCAGACAATATCTTGAAAGTTAAAAAAAAATGCTATTTATTTAAGAGATAATGGGATTGCATTAGAATTATCGAGTATAAGAATATCAGGTAGGCTGTGAAAAAAAATGCACAATCACTATAAAAAGTAATTATCTGACATTTTAAAATAAGTGGCTAAAATTAAGTTAGAATTTAATTAACCAATTTTTAAGCAGTACTTAGGTGGTATTGGGGCCAGTAGCATGCGACATCAACGGAATTTTAGTGAAATAAATTAATGGCGGCCAGTATGTCATCAAAAATATAAACGTCAAACATCATCGTTTCGTTTAACATAAAAAGATATTCTCAAATTTATTTTATAATTTCAATTGAAAATGTGTGAAAAATAAGCGAATGAAAGGAATTAACATTTTATATATATATATATATATATATATATATATATATATATATATATATATATATATATATATATATATATATATATATCATAATATAACATACATGTTTAAAAGGTGTACGAGTACAACAAATATTCCAAGACATATTCTATAATTTTTGGTAAAGAAGATGAAGTTGATCGACTGAAATAAATATGTTTTTTGTTTGCAGTTCATAAAGTGAGGTTATAATAGAATTTTGCAGGTATGTAGTTTTAATTCAACTATTGATTAATAAAATTGATAGATTCATTAACGGCAGTTCCAAGTCAGAATAATTTTAAGAAATGATCAATCTGAGTTTCGAAATAAGATTAATACACTTTGTCATTCCAAAAACATTAGATGGGGTTCCAAACTTTAAAATTCGCGTAATGAAAAAACAAAATTTGTAACATTTATCTTTTTTCCACTGGCTCTTGGCAGTTTGATGTTGGAAAAACGATTTTTTCTTTGTTGAGAATGATGGTTTTCAAAAGTTAGCCCCAGGCGGCAAAATGTCTTAAGTCGGCACTGTCTGTGACAAAACTCTAAAATTATTGATTTTTCGTTTATTTTGAAATTAATTTTTCGAATAAAGAATAAATATTTTAAAATTTTAAAAAGTTACGTACGTAGTTAATTTCATATTTTCTAATGGCTGCTTTTTATGATGGATTTAATTTATATATAGTGAATTTAAAGATATGAAATATGCCCAATCAACTTATTTTGAGTCACGTGGTTTGACACAGACGGGATGACAGTTATATGATATTTATAACTTTTATCATAATCAATCTGTATTGTTCTACAGATAATATTAATAATATATCCATATTTTCAAAATCCATTTGTCAAATCAAAATTAAAATGTTTCAACTGTCACTTGAAACTGTCATTTTCCCCCATCAAAATCATTGTTTCAAATACTGTGAAATGATTGGACGCATTTACAAATTTACATTTAGAATATAAAATATGGTGATATTTTAAATGAAAATTCTAAAACCTAAATTTCTTAAATTCATCATGAACCAGTAAAGGCAGATATGTATAATTTATATTTATAAATGTAAATTCGTAAATCTAAATTTGGAAATTAAATCCATCATAAACCAGCTATAAGAGCGAGAGTTTAAATTTTGTTACAAATAAATGACAAATACAGTCATCATAGTAGAAACCTGAGACGTTGTTTTCTATATTTTCAACTCAAAATTATAAATAAAAAGTTACAGACATAATATCAAGTTTTTTAGTAACATGATAAAAATAAGTTACTAATTCGTAACAGATTTTGTTTAATTAACAAAAATTTAGAGCCTCTTTTCGTTCATTTGGAAAAGCGTAAACCGCGTCGCAGACGATCCCCTTAATATAACCGAACAAGCTCAAAAAATTCGTTTTTACAATAAGTTCACAAAATTTTAAAACTCTTTCGCATAACTTCGACAAACTATTTCAGTGGCTGTATAGAATTTAGATTAAGAAGTAAAAAGTCTTTAATTCCTGCTGTGGGGTTGGTGGCAGTATTCTGCTGCAATGAGCAGGAAGCAGGAGAAGTCAGGAATGCACTTTGTACTTTGGAAGTGAAGTTTGCAACTTGGAATTCATTCGAGGTATATGAACTTACCAGATAACTTTCAACATGAATAAAATTTCAAGTTTCCAACTAAATTCTAGGATAAAATTTGAGATAGTGCTGCTCACTTTAATCAGGTATTCGCATAATTTAATGAAATACGAAGAAGCTTAAAAGTTTTTAAAATTATCACTCGGTTTTAATTTGTTTTCAAAGGAAATTGATTGGTGTTAAAAGTTGAAAAGTGAAGTGCCAAAATATTTTTGTATCGAAGCTAAAAATAAAATTTGTTTACCGCAAATAATAAAATACGGATGAACAAGGAAATAGGATGTGGTTGAGACTTGAGACCAATGTTTTCATTTTTTCTAAGAATTGGAACATAGACAATATTATGACAAACAGGAAAAAATATTTTTATAAGTATAGATAAACAACAGTATAATACCAATGGCTGGTTTAATAAAAGTTTGTTTGAAATTGATATTATGGCAAATTTACAAATGTTATTACAGTGTAGAAATTAAATTAATTGCGTGTAAGTTCATTTTAAATTAAATATGTGTTAGTATACATACTATACATCCAATGTATATTTGATTTATATACATTAATAAATATAAGGCCTTCAAGTTCCACTATTATTTGTTTAATTTTATTTAGGACGTTTCGAACAAAATCCGCTCATCTTCAGCAACTATAAAATTCAAGTTGAGAATTGAAAGTAAATACATATAGGGGTGTATTCTGTAAAAAAATGTTAATTTTAACATAACATTAAAAAATTATATTTTAACATGACTGTTAACAATAAATTCATTTTTTGGTATTCTCTACGCGAAAATTTGACACTGCTGTTAAAATCATAAATTTTAACATGCCTGTTAAACACCAGAATGAAGTGATCAACAAGACAGAAAAAAGGCACATCTTTGCTAAACTAATGTAGTTAGTAACCATAACACAAATAAATAAACATGATAAAAAGAGTGAACAACTGTCAGTTTATGTGTCACTTTGAAATTTTAGAAAACTAAAGTGTCATTTTGAAATTTTAGAAAAACGAATGGAAATAATGCTTTGGAAAATAAATAAAAATCTGCTGCATAATCATGTCTCATTTTTAGGTTCCATATTAAAAATGAATTACATTGAAATTGTAAATTATTAAATTATCATTAGGTATGTAAAACTTCTTCTTCTTGATCCTCAGAATTGACAATCCAAAATGTTAAGTTACGTTGGTTTGACGAACAAGACAGGAATAAGCAATTTTAACTGCATTTAATACCTATACATTATAATAAAGAACTATGTTTTACGATACATATAAATCGTGCTCTCGGTATACCATTCAAAGTTCACTCTTTGTCGAATTATGTTGATTAAATATTTCTACTAGACATACGATGGAACGGGTGACCGTAATTAAATAAAATACTTCGTAAAACAGTTGTGTATTTAATTAAATATAACCTAGATATTTTTTATATCCATCCATGTTATTTTTCTTTCGTTTTCTAATTCATTTTCATTCATTAGAAGTGCAACATATTCAAATGCTGTTATAATTTTATTGTATATACAGATGTTAAAATTTTAAAGGCATCGATTTGAATGACGTTAAAATACACAGTTTTAACACCTAATTTTAACAAGGGTATTAAAATTTTAACAGAAATGATAGTTACAGAATAGAAAATATATTTTAACAGCAAGTTTATTTTTAACATACTGTTTAAAATTAACAGTTTCCTTACAGAATACACCCCATAATGTTGAAGCAGAATTACAATGTTGTACATCAGCGAAAGTTGTAAAAATTACATGAAAATTATAATCTATGTAGTCAGATGGAGCATGGGCCCCCAATTCAACAATGCAACATGTTGCTAACACGGCCCATTAACAACTGCTGTTAGCGGCATGTTGCCTTGTTGAATTGGGGGCCCATGCTCCATCTGACTACGTAGATTATAATTTTCATGTAATTTTTACAACTTTCGTTGATGTAGAACATTATAATTCTGCTTCAACATTATATGTATTTACTTTCAATTCTCAACTTGAATGTTATAGTTGCTGAAGATGAGCGGATTTTGTTCGAAACGTCCTAAATAAAATTAAACAAATAATAGTGGAACTTGAAGGCCTTATATTTATTAATGCACAATATCAACATGGTTCCCTCACACAACATTTGATTTATATACATTAATAATTTTTTTTTTCATAATTTCACATGTCAAAATTTAACATGTTAAATTTAGCAATGTTATTTTTATGAAACCGGGCATTAGCTTTTTATTTAAATATCTGGAAAATACTACATAATTATTGCTTTATCGACAACCACTAGCAGTCCGTATCAATGGTGTCACCAAAGAAAAACCGGTCCACAAGCTGCTTTATGAGTTATCCTGTTGTCGATTTTTAGAGCAAACAGATATGTATGCGTTTTTTTGCAAATTTTTGTACACTCTGTCTGTAAATAATGTAATATTGAATGCTTAGCCGAATGTATTTGTATGTACATGAATTTATGTTTATGAATCTATAATATATTGTAAGCGTGGTTATACTCATGTTCATGGTATGTGCATTAAGTTTTACCAACATTGTGCGCAAACAATAGGGGATTACAGCACAATTGAATTAAGGGAAATTAGAAAAAAATATTGAAAGTAATGAATATTAATAAAGAAATGAAACGATATAATTGAAATACTTCGGAAATAAGGTTTTTTTTTTTATTATAGCAGCTCGTCACTCGTATGAATAATAAATATATAACGAATAACCAGTTAGGGTGAGTAGCCTACTACCAATGGAAGTGGAGAAATTCAAACAGCGTGGCTATCAGTCCAGTACTGCAATTTTTTATTTGAATATAAATATTTTGCATTAAACTTAATAATTTAAATACACTTCCAATTATAAATCATGCAGACTTGTACATTATAATAATATTCAATTGTTTTTTATAAATATAATTGAGAAATCGCATATATTTCAAGAACATTTAGGTCCACGAAGAAAACAGCTTGGTATAAAAACTTATATTCGTGACGTCACACCTATATTTTCAAATTTCGGGGGACTACAACTCGCTTATTAATAGGAATTTTTTCACCGACAGTCTTAGATTTACTTATAAGTTCAGATGAAATTAAATGGTGGAAATCCCTATTCTTGGATTTTGCACCATGACAACGCGCTGGCTCACAATTCATTATTCATTATCCTTGTTCCATTTAAGCCATTCAGTATTGCGGAGCATAGGGATTAGTTTTGACCTCTCTGATTGGCTGAAATTAGAGACAAGAGACAAGTTTACCCAATGTAATTTCGGCTACTTCAGATTTGCGATGTTGCCAGTGCCCTCTACAGAATGGCTAAAATGGAACAGAGCATAGTGATTTTTTCGCCAACAACAACACTGTCGTGATGCCGTAGCCACTATTATCATCTGTGTATTTCCCTCTTCCCGAAGATGAGGAGTACCTACTTTTAAATGACAACGTTTTGTGACCATTTTGTAGATAAAGACAAAATCACTGAAGGTTATAACTTCAGATTGCATTTCAGAATTTTTGTTTTTTGCAGATTGGAAGCAATGTTGCCATTGGCGTAAGTCATTATATCCATTGGAGAATACTTTGAAGGTGACAATATTAATATTGGTAAATAAATTACTCCTATTATTTTTTGAAACAAATGAAAATTCTTATTATTGTTTTATCAAATCTCGTATTATATGTATATATCAATTAATAAATTTTCAGTTGATGATACACAATTTATCAACCGATGTTTCAAACTACTTCAATATGTGCCTAATATTATTTTATTAATTAATGCTGAATACAATAAAATTTATAGCAATCAGCAAAAAACTTCATCAAGGAATAAGCTCCCCAGAATATTTACGTATTGAATTACTTTAATAATAAACAATTTTGCCCCAACATTAACCATGTGTATCAAAGTGGGCACAGTATTTTATAACAGGTAAGTGATGGAAACAATGTTTTATGTGGGCAGAAAAATGATGTGCCACGTTGAAATATTCGCAACTAGAAGTAATAAATCTTTCCTTAGTGCAGTGGAATGAAATCGAGCAAGAAATTGATGAAAACATTGCGCAATGAGAGGCATAATGCTTTCCCACAAACACAAAGCGTTGCCAGTACATGAAAAACGATTTGCAGATTTGCACTTCGCGGAATACTGTAGTGATCTAAAGCGAGAATCAGTTGCAATGCACGACTTTACGGAGAAAAATAAAAATGATACAGTACCTACTGTTCATGTAGGTACTCACGATAATTTATGATAATTGTACTGAAATCCTTCAATGAAAATAACATCTTCTCAGCAATCTGCCTTAAAGTGATTCGGCGATTACATTGCCACATTTTCATCGTTTTAGGACACCGGGCTCTTTTATCATTTTTCACATCTCCAAGGCCATTTTGAAAACGTTTGTACCACTCATGAACCTTTGGTTTCGACATAGCTTCCTCATTAAAAGCTTTCTCCATCATATACACCACTTCACTATTGTTTTTTACGTAATTTATAATTTTAAAATCGCTAATCGTGTCAACATGCTTCGTCAATATAGCATAGCTGTCAAACATAAATTACGCGTCCAATAGAACAAAAACTTAACATACACTTCAGAGACCCGTGGTACCAATGTGATAAAATAATGAGCTTAATGGAAAACGAATAAAGAGCGAAATTTAAAAAATCTTAAAAATAATATCTTTTACGACTCATAAAACAATAATAATACAAAAAAAACTTCGTTTCATTTTTTCCCACTAAAACTAATAAAATTACCCCTTAATCTTAAAATTAATTTTAATAAAAACTAAATACGTATTTCGAGATCTAAGCTCTCATCATCAGTAGTACAATAAAGGAAAGTTAAACAGAGTAGTCAAGATTACTCAACATGTCAACCATGCCAGAGATCTTAACAACTCTTCAACTCAGGTCCTCTTCAGAGTTGTTAGGACCTCTGGCATGGTTGCCATTTTGAATAAGCTTGACTACTCTGTTTAACTTTCCCTTATTGTACTACTGATGATGATAGCTTAGTTCTTGAAATACCTATTTAGTTTTTATTAAAATTGTAAGATTTACTTTTCGACTGGGCGTCACTGGTTTAGAAGCGCTAGCTTAAGGCATAAACACTTAAACATTTCTCATCCCTTGGCGACCGCCCGTCCCTTGGTCCCTTAGTTGTGATATAATCACAGTGTCGTGCGTTATGGCAACTCAACATGTCTGGGATATGCGTATGTGGCGACGGTACCGCTAGTGCCTCAGAAATAACTCTTCACGAGAGCCGTATTCCAGTAATTCGTCCATGCACTGGGTGTATACTTTTGCGGATAGGGGGTGTTAGGTCGCATTTAATATGCAGGGCGCCTGCCCAAATCTGACACTTGGGAGCAACCTCATTCCTGCCCCCCCCCCTGCTGTCTCTTTTACTAGATGATAATGCACGCCTGTGATAATTGTTGTAAATTGGAATGACAATGTGTATTTTATCCCACTTACGGGAACGCGTCGTAGAGGGCCAGTCCGTTGCTGACGCGTGTGGAAGAGGACACCGATAACAGGTCAAAAAGGTATGTGAATTGTATATATTAGAGTAATGCATGTAATATCGCCCATATATTCTAGTTAAATAATTAATGAAAAAAAAAAACATATCTTTTAAAATTAATTTGAAGGTTAAGGGGTAATTTTATTAGTTTTAGTTATATTTAACCTTAGACTCCATCAATTATTAATTTTTTCCCACCATTAAGTCGCTACTTGGCTTGAATCTATCGTCTGATTGAATGTAAAAATATCGTCTATAAACATAAACAGTCCTCTTTAAATAAATATGGTGCGGCTTTCGTTACAGTAGTAAGGGATAGTTGTAATATGAATTAAAGACATTTAGCTCCATTAGTAACGAATCAGAAAACGATACCGAATACGAATATATGGTATTTACTGCTACTGTAATGGGGTTGTTGTGGTACCAACAGTGATGACATACCTATTTCCAATATATTTAACGAATCTTCTTTGTCGATTCGACAGTTGTTACCATACACTGGTTCCATGGGGAATGCAACTATTATATGCATCTCCGATGATTTTCAAGTAACAATATTTTTATTGTAATTTGTAATTAATTTTGCTACATTCGCTGCTTTTGGGTTTTCGCTTTACTCCCTTCACAACCATAGGTAAGTATTCCACTTTTTACGTTATGGAATTACTTTTCAGGTTGCACTGACCTTGTTTTTTCATGTTTGCCCTCGTATTTAGTACAGAGGTGATGGCCTATTTACACCCAAATAAAACAGAGAGTTTTTTTTTATGAAAAGGCTACCTATCGGACCCTTCATTATGATGAGGTCTCAGAATTTCTAAAATTTCAAACGATCTAACATTTTCTCTCTTGGTAAGTTGTATACTTCCGTTCTGTGTATTTAATTTATAATGTTTGGTGCCTCTTCTATTATAATCTATGTGACTTGAATGTACTTTTAATTGCTGAAGATGGTAAATTTATAAATATCCTGAAACGTGCAAATACGTTTTAAATTAAAACAATTTTGATAATTACCTTACCTCATGAAGGCGGAAAAAAGTTTTGATTAAAAAATCCATTACGAGGTACCAGAGAACCACAACTGAAAAATATTTTTTTATGTTAATATTTATTCTACAGTGCCGGTTCAATGGCAGTTCAAACCAGTAGATTTCGGCGACAAGTCTATGTTTACATATATTACGTCACTATGAAATAGGTTTGTAAACATCAATGTATTGCCAACTGACACGACCGTTGGTAGCAGCACCGTCGCCAACTACACGTGCATTTGATTTAGTACTCTTAACTGTCATTCGTATTATTTCTGCAGGCGTCTTGTGAAATTTTGCAAATATAACATATTTCTGTAAAATTATTACACAAAAAACCAACCGATTAATCTGGTATAGAAGATATTTTAATAAATTAGGCATTAGTTAAAAAAATAAACCGAAAATAAGGATAACTACTGCCGAGGTTAGATTTCTACATGTAAATCCGACCTCAAGATGTTTTGTAAAAGGTACCAAGGTACGTTAATAAATTGAACATTACTAAATATGTGTCTAGTATATTTTTTAATTAGGCGAGAACGTAATAAATGCACAACATATATATAATTTGCGGGAGAAGACTTATCCTTTTATATATTTTGTGCTGTTTACAAACTGGTGCACTAAAATCGGCTTCTGATGAAATTTAAATTGTCATCCACGGAGATAATGCATTAGAATCTTTATTTTATATTTTTCATTAATATTTTAATTCAGGGACGTAACTAGAATAATTTTCTGGGTGGGCCAATGAAAAATCTGAGTGGGCCATACTTATATCATAAGAACAGTATTACAGTAAAAATAAATTACTTATTACCATAATATATGGATAACAGTATAGAAACGGTAAAGCAAAATAAACAAAAATTACAAATACTTCTAAGTAAAAATTTTTAATAACAACTAAAATTTGAAAATAGATATTGCACTGAAAATTGGAATTCTTAAAGCAATGACTACTAATTTAAAGTTCCCGGAAAATATAATAAATAAATAAATTATACAATCTATAGATACCTACTATAGTATGGCCATTATAGTTTTTATTTCAGTTTTACATTAATTTTCATACAATTTTATTGTGTTTAGAAGTAAATGATATTCTGCTGCTAGCATATCAATTTGTGTAACGCCATAGTAAAAGGAAACTATAACTAACTCCCAATATCGTAAGTAGGCTATTAGGACATTATTTGTAGGGATGTATGTGTATTTTACTGTCAAAATATCGGTTTCGATTAGCGACGGGAAGTAAGGATTGTCCTTACTTCCGTACTTCCCTACCTCCCTCTTTGCGCCCATATAAATAAATAAATACTATAATTCAAAAATTTAAAATATCAAACCAATCTTTATTGAAATGTCGTAATCGATTTCCAAATTTTGGCTTTAGATACAAACTTCTCGTCATATTAATTCGTCATTGTCTAGACCAAAAATCAATTTTTTATATTATTTTATTTTAATGTTGGTAAATGTAATAAAGAATTATTAATTTACTATATTCCATAATTTTGTTGTAAACGCTAATTGAACATAGTTTAATTTTTGTAAAACGAAATATTACAACGTGGAGCTCGTAAGTTAATAATTTCAGTTTTGTGAATTCATCAGAAAGAGTTGGTATTATATCTGTTATTAGTCCAGATACTTTTCTTACAATTCCATAGTACAAAAATTTGGCGTGGCCAGTATGGTATCATCCGCAAAATTAATTAGCTACATATTAATCAACATGCATCTCAATTCGGTAAGAAAGTTGTTAAATCTTAGCAACATTGTTGAAATATCTAATCAATGTCAATAGAAACAAATGTAGCGTGTCATGTTTTATTCAGTGTTGGCAATTATTACTGGTTACTTGCTATAGCAGTGTTGCTAAGAAATAGAAACATTGCTACATAATTGGGACGATTGCTAAAAAAATCAATTTTTTCTCTACGGACAGACATACTACCCATCTTATTTTTTGGCAGTAGGCTCACATATAATTTCAAATGTTTAGTAATATATACGTTTTACATCCACACAAATTGTATTTAGTGTTACACGTTCTAAAATTATTATCTCTTTTATAAAATAAATAAAATATCTTTGAAAATTTGGGTGGGCCAACACATCAATGAGGTGGGCCGTTACGATAATTTTGAAAGCCAACAGTCCACTTCATGACTTACGACCGTACAAAAAACAATAAGTTTTGATTTTACCTTTATTTACATTCATTTTTACTACACAAGTTCTAATGCCAAATCAGCCAGAGTAATAAAACATACAGTTACGTTACAAACTGTGCAGCCAGATGTCATGGCGCTTAGTGTCAGTTGTCAATACGGATGATCATAAAAAATCAACAATGATGCAAAATGAGTTTTTTAGTAACAGTTTTCTGTGTAGCTATGTATTACGAGGGCGAAACCGGATTGTTTTTAATATATAAATTTAACAATTGTTGCATTTTAACTGTTTGATGCAAATTAACATAAATAAGTTACATATCGTAGGCAGGTTAAAAATGTTTCAGTGCGCCTGAAAATTGCGCTCAAATGATAAAAACCGAAATCCAGTATTACTTCACTCACACTTGAATGTTATACACGCATAAATAATAATAAAAAAACTCCAAAGTTATATTTTCGCCTATATATGTATATCTAGTGATGAAAATTGTCTTCTAAAGGGTCGACTTTTATCTGCGTCCAAGTTAACCGACTTTGTATCTGGTACAGTTCTCGAAATCCCCACACAGGTCGCGTTTTGTTCGTTATGTTAGGGCGTGTTCAGAAAAGATGTAAGCTAAAAATGTCCAAATATTGAGAAAAAATAAATTTTCACAATCAATGTCTGGTGAAACCTTCGCGATTTGACCAGACACATCTAGAAATGACTACACTAACCTCATTTTTCTAAGAACTTCCATTTTATTTTCATGCTATTTCTTGGTCCTGTACAAAACGCACATCTAGAGATTTCATACTATTTCATTTATTGAGTTATATAAAGCGTTACCTTGATAGTCAATATTTGTGACTTTACATACTGAAAGGGAATGAACCATCTGGGACTTTTGGTGGAAATTAATAGGTTAATAAGTTAGTAGAGCTGAACTTGAACTTGTCTAACAAACTATCTGCTCAATTACACTTCCTAACACTTACTTTAACAAGTATAAAGTGAAGCAATAAAATATCTTTTCAAGTGTGAGATGTTACTATTGTTAGTTAGTAATTTTATTTACGTATAAATACATGGAAATGTACTGTATGACCAACAACAACAATAACAATAAACTTAGTAGTACAAGGGCAATCTTCATAATATAGATGACGATTTTTTCCCTCCATGATAACATATCAAAGATTAGATTTTGACTAATATTGGATAACCGGAACAGATTATTTACTTGAAGCCCATAACAGTTTTTAATGAAAAATTATAATAAAATGTAAACCAAAACTTTTCAATTTTAATATTTAAGACTTGTATAACAATGGGAGCAACATATTAGATTTTGGCTAAAATTGATAAGCCGAATACTTTACTTGAAGCTCTGAATAGATTTTTATAAAAAAAATACATTATGATATAATCCAAATTTGGTATTTACGCTTTTATATTAATGAGAACGACTAATGGTACTTTACTGGAAGCTTTAAACAGATTTTCTTGAAAAAATATATTAAAATATGATCTAAAACTTCTCAAATTTGGTATTTAAAACTTGTATAATTTGAAACAAAATATTAGATTTTGACTATATATGATAAACCGGAAGTGGTATTTAATTTGGAGAAGATAACATAATAAAATATAATCCAAAATTTCGTATTATAGACTTTTCTATTTATTGGGATAACAAATTAGATTTTGTTTACAAACGATCAACAAATTGGCGGAAGTTCATTAAGTGGCCCCATCAGATTTCTTTTTATTTCGGTTTTCAGATTTCAACGGAAATATCCATTTTGACCATTCCTGAATCTATTTTGACTAATTTCGTCGTGACGTCTGTACGTACTTATGTATGTACGTATCTCGCATAACTCAAAAACGTTAAGCCGTGGAAAGTTGAAATTTTGTATTTGGGACTATTATGATATCTAGTTGTGCACCTCCATTTTTGGTCATTACAGTGGTACTATACTTGAAGCCTATAATATATTTTAATGAAAAACTATTTTAAAATATAATACAAAACTTTTCAAATTTGGTATATGACATTTATGTCAATGGGAATAACATAGTAGATTTTGGTTAAAATTGGCTAATCGGAAGTGACATATTACCTGAAATAATTAACAGTTTTTCTTGAATAAAATGATTTTATTTTGATTTTCGAAATAAATGCTTCAAATAATAGGTTTAGAGAATTAAATTTTGCGTCTAGCACAACCAATATTATTAAATTAGCCCTTTTTATAAGCGAGATATGTAAATTTAAAAATTATATACTTTTTGGTTTTTGTAATAAAGGATTAGGACAAAAAAGTACAAAAAATAAAAAAATTAATGTTAATGTCAAATTACGTCAAATATGTGCAGTTTCATAATTAGGTCTATATTTCAAATTGGTCTTGCGTACAAGGAAGTTGTGTGGTGTCCACATCAGATTGTTTCCATCTCAGCTTCATCGTATCAGGGGATCAAAGTCTTCCGTATGAATTAATTTTTAACCGGTCCCAAGCTACACTGGGTGGGAAATAATTACTGTACTTAAACAAAGTGAACACGAGAATACATGGCATAGCGGGCATATTACTTGTCTCATAGAACTTTCTGAGATAATTTCTACATGCAGTTTTAGAGAATAAAATTCTACACTCTATTGGTGCAAAGTTTATTTACATGCACAATATTATAGTTACTCTTGTGTAATTTTTAAATTGAAGGTTAGTTGTACAAGGCCTAACCTCAATTTTATACACATATATAGAGTATACATAATCATTCAGTTGCAGATTTTAATCTAGATAACTTAATACTAGATCAACTTCGTAACCTTCCACTTCATACATAAATCCTCATATTTAAGCCATATCAAAGAGAAAAGATACAAATAAATTTATTTATCCAACACCTAATAATAACGCTATCACTATGGTGATTTGAAACAAATATAGCTGTTCATAAGTCGCTAGTGATCTAAAAATCATAAAGTCATATTGCTATTAGCAATGTGAAATAAACATTCATATTTTAACGTCCGACTGGTATGTTATACAGGGTGTCCCATAACTTCAGGTACATATTAGAAGGGCATATAGTTCTTAATGTCCTGATTACGGAACAAAAAGAATTTTTTCAAAATACTGGGATGAAGCCTAAAAAACAAGCAGAAACATTCAAAGCCTACCTACTCCGTAAATTTTATTAAAACTTTCTGATCCGTAAAAAAAAATTAGTTAGACGTTAAACGTCGGACGCACCACGGGAGTTAAACGGACAATATTGCATTCGGTCAACGTACAAACCTCGGGCTAGAGGCAGAGCCGCAACTAGGGTTTTGAGCGCCTGTGGCAAAAATTTTATTTGCGCCCCTACGTATCAAGAAAATAAAAACAATATAAACTACTAACAACTTCAACTTACATGATCATTTTCTAAAATTTAAAACAACAACAAATCGGAATTTTCAAACCGCATTATCATATCTTTAACCGGGTCAGAGTTGTGGATGAATTTGTAGGGAAGAGTTGTATGTCTTTTTGAAGTCCCAATAAAGAGAATAAAATTCACGCCAAATTGTATAACCAATTATTTTCACAATAAACACCTTGCCGACTGGTTTATCTGTAGATAATTATTTGTTAAATTTAGAAAATAGATTTTAGAAATATTTGATCTAGAACCAGTCCTCGGAAAGTACATTGTTGACCTCAGGCGTTATTGTCCTAATAACACCTTTGATACGTTAATTACAGTAACATTATAGTTACTGTCCAGGCCTTCTCGGCACATTTTTTTTACCAAAAGTCATTTTGAAATGTCAAATTAGAAAATCTTTTAAATAAATTTTATACCATTTGGAGAGGTTTTGGATAAATTTTGTATGGCACCGATGTGTTAATTACATAAATCACTTGAGAAAATACTTTTCTTCCGTGACTTATTTGCAATAACAGACTTGTACTATATATAACTATTTTCTATTTTGGTGTCCTTATGTTTCTATAAAAGCACTGTTTATCACTGAAAACACGACGTTTAGAAAATCTATAAACGTACTGTTTTTGGCGCCTTTTATATTCTAGAGGTGGTAGTTATGACAGATGAATTACATATAACCTCAAAATGGTAAGTTGTTTATGTTGAAATATTACTTCTAATTATTGATTTTTATCTTATCTCCAGGTGATAGGACTAGATAGAGGAGAAATTTATAGCTATAGCTGTGTTCAGAAAGAAGAATCTGTAAAATTAAAATCTTTCAACTAAAAAATTATGAAACAAGAAACAATGCGCTCAGATTTGCTTTGTCAAAATAATTTAAACGGTGAGTTTTATTTATTACAATTTAATTTTATGGTAATATTGCAATTTTCAGCTGATTGTATTGTTATATCAGGCAGGTTTTGAAATTTATCGTGCACGTTACTTGAAATGTTGATACTGTCAACTCAATTTGTGGCTACTTGCAAGTAAATATGAAAATTTTACGATCCATGATTTCCAGTTTCACGTCGAGGCGAACAGTCGAATATTAAAGTTTTAAATATGATTTAGACATAAGTGTCATATACAAATACAACATAAGTTTTGTATTGAAGAATCTAAGAACAGCTGTTGCTGTTATGTCTGCAATTGAGCTGTCAATGTATTGTCAAAATGGTGAAATGTAAAAGTGTAAATCAATAAATTGTTCATTAATGTATTTCATTATTTAAAGAGTTTTATTTATGATAATAAATAACACGAACCAGCGATCCCGATCCGTTATTTGATAAATTTACATTTATTACAAGATATATCAAATCAGGTGGTTCATTAATAAACCGGTGGAGTACATTGTAAGTATTGGTATCCTCTTCCATAATTATATAATGCTTGATACAATGTTTTAATGTAAACAATCAGTTAGAATCACACAATACCCAAACTGTCAAAATGTGAAATTTCAAATGTTAGCGCGGAAGCGCTACCAACATAACTGACAAAAAAAACACCAAGACATATTTTTGACAAGTCCTTTTTAACAAAATTTAATTGTAAAATTACCTCAATAGAAAAAATAGTATAAAAAACATGTATCATAAGGCCTGTTAACGCACTCGTCCTTTGTAAAACTCGCCTAGCGGCTCGTTTTCCAAACTTGGACTCGTACGTTAACAGATTGCCTTATGATACTTGTGTTTTAATGTACTATTATCTACTTTTGTTGAATTATTACTTACACAATTGTTGTTTGATAAATTATGTCATTCATAACTCATTGTTAACAGTTAATTGTTGACATAAACGTTATAATATAACAGACTGTTATAAACCAATCACAAATATGCTACCCCAGAAACAATTATATATAAATGGGTAAAAATAGGTAACAATGATGCTACGCTGATGTAAAGATATTGTATTTCAGTCTATACATATGTGGCTTGGTTCAGAGTTCAGACAGTGTTACAAAATTATGATGTTTTTCTTAAACACAGTATTTTCATCTTTGATTAAACTGTCAGTTATAAGAAAAATGTATCATGTTTAAATGACAGTTAACACTATAAAAAGCAGTTTAACTGGAGATGAAAATACGTAGCATTACGTAATCTGAGATTGCCATAATTTCAATTTCTTTTCAAAAGCCGTCTTTGTTTGAAACATATTACTATTAATTAGTTGATTTTAACCTTAAATACGTATATCCACTAAAAATATTAAATCAGTCAATCAGTTTTTATGTTCTAATTTAAATTCAGGTTTTCCTTTTGTATCCATAAAACAATTTATTTAATTTCTAAAATCACAGAAACGTTAACGCGACGCGAGCTGCAAAAATTAACTTTGGGTTCCCCCGGTTTGTTGGACATCGATGGAATTGCTCATACGATAGTGTCAATAGGGTTTTCCACGATTTTAAATTTTTTATATGTTAATGTAGAGACAAAAAATATTAGACCCATTTTTTTTATTTTGCATAAAAATTTATAGAACGGGAGTAGAATGCAAAAGAATTTTGTGATTTGCCATGACGTCTTCTCGTGACATCAGAACTCCAGCTAAACCTTAGATAGACCCAGCAAGAGAACAAGATTGTTGAACCAGGAGATAAACAGTTGCATCAACTGAATTTAGCTAAAAAAAAATATAGCGCTGGAAAATATAAAAGTATCTTACACATAACTGCATTGACTTCCATCCACGGGTGATCCACGATTCACATCAACTGGGCGGTTACTGATTTAACAAGTGTGTTTGCTTTTTATTTGTATTTTTAATTAAATGTTTAACTACTGTTTTCTTCTTATATGGCACGTGTATTAACCTGTCAACAAAAATAATTCGCTGTAAAAGCCAGGCACACACAACATCGAATGAAACAACTTCGTTGTGTGACCTCGTTAGGGTTCTGACGTCACTTGGCGACCGCTTTAAACAAAAGTATTTTTCAATTTAAAAATTCATTTATAAATACTAATAATTTTCATTGTTTTTATTTTATATTGTAACGTTTTTATTTATTTGGGTGAAGTGTAAATATTAGACAATTATTATTTGTTAAAATAAAGGTTTAATAAACTATACATATTAAAAAGGTATTAAATAATGACGATTTCTAATATTAAACAATTATTAAAAACTAATTAAGACGAAAACTATAATTAACTAGATAACACTAACACTATTTATTTATTTAACTAATTAATATTATTATTTATTTCCACGATATTACTAATTATTTATTTCACTACGCGTTCCCATCTTAGACTGCCCGTCTGTTGCAGACTCTTGTATACTGTTTACGCGATATTTATATCACTATATTTATATCACTATATACTTATAACTGTCCGCCTACCGATCTCCACAGCGTCTATATACTCAACTGACTCAACAGCGTCTGTATATTCAACTGCTCGGGCAGAACCTCACCTTTCACCTCACTGTCTGTCTATTTATGTAACTAACAGTCTAACTTCCACAGCTTCAGTATCACTGACTGTCCGTATGCCACAATTCTTCGCCACTACTGCCGAGTATCTACTTCCACTTGCCGTTACTGTCCCCGTATACCTATAGCTTCCCAATACTCTTCAATACTACAGAGTATTCACTTCCACAGTTATTTCGGTATACCAGTTACTTCCCGAGTACCTACTCGACACAAACTGCATACGCTCGCCACGATACAGCTGTGCTTCTACTAACACTTTATTCTCTAACAGTCCATGTGAATGTCTCTATATGACTCTCCCTACGTAACTACCTCCCGAGCATAGCTGCATCCCTTTCATACAGCTGCCATTAAATTCCAGAGAACTCTAGAATGTTCGACCGCATAATGACAATGAACACAAGTGGTTCAGGCGACCGAAAGTAATTAAACACGTCTCGGCTTGTTTGTTTACGTAGCCCGGCTGCTAGCGCGATTGCGTCATCGCTATACTTAAATGCTTGTTCTGCGTAGCAGCGAGGCTCACACGTTACAATATTAATATTTATATAATATATTTATTTCTTCAAAAGCCTATTATACTATCACAAATAGATTATAAACAAATTCCTTCCTCTTCAAGTTTGAACCTCTTAGCAACCACTAACCCACAACTGGTACCCTATATCTAATAAACACTGTTGTCGTGCCATCTGGCATCAGATCCAGCATGTGGCACGCGGTGTCATGAGTCATGTCTGTGGCCGTGATAAAGCGGGAGGTCTAGTGATGGAGATCCACAACTCAGGCCTAACTCCTGCGTCAGCAGGCGGCAGGAACAGCTGACGTCACACCGCCACTGCTGCGGTTAATTGCCAGGTGTGAAATGCTGAAACGCTGACGTCACATGCAGCGAGGTTTGCTTAGCGGTATTGTCGCTTTTTGCAGAGTGGATGGTAAAATGTAGAGCAGAAACGTGTAAGCACGAACGGAAAATTATACGCTCGTGTTGAGTTAAAATGCAAAAGACTGTAGAAAGAATAAATACTCATTATGTTTTAGTAAGTATAAAATATCACAGTATGGAATCCATTATTTTAATACTTGCAAGGAAACATTTATTATTAAACGTACTAAAATATCCAGAATAAGTTCCAAGTAAAAGTGGCATTATGCAATAAAAAATTAATGATTCTTGGCGACATACGTAATTGATGTCGCTTTTTTGCCACACAGGTTACAATATCTGTTCATGCGGTGATCTATATCGTAACAAGCGAACCCAATATATACTAATGGAATGCACCGTCAGCTTCATATTGTACGAAGAGAGAAAGCACGACGTGGGGTTTTTCCGTCTTTGTCTCGTGGCCGCGTGCCTGAGTGTCTGGTCGCGAATCTGGGGACCCGGGTTCGATCCCAACAGACGCCAAATATTTCGAATTTTAAATGGCACAAAGTTTACCCCTGTGGTGCACTCTCCACACCAGCAATGACTGCCCGTGAAGTGACGCTTGGTAAACGCTCGCACGGTACAAATAAGTCATCATCATTACCGAAATCTGCGTACAAAGCAAATTGGCACACCCACCAATGCCATGATGATATATTTAATTATTTATTTTCATTGATAAATGTCAAATAGTTATGATCCTTGGTGCAATTTCGATACTGTTATTTTTACTCTTATTGTCGACATTAAGGAATCCTCTACATCCATTTTCTTTTGAATTGGAGTCAAAATGGTTGGAAACATTATTCAACGCCCGACTGGAATGTTATATACCAAATAACACCCTAGAGCGTGTTATGAGTTGCTGCTATGGTAATGTTGTCAATATAGTTATTAACGTCATAAGGCTGATATGAAGCATATAACAGACGCGGTTGAGTATTGTAAAATCGAGGCGACAGCCGAGATTTTACAATCAACCGAGTCAGTTATTTGCATATCAGCCGTGTCAGTATTTTTCATAATAACATAAAATATCTTCTGAAAATTCTATTTTCTATGGCATATTGACAGGTGACAGCTCTTCATGACAATTTCATGATGCTGCGATTTTTTTAGGAACACATGATTTTTAATAATTGTACTGTTATAAAAAATAACGGCCGTGGCTGTTTTGACGCATATATTGGTTGAGCATACAGTACTGTTAAAGCACATTTAACAGTATGATATTATGAAAAAATGATATTGATACTGGGATAAAGTCTAAAAAACAAGCAAAAGCATGCATAGCCTACCTATTACGCAAATTTTATTAAAACTTTCTGATCCGTAATCCGCAAAATATTAAAAATTATAGTCGGACGTTAAACGTTGAACGCACCACGGGAGTTACACGGACAATAATGCCTTCGGTCAACGTACACATCTCGGGCCACAGGGCTTCGAAAAGTACATTGTTGACCTTAGACGTTATTGTTCTTATAACACCCTTGATACGTTACGAGGGGTGTCAGAGCAAGAAATGACAAAAAGGCAAAATGAATATAGCATCAAGTGCAAACTATTTTCATTAATTTATATTTAATTTTCTAATATACTGGACGAAAATCTGGGGAACCGGGTTCGATCCCGATCGACGCCAAATATTTCGAATTTTAAATGGCACAAAATTAACCCCTGTGGTTTATTCCCAACGCCAGCAATGAGTGCCCGTGAGGTGACGCCTGGTAAACGCACGCACGGTACAAATATGTCATCATCATTACCGAAATCTGTATAAAGCAGATTGGCAAACCCAGCAATGGGTAATATGCCATGATGATATATTTATTTATCTAAACGCTAAACTAATGTTCAAAACAAATTCTAAAGAAAATCTGCAAATTACACTCAATTCAAAAACGTCAAACGAGTAAATCCGCGGCTAATTAAATTAACAAATGAGCACAAGTAATGACTCATGCATATGAAGTTAGCAAGTTACGAGTATATTTGAAATTCTTAATAGCTTTCATTAAAAAATAGAGTTTAAATATAGTTTTTTTTTTTAATTCGTAGGCATCAACTTACAAGCACTCATTGCTGGTGTAAGAATCGAAGCCGGGTCCCCAGATTCGCAAACTTAGGCACTTAGATTTGGGCAGTCCAGTTATTCAATTTCGCCAACATTATTATTCTAACCTAAGTGATTTGGGTCGTAATTTACCCGCTCAATAACAGTTTCTCTGTTTCTTTGAGAGAAGTTCTTATTAATTTTCTTGTGCAAGTATACACCAGTAAAAAACTATCCCAGCCTAGTAAATTACTGTCTCCCGGAGAGACTATAAAAACTCACAAGAACTAAAACAAAAACTACATTTCAACTTAAAGACGCTAAAAATAAACCTACTACTTTGAATTTTTTATAAAGTTGCAAAGTATTTCCAAGAATAAACGCATAATGTTCGTCATAACATTATAGTTAAAGCTACCAGCAATATATGGCATAACAATAATAAAAACAAATGATAATTTGAGCTCATTGGACAAACAGAATGGAAATCAATTTAATGACACATTTTCAAAGCAATAATTTCTCATTTCGTTGTGTCGTTTCGTAGCCTACATTATTATATTACTAAAACAACTCAAATTTTGTTTTAAAATCTGGCCAAAAACTCTAGTTCCAAAACCGGTGATGAGGGCGCGATTTATTTCTGTTGTCATTTAAATGTCATTTTTAGACTGTCAAAAAATCAATTTAGCGGTTATAAGGCGTTTTTTATTCATGTAACCGGGTTATATATGGTTAACCGCTCGTAACCAGTGTGAATAAAAATGCCAGATTACCATAGACGTTTCTGTCAAATTAATTTGACGTTTGTCGAATATTTATCTTGTTTATAGAGTGATACATTTAATTTAAAGCGTATTGATCTAATACAAAATAAGTTGACAAAAAGAGTCACAGATTCCATTTTTACTTTTACTGAAAGTTGCCTAACTGCCAAAATGTCAGCGTTTTGACAGCTAGAAAAGGATAGCAATACTAACTTGACATGTAACCGCCCAGCATATCGCGGTTACATGTTTGACGTAACCGCAAATAACCGGTATGCTGAATAAAATGCGGTTACCTTGTAACTGGAGGTAACCGGTCTGAATAAAAAACGCCTATAATTTTTGAAAATATTCAATTATTTGTCACTTTGACGTATGTCAAAAATGGTTATGACATTGTTATAGGAATTTGGGGAATCGGGTTCTATCCCGACCGACGCCAAATATTTCGAATATTAAATGGCACAAAATTGACCCCTGTTGTGCACTCTCCATGCCAGCAATGAGTGCCCGTGAGGTGACACCTGGTAAACGCCCGCACGGTATAAATATGTTATCATCATTACCGATATCTGCGAACAAAGCAGATTGGCACACCTAGCAATGGGTAATATGCCGTGATGATATATTTATTTATTTAAAAAATACAACAAATGTAAGTGTAAGTTATATTTGAATTATCTATATTTATATTACTTTATTATAATATTATTAATAATGCGTCAAAAATTACAGCGGGAATAAGGCACGCCAAAACGGCGAATTTGGAACTAGTTTCTTTTTGACAGATATTGTGATGTTTCCCAACCTTATATTAATAACGTAGGCTACGATCGTTTGCATTAAATTACGATATAGCAGCAAATAGCAGAAAGCAGTAAAGCTTAGTCTACATCAAAACTTATCGTATATGTTTTACGAGATCAGTTGTTAAACAAATAAAAGAGGTACTACGGCAGGAAACACTACAATAGCGCATATCGATAAATCGTCTGAAGGCAGAGGACCCACCTCGCAGGAATTTTTGTCATTCCTAATTGAATTAAGGCCTGTGTCCACGATGCTAGAAATCGTTTCAAGTTCTCGATCACATTTTTTGATCATAAACATTGAACTTGTACGACTACAGATGTCAGGTTGGTCGAATTTATGAAGTTAGTTTCAGCCATTTCTACCAATACTAGAAACTAATAAAACATGACCAAGAAATTATCCCGGCAGTAAGTAAATTAAAATTTTACAACAAATATATTAATTTGTTTATAAGTAATTATTTATAATCAATATAAAAAATGAGTAAAATTAGGCAATATTTTCAAGCTTATCAAACATCAAACGTCAAGATTTTAAATTGGTAACATTTAAATGAAATTAGCAACTTGTATGAAAAAATGGGACAGAACGCATTTGTCCATTCTAGTTTTCTATTCGATTTTTGCGTCCGAGTTGGTAGTGTCCACGATCCAAGATTTCGAATTGCGGCCTATATCCGAGAACTCAGATCAATTTCTAGGATCGTGGACACAGGCCTTTAGGGCCGCTTTTACGACTTCCGGTCAAAGATCCGGTTTTGAAACCGTAGGATAATTCCCAAACCGCCAATCAAAAAGAACCCATTGTTATGGTAACCGACTGTTAATTTTTGGATTCCATAGTACTGACACACTTGACATTGTATTTCATTTCACCGAAATTTTTTGCTGGAAACGCTATAATAAGAGAAATAGCATTTCATTTACGTAACTGTAGTCTAATGTCTAATAAATTCGCAATATTAAGTTCGGCGAGAATTAGGAGTTAATCTGCAGTTAAATCAAGTGATAAATGGAAAACCATTCAAATTAGATAAATGATAAAACCTTATGTGTAGAGTAGACTAAGCTTTAGAGGTTTTGCTGGGTGAAACATTGGCAGAACAAACGCAATTTGCAACAATACGCGCTAATAGTGAGAGGTATCCTTCGGCAGTTATGTTGTTAAAAACCGATTAAGAAGAGTGGATGGTAATGCGTGTTAAAAGCATGTGTGTGACTACAGAACTTAGAAGATATATGCGAGACAATTTTAAATTACTTTGCTTGTTTTCTTTTTATCAACTTTAACAACAAGATATTTAAATACCTTGGAAAATTTCAAATTAACTGACGTAGATAACGTTACTAGAAGCAATGTTATGGCTCAATAATAAGAGAGTTTATGAAGTAAGGCAAAGGTCATAAGTTTAATTGTTCAAATGCTTCATTGAAGAATTATGTATTATTCGAAAAGTACCGCTATGTCTAAGTTGTTTCTAATTTCCTAACGTTTCAATCTCGTTTAAAGATTACAGGTTACCAAATTACCTTATTAATATGCAAATAAAATTCATTCCCGAAAATATCACAGAGAAATTATTGAGGAAAACGTTGCTGCTAATATATAATTCAATTAGGAGTATAAATAAATAAAGAGTGATCAAAACCATCTGACAGTCACGTGACTCGCAACTTTTCTTAATGACATCAAAACTAGACTTCTAGGAAGAAAAGTTTGTTATCAAAGTTCATGAGCTTGCGAGTTTCTATTATAAAGAATTTTTATTTTAGTAATTTTTATGTTCTTGAAATGCTCCAAACAACTTTCATACGAATATACCCATTCATTATTTTCGTTGCGTACTCCTGATCGAAAATACGCTTCGACAATGAACTTGTATTTGTCCGTTAAAACCATTTCAGGAAGTAACTTAACCTAAAAAACTCATAAATTACAGGTTACTAGACATAAAAAATACAATCTGATTAGTGATTTAAGTGAAGAATTAAATTCACTAAAACATTTATTTGAAACATTTTTGTCTTAAATGGGAAGTTTTGCGCAAGGAAAAACTGATTTTCCATGCTAAACGCCTATAACCCGCTTTTCAGTGGCGGATTTAGAAAATTATAATAGAGGGGGCACTAAATTCGGAAAAAGAAATTTTTAATATATAGGGAGAACCCCCCCCCACTCGTTAACTTTTGTCTTGTATTGTAATAAACTGCTCATATAAAAGTTTTATTATTTTAAATATGCTATTTGATGGCAGATGTAAATATTTTTTATAAAGTAAGAACTTTTATTTTAAAATAGCAACCTATAATTATTTTACTGAAATATAAACCCCCATTTTTTGTCTTTTTAATGATCTATTTGGGGTCCAGCACCATAACAAAAAATAATAAAATGTACACTCTATACTTAAAGTATTATTCAATAAATAGCGATTAAGATAAAAAAACAATTTTTTAATTATTACTGTTCGAGATGTTTGAGCTTTGTTGTCAGTGTCACTGTGACGTCACATTAGTGCTACCTTTCTCTCGCTGCCTACTATAGAACTTGTGCGAGACAAAGATAAAGCAATAGGTGTCGCCGTGACGTCACGTTGACTTTAAAAATCAGATTCAGTTAAACCAATACTACAAATTGCTTCAGAATTAAAAGAACTTTCATGTAAAATAATAAAAAAATCAGAATGCAGGCCCACAAACAAGTAAATGAATTTGAGAAATAATGTTTATTCAAATATTCTAAGTAGCCATATGAAAATAAATAAAATGCAACGTTATACAAAACAAGTTAAAAAAATCAAAAATACCTAATAAGAATAACAAGCCAAAAAATGGTGGTTTATATTTTAGTGAAATAATTATTGTTTGCAATTTAAAAAATAAAAGTTGATAGTCGTATCTTTTAAACGTGACTTTATAAAAAATATCTACATCTGCCATCAAATAATATAATTAAATAATAAAACTTTTATATGAACCATTTGGTCTATTATAAAAAATGAGGGGGGCACTTCCAAAATAATAAACAAATTGAAAAATAAATAGAAATTCTGTATTTTTATTAGTATGTTTATTCTTTTATTTATCTATGTTGTGTAATACGTAAATGATAATATGTAACAATTAATTTTTTTTAAATAACAGGGGGGGCACGTGCCCGAGTGCCCCCCCCCCCTCTAAATCCGCCCCTGCCGCTTTTTAAGGTATTTCTTTCAAAAAATTTTACCTTCCGTCACCTTTAGGTAAGGAAGGTAGGTATTATCTTTGGTCAAAAAATTCGGTGGTGAGTTTTTGATGAATAAGCACGTTTTAGGGTCCCTAGTATACGGTTTTACTATTTTTCGATTATGCCTGCATGCGTGCGTGCGTGCGTGTGTGCATGCGCGCGTGTGTGTGACAAAATACTCTAATACTATAATTCCAAAAATTATAATTCTTTCGTATTCTTCGTTACATCCATATGAAGAGCTGATTAGATTTTGGTTATAATTCGTCAACCGGAAGTACCTTCATTTAAAGATTTTAACAGTTTATCTTGAAAAATGATGTTAAATATCATTTTTTTACACTTATGCCCGGTTGCACAAACGTTCATCAACGCATTGTTCGATTAACGGTTCATCAAATCGAACAAATTCGAATCAGTTTCCGTGTTCTTATGACATTTAAATCATTGCTGTCAAAAAATCGCGTTGCATTTGTTCGTTTTGATGAACCGCTAACCGAACAACGCGTTGATTAACGTTTCTGCAACCGGGCATTAATGTTATTATAAATATTAAAGAATATTTTATTTCCTATACGATTTGAATGCATTTAATACTTGATATTAAATGGATATAGAATTTTAAAAAAAAATATTGGCCAGCTATGCTATAACTCTGGAAACAGCTGCTATATTAAGAAAATTCTGATTGAAAGGTGTCAGTGTCAAGTGCAAATGACAGTATGTTTCTGTTATAATTTTACTGGCAATATAGGATCTTTTGCTAGAAACTTTCTGTATGGAATTTGTATAAAATACATACAACTGCATTAAGGTAATATACAAGAAATAGAATATTTTGCAAGAAACTTTCTGTATGACATTTTTACACACGCCATGTATCTCATGACAAGCACGTCTTCATGACTCCCGCCCTTTGTTCTTACTATGCGCAGGTCCCCATTGCGCATATCTTCTATCTCTTTAAATTGAAATGGTCTATTAACACCCTGTATATTTTTATTTAACTAAACCTAAATTTTGCTTATATTTTACGTAAAACTAGTTTTAGTTTATAGATTTATAACAGGATTGAATAGGTTGAATAATAAATTTAATTTTGTAGAATTTTTTTACATATTTTGTTTTTTCAAAATATCCCGTCAAGGGCCGACAACCTCTTCCATTCAATTTACTTTCTTGAATCCCATAAGAGTTATTTTTAATAATAAAGTACATTTGAATATGGATTCATCAAAACTTACTTTTTTTGAACATTAAACAGTATTTTATAATTTTGATAACAATTTTTTACCTTCCGTTATACCTTTAGGTACGGAAGGTATTGTTTTTGGTCAAAAAAATTGATGGTGAGTTTTTAATGAATAAGCACGTTTTAGGGTCCCTAGAACACGATTTTACTATTTTTGTGATGATGTCTGCATGTCTGTGTGTATGTGTGTGCATGTGTGTGTGTGTGACGATTTTTTCTTCGTCGACAACCTCGTCTACAACTCCAACAATACAATTCTAAAAATAATAATTCTTTCTTATTCCTCTCCGTTACATCCATATGAAGAGCTGATTTTGGTTATAATTGGTCAACCCGAAGTACCTTTATTTGATGATTTTAACAGTTTTTCTTGAAAAAACGCTATTTAATATAATTTTTTCACATTTAATGTTATTATAAATATTAGAATATTTTATTCTCTATACGATTTGATTACATTTTATACTTCATATTCAATGGATATTGTGTAAAAAATAAAGAAATTACATTTCATAAAGCAGCCAACTATGCAATAACACTGGAAACAGTTAATATTAAAAAAATTCTGATAGACAGATGTCAATGTCAAGTGCAATTGAGTTATAATTTTACTGCAAATATAGAATCATTTATAAGAAACTATCTGTATGGAATTTGTACAAAATATATAGAACTGAGGGAATATAATGCACTGGAAATATAGAACCTTTCGCAAGAAACTGTCTGCATGGAATTTGTATAAAATACATAGAACTGACGAAAGGTAATGTGCTGGCCACATCAGATTCTTTTATCTTCTAGTTTAAAATAAAAAATTATAAAATATAAAAGTTTATATAATTCTTACAAGTCCATAAATTATTCTGAGACATATAATGGACATATTTAGGTGTAAATAATAGCCCATATAAATGCCAGTATCGAAACATAAATATTGTAATTAAGATAAAACATTCGTAAAATAATTTATGAGAATTATATTAAGTACATTTTCTTGCGAATGATTGATACGGTAATGAAAAAGAATGAGAAAGTATTAAATAATATTCTTCCCACATCAAATTCTGAACCAATAATAATGTTCTGGATATTGGAAAGACTGGATATTTCCACAAACAATATATTATTGTGAGTAATGAATCACACTCCATAAACTTCTATTAAGAATCCCCTTGGATCGAAAATCGCATCTATCAAAAACTTTTCTTTTCTCTGAGGAACACGAGCTAATCATGATCTTTTAGTGACTGATTAGTAGTAGTACACGGACGTGCCCTTAATTAAGAGGGACAAAGCCTTTCCTTCTATTGAAATATGACATGTGAGCTCGCTGTTCTGACTTTTTCCTCCTGGGAAATTAAAGTTGGAGAGAAAAATTTGCCACCTGCCCGAGATATGAAACAAGCAAAACGTCCAAATTTGATAAATTGCAGCTAGATTCGGACAAATGATTGCGCGAATAATTTTATTGTGCTCGACATCCGTAACACCGAAAGACGAAAAGTGAGAGCTATCAAAAAGAATTTCCGGAACAAATTTTGTGCATTATCACATCAGCCTGGTTTTCACAGAAAGTTTTAGTGCTTAATTAAAGTGACTATTTATTAACCATTAAGGGGTATTCACAAATGAAAATTAGGTTTATGGTTTTTCTTTAGGTTTAAGAGACCCTAAATTCTGAAGTGTGAATGGAGACATTACATAATTTGAGGCCAAAGTCTTTAAATCTAAAGTATAAACCACAAATCTAAACCTAATTTTCATTTGTGAATGCACCTTAAGCTGAGAGAGAGAGAGAGAGAGAGAGAGAGAGAGTATCTCATTATTCAGTAGGGCAAATTTTGAGATATTACAACTACCACTCATTTCATTTTCAACGAGTTCACGGGCTAACAGAACCTGACCATCTTTTCCGAGGTACATTTTGCGTTTGGTTTTTACAACAACATGCTCAAAACCCTAATTTCTCATCATACATAATATTTTCTGATTATGCAACTTTTACGAGAGAGGGAATTCATAATATTCATAATTCTCATTATTGGAGCCAACACAATCCACATGTTGTTGGTAAGAGATAGTTTCCAGCATCGCTTTTCAATAAATGTTTGGGGAGATATTTTAAATGGGATGTTACTTGAGCCGTACATTCTACCAAATAAGATAACTGGTGGTAATTATTTATTATTTTTGAAAAATAAACTCCCACAATTACATGAGGATATGCCTCTTAATGTGCGCCAACGGGCATGGTTTCAGAACGATGGTGCGCCACCACACTGCTTGAAATGTGCGAGAACACTTGAATCAAGGTTTTCAGGACAGATCGATTGGTCGCGGTAGTCCTGTAGCTTGGCCTGCTAGATCCCCTGATCTAAATCCTTTGGATTTCTATTTCTGGGGCCATTTTAAATCACATCTATAACAATCAAAATGCGCCGGAAAACGTAGAAGAACTTAGGCAGCGGATTAAAAATTCTGCGAAAACAATAAGGCAACAAAATTCGTGTCAAGCTTGCACTGCATCGTTTGTTCAACTTGCTGCAATATGCGTGTGGCAATGAATGGTGCAATTTTTGAACAATATTTGTAATTATTGTACTTAGAGTCATCATGTAGGCATGTGTTTAGTAATTTGGAAAATTATCTTAAAATTAAATACAATGCATTGATATTTGAAATTATTGTGTATTCAAAACTATTATCATCTCTAAATTGAACGAACATTACGTAATGTTACTTTGATAATTAATTTCATTTAACACTTCTTTCAATAAAATACGCTACTTCGGTGATCCTAAAAATGTCCACTTTGAGTAAATCACCCTTAATTTTGCGAATTTTTGAAAAATTCTTTTTGTTCCATGATCAGTACGTCGAGTAGTATATGCCCTTTCATTTTTTTTCTCGAAGTATGATTACACCTGTATAGGTCTTATTTACACGAAATATAATGTATACCAAGATAATAAAAACGTCTTACGGAGATTTAACATGCAAGCTAAGTTTGTTTGGAAACATCTGTTTTGCGTGTTGCGGTAACGCTAGTAATATGACGTCACGACTTTAGTGGTTCATTAAACTGAAGGTTAGAAACGTTGCGTACAACCGTTTTAACTTCTAGTTAGCTCTAACGAAAAGTGGAGTAAGAAATTTTTTGCATCATAACCGCTGGTTAACACTAACTGTCACTTTAACAAAAGTTGCTAGGAGCTGGACTTAGTGACTAATTTGACAAATATGACACTAGCTCACTGCAGAAGAAATATTCACGATGCCACTGCAACAGGAATGTTTTTATTATTATTATTATGCCATAATTTTCGTTGTCTATGCATATCTATGTATATAGAAAAATTAAAAAAAAAATACTTATTTCTTAAATTATTTATTTTAAGGCAATTAACTTGTACAAAGATTTGGTAATTTCTTCTACTTGTGTGTTGATAAATATGTAGAATATATGAATATATTATTAGGTGTGCACTGATTATTTTCTTCGATGTATAACTAATTATAAATACGTGTTGTATATCGGTAACTTAGAAATATTGTCAAAACGCTATCTAAAATAGTACCTAGTCAAAACTAAAAATATACATAGATATTAATTTTCTACAAATAAACAACTTGCTGCGTTTTACCAAAAATAATTCTAAATCGTGAAATGAAATACATTTACTGATAAAATAACAATAATGAAAGTCTGATTGAAACATACATGCGTACTTTCATTGTTACATTTAATGACTACAGAATTTATTAACTATAATTAGAAAATAATGAAAATAACCTCATACCTGGAAAATGATTCAAAAACATTTAAATAGCAAGATACTTATAAATAGAAAACATCTACATAGAAAAGCGAAGTATACTCGCATATGCTGTATGATAGTATAATTTAGCTAATCCAGTCCATGAACTAGTAGCTTTCGCACATTGATTGTAATACGTGGTCTGATTTACATATTACGCCCAAAAAGCTGGATTTATAATGACGCAACGTATGAGGTAACGCGAACGCAGTACGTAAGGTAAAAAGATGATCATGTGCTACAGCTATGGATGATTTATATTGAAGTAAAGTAAGCAGTAACGTAACAGCCGCAACGCAAGACTTGCCCAACTTTCATCTTTCTGCGTTGCTTTACCTAAACTTCTCTACCGCTGGCCAATCAGAAGTCAGCATTTTAAATATTGCGCTGAGAATGAGGGCGTGATCCATTTTACCGATATTCGCTACCGACTCATCTGTCAGAATTGTTTGTTTGACATATATATGAATAGGAAAATAATTCAAGTTGTCGAATATATACGATAAATCGTCTAAAGATTTCAAAACCAATAATAAAAAAAACAATAAGTGTGGGAAGAAATTGCTAACGCTGTAATACATTTAGTAATGTAGACATCGGAGATAAATCCTGTTCTTCTATGCCTCCATTAGAAATACAATTATTATAGACAAAATCTTTCGATGTTAATATTAGTGTGATGAATGTGTACATGCTACTAAAAGTGTAAATAAACGTCATTTCACAAATATTGTGTCATTTTCTATATGCTCAACAAAAACCTATTAAAAGCTTATAAGATTGCCAGTTAGTGCCGAAACTCAGGCAAGATATATCGAAGATGAACGAAAAATGCCGAAATTTTTGCATATGATTCTGATTGGTTAGCAGTAAATCTTTCTGGGTTTATTATAAATCAGCTAGTTCGCTTGCTTTACTTTCTACTTTACTGCAAGTGCGTTACGTTTTCCGTTACTTCATTATAAATCCAGCTTCTTTCTTACATTTATTGTGTTTTGACATTTGATTTTAATAATTATTTGACAGTGAATTTTGAATACTTTTGTTGCATCAATCGTAGAGAAAGTATAGTGTGCAACACATGCTTGAAGCTCGTTTTTTTTTCAAATTGTGTGGTTATTCAAATATAATTTTTTAAACTTTTCACTGAATTTCAAATTATGTGATGTCACACCTTAATTATGTGTGCTTCTTAGCGAGTAAACAAGAACTAAAGTTGTTTGCAACTGTCATCCAATTACCTGTCAGTAGTGTGGAATTTAAAATAATATAAAATTAGATAAATTTCAACGACTGTTTTTAAACAATCATGATGCAAAACACTTGAAAATTCAACCAATAGGAACGGTATTACACTGAGAATTTAACGCACATACGTGGCAACCAATAAAATCACGAATTTGTTTCAAATTAAGTCAATGAACGACAAGCTTTACCGATTGTAATAACTAGTGAAAATTAATAAGCGATTATACTTCACTGTAAATAAAAATCCTAGTTGTCATGTAAATGAAAGCTATATTGACAATTGTTTTTTAAACGTCAGAAAGAAAAACTGTGTAAACTCGTGTAAAATGGAAAATTGCAGATGGGGAAATGTATCTACAATAGAGATAACTAACAAAATTGAAGAAAATATCCCAAAAAATACTAAAAAGGCGAAGAAATATGCTTGGGGACAATTTATGGATTTCTGCAAACAAAGAAATTATACATTAGAAGAAGGTACAACCCGTATTCAGCTTTGCAACATGCTTAGAGATTATGCTTATAACATGAAGAAGAAGGATGGTACAGAATATAAAGAAAATGTAATTAAGTTTAATTGGAATGTCACTGCAAAAATGTTGCAAGAAAAATTTTTCAAGGATTATAATGTAAAAATAGATCCTTTTTCGGATTTGGAATTTTTACCTGCCCGTCAAGCTAGAGATACAAAACGAAAAGAACTTCAACGAGATATTGATAATAGAAAAAAAAGTTCTGATGCTTTCACTCCTGAAGAACATTTTCAGTTACAAACGTATTGGTCGGAAGACAATCCGGAAGGCCTACAAAAAAAAATCTATTTCATTGCAGCTAAAGAGTTAGCGTGGAGGGGCAACGAAGGTGTTAATGCAAAGGTTCAATATTTTGTTATTGAAAAAGATAATTTTGGAAACCAAACGGGCCGTATAGAATATAACCCTATCTTTACGAAAACGAAACAAGGAGGATCAAAATCATGTTCAGAAAGTAAGTGGTTAATTAGTAATAAAACAAATTCAGATATTTGTCCTGTGCGATTATTTTATAAAATGCTGGATAAACGTCCTAACCATATAACAACTGATCGTCTGTTTTTAACGCCAAATCACAAGTGGAAGTTAACTCATGATGCAGGCTGGTATAAGAATTGCCCCATTGGTATTAATACAATGTCAAAATGGACACAGCAAACTGCAACACAAATTGGTTTAGACACTAAAAACAAGAAATTTACCAATCATAGTCATCGATCTTCAGCAGTTACGCACCTTGCCCAATCTGAAATTACTGAACAGGAACTTATGAAAATAACAGGACACACTAGTTCAAATTCTCTCAAGCCATATTTAAACATGCAATCCAAAAGACATGAAGAAATCCTAAGCAGAATCAGAAACAGCAGCAATACCACTAACGTGAATTCTGGATCTAATATCAACACCACCAATATGAGATCTGAATCAAGTGAACAATCGATGTTCTTCCAATGTACTTTCAATGTACACAATTTTAATTGTGGTAATCTTTAATTTGTAGTAGCTATGTATGTTGTAATAAATAAATACTATTTTTATTGAGTATCATTTGCTTGTTAAATTCTCACGCAAAATACAACTCGTGACATGACCATTGCCAAATTATTTTTTTGACATAATTTTGAATCGTTGTTATGGCAATAGGAAATACAACTCGTGCTGCGCACTCGTTATATTTCCATTTCCATAACAACTCATTAAAATTAATGTCAAAAAATAATCGGCAATGTCCATATCACTTGTTATATTACTTATGATAAAACTCCGTTATCCCGATAATTTAATTAAATTAAACAGTTAATTCATATTTCAAGTTTAAAAATAAAATAATAATAATAATTAATTGTTATATTTTGCGTTGCCTTTGGAATTTATCTCACCACATACCACACGACCTCACTGATTTTCTCAGATAATCTTTTATTTTTAAGCACTCATTTTTATTTGCTTGTAAGCAAAATCACTCAAGCAAAATGACATTAGATAAGAGCCCTCCTCCTTCGGAGTCGAGATTTACCATACAGTTTGCTTTCGTGTTTGTTGCTAAGCAAAAAAATCGTGCAAAATAAAAATTTATCGATAAAATCAGGAGGTCTTGTGATATTACTTCCGTAATCTTTTTGCTTAATATTATTATAATCATACGTAATATAACAAATAATATGATTACCATCGTTGATATTCTCAAGTGAAACCAAGTTGCAGATACGGCTTCACGAGCAATGTCTTCGATTATTAATCATATCACGAGCTTATATTGAATGAGAGATTATAATGATTTTTTGTGACACATTGTATTACAACATGCTTAAGTTGACAATTGCCTCATTATTTTCATCGTTGTTGATATCAACCCAACGATTATCGCACATTTTTATACTCAAAATTAACTCTCAATGTCAAATAAAGAAAACAAATCCCTTAGTAAGGAATATAGATAAGGTGATAAATTCTTTGTTTTTTATCATCGCTGTGATAGACATGTAACTAAAGAGATTCTGAATGTTGATTGGCGAAAAACATGTCACGTGACACATGAATTATATTCTCATTTTGATGTTACGATATCATACTGTTATAGCGTGACACGTTTTTATCAAAATCATTTAAAATTTTGTGAAATTCTTACTTTTTTTCGTAGTGGAAAATTAAAAGTCTATAACAATTTCATGACTTCCATAATTCCCTGTCTTCTCCTGCTGTTAAATAAAAAAGTTACGAATTAAGGTGGATTTATGCAGCCTACTTTTTATTTTACATTTTCTTTTTCTTTTTCTTTTACTTTATAAAAGTTAAATGTGTGTTAGTATATGTACTGCTTTATGTGCACACTTTTAATTTTACTTTAAGACCTTAAGTTGACCAAAATTCAACTTAAGACCGTTAAAGTAAAAGAATTTCACAATTCACAACTGCGCATGAGCTCCACTTCACAAACGTCAGCGTGTTGTGTTTTTGTTTTTGTGTGTAGGTTTTAGGTTATGCAAACGAAAAATTAGTAAAGAACAAGATCGTATATTATAAGATTTAATTAATAAATATCCCCACTTATATGATAAAACAGATATTTTATTCAAGGATAAAAGTGGCCTAGTGGCCAAAATGAATGTTTGCAAAAGTATAGCGTCTGTATTAAATGAAACTGGTTAATATATTTACTTACTATGTAATAATATTTTTGTATGCACAAATTATTACATTCTTGTCCATTTTAACAGGATATATTTATCTATTTACATTTGCGACTATATGCCAGAAAAATCACATCTGCGCATGTATATTGAATGCTTTAAAGTAGCTTCATAAAGTACCAAACTTAAAGTAAAAGTAAAAGCGAAAAGAAAAAGAAAAAGTAAAATAAAAAGTAGACTGCACAAATTCACCTTTCTGTAGGAATTAATTTATAGTCATTTATACTTTGTTTTAGACAAATTTTGATCATATAATTTATGTTATTATTAGCGTTTGTATTAGTATATATATATATATATATATATATATATATATATATATATATATATATATATATACAGGGTGAGTCTGGGAAGACCCCCCCCTTTAACTTTTTTTTTATAAGTAATAGAAAAAAATGGCTCATATAAAAGTTTTATTATTTTACATATACTATTTGATGGCAGATGTAGATATTTTTTATAAAGTCAGGTTTACAAGATACGACTATCAACTTTTATTTTTCAAATGGCAACCTATAATTATTTTAATAAAATAGAAACCGCCATTTTTTCTCTTTTCAACGATGTATTATATATATATATATATATATATATATATATATATATATATATATAATTTGGATACCTCTTGAAACTGTCCATTATTGTTTGTATGCCGTATGCCTCTATCGGTACCAATGATTAATTACATCAAATAATTAATAGGTTATGCAGTAATCCTAATTAAAAACAATCACCAGTGCATATCTCAACGGGATTCTAACACAGAACTGCAGCATTTTTCTTCTCTGCACCGCAATAAATAACTGAGTAACGGCAGGTAATTGCATTTTGTTTTTCTGTCATTTTTTGCAGTAAATTTTGAGTTCACAATTCATGCCGTGATTTAAAGCAATTACGTTTCTTTCTCGCTCAAAACTTCCGATGAAAAGCTCACAACAAAGTTGTACTTATTTGATTCTGCTCTGGAGAATGCATTGTACGAAATAAATTTATTGATTTAATGATATATTGCCGTACTTACGAGAAAGAATGGAGTAATTCTAATCTTTAATTCAAGCAACTTTTAATAAGGTTACGACAAAAAAAAACACATTAAATTTAATATCGAATTGCACTCATCTGAAATTATAGAGCAAGGTTTCTTATTAAATTAGCGAAATTGGATATATATATATATATATATATATATATATATATATATATATATATATATATATATATATATATATATATATATATATATATATATATATATATGAAAGAAGACTTAAGAAATATATCTTACATGCATGACGATAATTGGTTGTGAAACGTTTGAGGAGAAAATGTAGACTCACCTGAAAAAATAAAATCATTTTAGAACTAGTGCAAACGAAAATATTAAAATAAATAAAAGCAAAACAATATACTATTGGGTTCAATACAAATTATTAATTATTTTTGTCAATAAATAATACTTTTATTTCCAGTTTTACAAAGAAAAGAATAAATTTGTAGCCATATTCTCCACAAAACTGTAACGCTAGATCTGTAAATTTGTAAAAAAAAAAACTGACAAAAACATATCTACCGGGTGTCTACTTTTTTATGGACCACAGAAAATACAATGGTAAAATTTTCATATTGCTGTAAATTCTGCCGTATTAATTTCAGAACAAAAGTGTAAATACAAAAAATGTTCAAAATTAAAAACTGTATCTAAAAAGTCCAAATTATTGTTTGCATGCGTTTCGTTTGCGAAAGTCAGGCAAAATAAAAGTAATAATTTTTAGCTATTTACAAAGTGCCATGAGCAGTATAACAAAATTTTAAACAGCTGTGTTTGGCAGATGTCATATGTCATAAAGTTTTTATAATTATTGAACTCATTAAATTATTTATCAGTAAGTAAGGATACATTTACCATCGTAGAAAAAACTGAATGGAACAATATTAACAATTAAATATCAATTAATAAACTGTCAAAGTCAAATAATACGACTATTTAAATTAAATATTTTGTCTTGCATGGCACTCTGTAAAAAGCTTAAAGACGAATATTTTCAACAAATTTAGGCTCACTTCATGCAGTATGTGATTCGGAAAATTTTTTTTATTTACACTTTAGTTCTAAAATTAATAGGGTAGAATTTACAGCCTTATGAAAATTTTACCATTGTAGGTATCCCCTATGGTCCATAAAAAAGTAGACACCCTGTATATATTGATTACATAATATTAAAATATACCTACATAACACCTATCGCGATTTTGTTCATTATTTGCAGATTTACAGAACTGTAACACTTACAGATTTGTACTGAATACAGCCATTTCATAGTAAATCTAATTAAATTTAGAAATTCGAATGAATTTTATTTATTTTAAAACATGTATTACTGTCAAAGATTTTGGTGTCATTTGAAGGAATAAATTTTATTTAAGTACTTTGGGAGCAAATTTATTTGTCGTTTATAAATAAAACCGGCCAATAAGCCAATAAATATAAACTCTATATAGAGGTTACCTAAGACATATTGGTTGCTTGTAGGTTCAGGGGCGGGGGATTTAATTTTTCCCGTGGGTTTACAATAAAAAAATATACAGGTGTGCACCGAAAACTACAACATGCAAGTTCAACATTACATTTTGAATATACAGAAATTGGTTCTCCTGCAACTTTTAGAATAAAACTACAAAAATTAAAAAAATTGTATAAAATATTAAAGTTTACAATAAAAATGTTTAAATTCGTTGTCAAACATATCTGCTGCAAGCGATATTTCAGACATACTGGAACAATATCCTCAAGAATCAGACGGCCATGAAAATAAGACATCAATGTGACAGTTTAATAAAATATCACTGCTTATAATTGCTGCAGTCATAATTTTCCTATAATTATAATTCGTAATATAGTTTAAATGTTATAAAATGTATGTATTTATGTATGTATACCTTGTTCCATTTAAGCCATTCAGTATTGCGGAGCATAGGGAATAGTTTTGACCTCTCTGATTGGCTGAAATTAGAGACAAGAGAAAA
This sequence comes from Harpalus rubripes, assembly GCA_963082715.1. Lineage (NCBI taxonomy): Eukaryota > Metazoa > Arthropoda > Insecta > Coleoptera > Carabidae > Harpalus > Harpalus rubripes. The sequence goes on from OY720452.1 coordinate 59,651,525, forward strand.
GTTTACCCAATATAATTTCGGCAACTTCAGATTTGCGCTGTTGCCAGTGCAATCTACTGAATGGCTTAAATGGAACAAAGCATATGTATGTATGTATGTATGTATATGTATAAGAGAAAAAAAAATATTGGCAAAATTGTTTTTAATATCCACGGCCGTCTAATTCTTAACGAAATTGTAACAGTTTATAAATATATGACAATCTGGAATTAAAACATTTTTAATAATTTAGTTTTAAACAACAATTATGGCTAGTTTATGATGGATTTAATTTATAATTTTAAATTTACAAATTTAGATTAGAAAATTTACGATTTACCTTGCTGGTTTATAGTGAATTTAATGATATGAAATATCCCCATTCAACTTATATTGGATCACGTGGTTTGACACAAATGGGATAACAGTTGTATGATATTTATCACTTTTATCGTAATCAATCTGTATTGTTCTACATATAATATTAATATGTACGTTCTGACGGTGTCAGAAATCTCAATGATCGTTTTTTTGCGTCAAAAAAAATCTGAATATTCCTACGAATCAAACCAACTTCAGAGCTGAAAGCGCTGGTAGGAAGATATATAGAGTCAAGATAAATTCAAAATTTTACTACTCGACTGACGCGCATACCTTTCTGTTACATCTGTGAATGTTCAGATTAGACTGTGCTCAACAAAAATACCTCCTTTACGTTTTTATTATTACATATATTTTTATATAATTATAATCTCTGCAATATTTGGATAACTACATCTTGAAGATCCAAAATAAACATACAAAGTTATCTTTAATTGTTAACTAACAATAACACATAATCACTGCCACTGTTCTATCGTATTTATTTTTTACTTGTTTGCTACTGAGCGTTCTATTGCTTTAAGAATATTCTTATTCTAGTAGAAATATTTCTGACACCGATAGAACGTACCTATTAATATATCCATATTTTCAGAATCCATTTGTCAAATCAAAATTAAAATGTTTCAGCTGTCACTTGAAACTGTCATTTTCCCCACCAAAATCATTGTTTGAAATACTGTGAAATCATTGGACGCATATACAAATTTACATTTAGAATATACAGCATAGTAATATTTTAAATGTAAATTCTAAATCATAAATGTCTTCAATTCATCATGAACCAGTAAAAGCAGATATGTACAATTTATATTTATATTTGTAAATCCATCACAAACCAGCCATTACAGGAATACAAAATCTTAAGATTTGTTTCACAAAAATAATAGTATATTGTGTTATTAGGAGTAAAAGTGATAATTTGTGTGGCGAGCATGGAAGTTTGCACGACGAGGGAAGCGAGTCGGACAATCGCATGCGAGGCACACGAAGACACTTTTATTCCGAATGACACATTAATTTTTTTTTTCAAACGCACTACTTTTCTTTTTATTCGCTAATTCTATGTCGTTTCTATGGATATTTGTTTATTTTATTTCTACTCCGCCGGCGTAGAAATTTCCAGCAGCGTAGAAATGAAACTTCTACCTTGTGAATCAAGTAACAAAAAGTGCCATTTCTACGACGTTTGAAACAAAAATTATTTTAATAAAATAAATCAAGCAGAAGTAAGTTATTGTTCACCGTGTGTGCACCTGGACCGATGCACGAACTCGCCGCCCCTTAGGTATACCTAGTTTAATTCACTTAGCCAAGATGTCGTTCGTACATGATGAAAAATCTGATGTAGCCAGCACATAACCTCTCGCCAGATATTTTACCTGGTAGTACGCATAAAACGAAAACTATTTTTAAATACAAATACATATATTCATGTCTCACTACAAAATAATTCTCACATATATTTGCAAAATCTATGGGAAATTTTAATATAAATTATGTACATTACATACATTTTCTTTATATTCAATATCCAGAAATTTTCTTTTTCTACTTTCCTTTTCTTTTTCTTTATATTCGTCATTTTTTCGCAAATTCCTTTTGTATTCTTTTTTACGTATATTCTTTTGCGTTGTTGACTTTTTTTATTTTCATAATCTTCATAATGATGTACAAATATTTTTGACAATGGCATACAAATATTTTTGACAGTGACATTTATGTGTCAATTACAAACATTTGAATTGCTTGTCTTGAAGTAGTTTGATCTGAGATTTTTTTACATCAAATTATTTTATATGCATTTCTTTATCTCTAAATCTATAGAAGATATAATAATGAATTTATATTTATCGAATAAAGAATTTAACGTTCTTTAATATAAGTATTTACATAAATTTTCGATAAATAATATTTAGATGAATTTTCTCTTGTAACTACTACTGCCGGTTGTCCAATTATTACCAAAACTTAATCAACTCTTACCATTATTGTTAGATTGAGGAATCCGTAGTTAAAAATGTCTTTTGTCTTATAGTATTTGAGAAATCGTGGATCCAACATCCGCACACATATGCATCCACACACACATACGGACATAATCGTAAAAATGTTATAATCGGATTCTAGGGACCTAAAAACGTGCTTATTCTCTAAAATCTGGATATGCGATTTTTAGCATGAATCCAATACTCTTAGCGAGAGGTAAAAAGTGACTAGAATTATTGTAATCCCAATATTTTCTGTATTTGCCTGATATAACCAATATTTTCTTAGGAATACATGTAATTCCTAAGTAATATTGTCTTCGTAATTCTCAAATATTTCCTAATAATACCCGTATTTCCCTGATAATACATGTATTTTCCCGATATTTCCTAGTAATTCACGTATTTCCCTAGTAATACCTGTATTTCCTAACGTAATTCCTTCCTGTGTACATCATATTTCCTTCGTGGCTAAACCCTCGGTCCACATTTTTACAGGGGAACTGGGCGACTGTAATGCCGCTGATGTCACAACATGGCGACCATTTTACGCTAAAAACTTTAATTACATTATTATAGCTATAAAAATACAAAATATATAGCAACTTTAATTTCGTTTCTATTTATTTATGTTCAAAATTCATATGCGACATGTAATTTCTAAAAAGCCAAAGCTTTAGACGGGCCCATTAATTATTGAAAATTGTGTTATATTTCGAATAATTCACGTGATTTTTTTTTTATTTATATAAATAACGTAAACTGTTTTTCTATTGGCTATGAATGACGTACTGTATGTGCTCCGACGTCACAGGAGTGGGGGGTTGTTTTCCATAACTGTTTCTGCCGCCAATCTTTTTATTTAATTATTTATAAATATAATAATAAATTATTATTATTTTTTAAATTATTATGAAAAATATTGTTTAAATTTTCATTTAAAATACTTTTTAAAAAATGTGAAACCGGCTCATTGTTATATCTACGCGGAAAGAAGTCTTTATGTATTGTATACAACTTTATTATTTTAGCTGTATGAAACCGATTTAGTAAGCTGTATTAGTGTAGAAATTAGAACCAAAATTTGTATGATCAGATTTTTGAATGTAATATGTTGTCTATCTGAAAAGACCTTTACAATTAAATGATATATGTTAAACTACATGTCATATGGTTAAGCCTTTCAAATATTATCGAAGCAATTATTAAAACAATCAGCCTATATACAAGTACTTTGTCACATGTGTATACGAGTAAAATCATTTTATAACCATAAAACATACTAACATTGACACATTTCCGTTTACTTTCATTTCAGAGTGAAACCGCTTTGTCGTAACACGCTATAAACTTAATTGTTCCACTTGTTACACCTGGAAAAAATTCTAACCTACTTTAGAATGCAATAAACTCAAGTGCGATGTATATGTTTACAAACCATTATCCCATACTTATCATATTTGTCTTACTTAGAACTCATTATGGTGGACATACGTCTAGTGTCACTGTCCTTGTCTATTAAATAGAGACGAATGGTGAAATATTAAAGTAATATTGGTTTATTGATTGTAAGTGATTTATACGTCCATTGAAGTAATGTTAACTGGAGTTCAAATGTCACACATGATAATTAGTTGGGTAGTACTGCACATAACCTACGAATTGATAAACGTGCATTGTGCTAAATGGAGATAAATTCATTTACATGGCATACTAATGGGAAATTATGAATCAACTGTGTTTCGTTGTTAATGAATGTATTAAGGCAACAGATCCGAAATAAAAATAAGAACATGAATTTCATATAAGTATGTCTTTGTCATTTTCTTTCAATTTTGCCAACATATAGCACACTCCGGGTTTAATCCGATACAAGTCAAACTTGAAAAGTAAGAAAGGTAAGTGTTCCCTACGGTACAAATGTATCAAACTACCAAAATTTATGAATGAAAATATTCATTTTATATTAATATGAAAGCATATAATGATAATGCCTAGTTACCAACAGTCGTATAATTTTAAATCAGAATTTAACGAGAAAAAGCATATCGAAATTTTGATAGCTATGCAAGAAACCTTGCATAACATTGCAATTCGATATGCCTTTGCGCGTTAAATGTGCATTTAATGTTATGTACCTCAGGGGATATAATTTGATGCAGCTCTGGCTTGTTTCTGCAGTTCTAAATTTAAAAATGCAGCTCTAAATTCAAATTTTGCAGTTGCTTTCACTTTTTTTATACAGGTTGTGACTTAGACGACGCTGCATAGGGGTTTCAACGGTAAAATGTTAATGTGCAGTAATTTGCTCCCCTAATTATTTTAGAGCAAAATTGTATTTAGGTTTTTCCCTCAGAAAAAAATACTGCATCCGAATATGCTATTATTTATAATTTTTCAATTTCCGGAACCGTAAAAATAGACGAAAACATAATAACATTTTTGCAGAAATAATTGATGCCATGGAACAAAAATTAAAAAAAAAACGCAAACATCTGTCATAGATTCTTGACGTTTAAACTTATTTTCAAAACGAGGAAAATGAAAACACTTTTATTGTAGTTGATGACAACAATGTAATAGTTGATTACAACAATGTAGTTTGACGAAAACGAAATTTAAGATTTTTTTGATGTTTAAACGTGGAGTCTATGACAGATGTTTGCGCTTTTGTTAAAATTTTGGTCCATGGCATCAATGATTTTTCCAAAAATGTTATTATTGTTTTCGAGTATTTTTACGGCTCTGGATATTGAAAAATTATAAACAATAGCATGTTCGGATGTAATATTTTTTTTCTGTAGAGAAAACCTAAATACAATTTTGCTCTAAAATAATTAGGGGAGCAAATAACTGCCCATTAAGATTTTACCATTGAAAGCCCTAAGCTGCGTCGGCCAAGTCACCATCCTGTATATTACTTATTATTCAAATGTGTACGTGGAACAAGAATTACAAAATATATTTTTAATTATTAGAACGAGCGTTTCTCGCAACACATCTGGATATTGTAGTTCTCAGTTTCTTGTCACCTATTCTTTTGAAAGTAAATAAATATGGCAAAATATTTTTGATTTATATGTTTACAACGGAAAGATGTGAAACCATCAACTGCTCATTTTAAACCCCCCCTCCAACTTTTTTTAAAAAAGTGCAGCTATAAATTTTATATTATATATTATATCCCCTGATGTACCTATTGTTAATGTCGGCCCAATTTGTTAAATATGTGGAGTACAGTATGTTAAAAAACCTACCTCGGAGTAGGCTATGAACAGAGAAACGTATGTCTGATCATTTTAATGAGAAAAAATAATAAAGAAGACCATTTTCCGTTTTCTAATTTATTACCATTTCTAAAATAAGATTCACAAAAAAAGCTTTAATTTCTATAAATAACATTTTTGACAATAATTACTTTTAAATTAATACATACGTTTCTTTTTCACAGCCTACTCCGAGTTAGGTTTTTTAAGGGATATTACAAATCAAAGGAGAGAAATGTAAAATTTTCTCGCGGCATGCTCGGACTAAAAACACCAAAAAAGGAAAAAAACTTTCCCAAATTTCCAAATAGTTAACAATTAAATGCTTGTGACAAAATCAACTGTCATCTTTGACAATTAAGTAAAATTAAGAAAAATTTTACCCCTTGACAACTCAGACTTTTATTATAAACAAAGTTGCATTTCCTCAAATTTCATTTTAAGAATTTTGAGTTCTACAATACAGCGAAGATTCTCCGGAAAACCCCCAATAGGTAAATTATTGACATAGCATAAAACAACTGAACTGGGAAAATAATAGATTTGTTCCTACACGACTTTTTGGATGCATTCATGTACGCATTTATGAAACATTTTGTGCGCATGTCTTCATATACATTTTAATCTAATTGTTTACAAGGTTAATTATAGTGACGGTTTTTAATATAATTGAATTTTGTTTAAATACAGTATATTTTGAGGAAATCCATCGAGTGTTTCGTGACAAGCCTTGTTCCTTATGTACCGTAAAGCGGTGGTACGATGAATTTCAGCGTGGCCGACATTCCTTAAATGACAATTTTCGAGGTCCTAAGCCAAAAACAACAGTTACCGAAAAGAATATTAGTCTTGTTCAGAACATGATTAAAAAGGACCGGCATGTTACTGTCAGGAATATTCAAGCAACTTTAAAGATTGGTGTGAAAGCAATTGAAACCATTTTAGACCAACATTTGATGGTACGTAAGCTTTGTTCTCGTCGGATTCCCCACAATTTGACTCCAGTCAAAAAGACAACCGTTTGAGATGGTGCAGATCTACACTAGATCGCTTTGACAATGGATCGTTTCATTTGGTGTACAACTTCTTTAGAGATGACGAAACATAGATATACTGCTATGATCTCGAAAAAAAGCAACAGTCTGCAGTTTGGGTCTTTGAGAATGAGTCGGCTCCAACAAAAGTTATTCGCAAAAAAAACCCCCGAAACAAAAAGATGATCGCCACATTTTTTGGAATTATTGGACATGTTTGCACTGTATCAATGGAGGATCGTCGTGCTGTTAAGCTACATTTCCAGCTCTTAACATAGTCACTGTTTTTGTTATTTGTCATAACCTTGAAAGTTTGTCATACGTATAATGGCTTGAGCGTTTCCAGCTACTGTTTTAGTCTTTAGTCTTTGTCTTTGTCATAGCGCATAAACACAAAGTTTGCATACTTCATACTTTCGTCATAGTCTTTGTCGCTGTTCTGTTGGAGAGAGATAAGTGATGTAAGCGCTATCTCTTTTTATGTTGTGCAGTAGTTCTACGCGTTGTATCTGTCATTATTTTGGTGGTTATGTTATTATTTTTGTGTTGAGAGAATATAAATATGGGCAACAGAAAGAAAAGAATCATATTTTTTATATTATAAGTACAAATAAAATTATATCATATCTGGATATACAGACAATATTGAAATTTAAAGTGGAATGTTAGAAATATTATGGCTCGTTCACCATATTAATTTCGTGCTTTATTTCAAATGTTATTTTGGAATTATACAAAATAATTACATTATTACTTAATTTGAGTAATGATTACGACTCATTAATATCATTAATAACTATTTAATTTTTGAAGCATTGTAAAGAGTTTTATAAATGTGTTCCTATTTTGAGTGAACAAACATTATAAGTACAAAAACTTAAGACTGTGCTTATGTTAACAGCTGGAAATGGCCAATATCTTCTAACAAAAACATAAGACAAAATACAAAAACAAAGACTAAAACAGTGACTATGTTAAGAGCTGGAAACGTAGCTTTAATGTCAAATGGTACACTACCGTTTGTTTGCCTCAAGTTCTCCAAAATGTTCGCGAAAAACGTCAACGGGGAAAGATTATCTTGCATCAAGACAACGCTCGGCCGCATACTGCTGCTCGAACGACTGATTATTTGAATGCCCAAAACATTGAAATAATGTAAAGGATAAGTTACGGAGTTTACGTTTTACATCGGCCGAAGAAGGTGTTGACGCATTTAAAAATGAAATACATATTCATTTTGGCACCCACAACAGTAAAGTTCTGCGCACGCCTATACATGTCTTGTTCATGTACTCATTCGGACGGTATAAGAAACTTTGTATGATTGGAACGAACAACGGACTTGTCAAATCATACTAATTAATTAATTAATGTCTCCTCTGCAGATAAAAATCAATCAATAGATTATCACAAGCAAATATTAATTATTTATCATATTACATATCTAAATAATTACTGATTTAGTCAAGGTTGAATCAGATAACAAATTTAAAATCACTCATTATGTTCAATTATGAAAACCGATACATAATACATAATATGCTTACAACAATAGTATATTAAAGAACGTGTTTTATAAGACATGTTTTTTTCGCGCGCGTCAAAATTTAAAAAACGAGCGTTAGCGAGTTTTCTAATTGACAAGTGCGAAAGAAAGTCTTATAAAATGAGTTCTTTATACTATTTTTTATATTTTGCGCCTTCTACTTACTTACTTACTTTACTTAATCGATGAGCCCTTATACCATTTCTGGTGTCGGGCTTTAGTTGAGTTTGAGTCTTATTTGTAGCTGTTAATGGCTTCTGTTGGCGATCGTTTCCACAATTCTCTCCATTGCTTTCTATCTTGCGTCCTACTTCTTATTACGTCCCAAGAGATGTCTCTTCTCTCTGCGGCCTTTCTAATCTCGTCTACCCATGTTTTCCTCGGTCTACCTCTGCGTCTTCTTTTACCCACCCTTGCTTCATACACCTTTTTTGTGTCTCTGCTTTCGTCCATCCTCTGCATATGACCAAACCATCTTAATTGACCTTCCTCTATTATTTGTTCTACTGTCTTTGTTTTTAATTCCTCTCTATACTTGGTATTTCTCACTCGGTCTAGTTTCGTTTTTCCTTTAATTTTTCTGAGAAATCTCATTTCTGCGCCTCTTATTTTGCTTCTATCATTCTCCGTGGTAGTCCATGCTTCAGAACCATATGTTAGTACAGGAATAGCTACTTTTTTAAAAACTTGAACTTTTGCTTCCACTGGAATTTCTTTCTTTGCTAGGATATTCGTTTTTAACGTATTAAATAGTTTTCCTGCTGCTCCAGTCCTCGCCATGATTTCTCGATTTATTTTCCCGTCCCATGTAAATATTGATCCCAAATATTTAAATTCTCCTACTTGTTCTAGCACTTTGCCCTCTAATGTTAACTTGTGTTCTTTCTTACTTGTACTGATGACCATTGTTTTAGTTTTGTCTTGACTTATTTTCATATTTATTTTACCAAGATAGTGATTGTAGATATTAAGGTTTCTTTGTAGTTGCATTTCATCTTTGGCTACTAAAACTTTATCATCTGCATAACAGAGTTCTGAGATACTAACTTGTGTCATTTTCCATTGCCCTACTTTAAATTGCTTTATTTCCTTTCTAGCGTTTTTAATAGCTGCGTCCAGGACGACTGTGAATAGAAGTGGGTTCAGAATGCATCCTTGTCTTAGCCCGATTTTTGTTTCGAATTTTCCTGATTTCCAATTGTTTGTTCTTACGTAACCTTTTGTTCCTTCGTACAGGCTCTGCACTCCTGTTATGAGATATTCCTCTATTCCCCTTTCTCTAAGCGTTGTCCAGACGTCATTCCTGTTTATTCTGTCGTATGCTTTTTCAAGGTCTATAAAGCATAGATGTAGTTCTTTATTTTCTCTCAGTGCTTTTTCACTTATTTGACGTAGCATAAATATTGCATCTAAAGTCCCTCTATTAGGTCTAAATCCATACTGGTTCTCTTCTATAGTGTTTTCTAGTTTTTCTCTTAACCTTACTTCTAACATCCTGGCGTAGATCTTGGCTACTGTGCTTAATAGCGTTATTCCTCTGTAGTTACTACATTCTGCGGGGTCCCCTTTTTTAAATATAGGTGCGATTATTCCTACCTTCCAGTCTTCTGGGGCTTCCCCCTTTTTTAATACTTGGTTCATCAGCATCAGTATTCTTTCTTTTGCTTCATCCGGGGCAGCTATTATCATATCCATTGTTATCATATCGGTACCTGGGGCTTTTCCCAATTTACTTTTATTTATTGCTTTTTCAAGTTCTTCTCTCGTCAGTATTGGGTGTCCTCTTTGTTCCTGTCCGTTGTTTGTTTTGTTATTTTCGTCATTCTCTGTTTCGATATCTTCTAGAAGTTCTTTGAAGTATTGTCTCCATCTCTCCATTATTTCTTCCTCTTTTTGTAATGTATTTCCGCTTTTGTCCTTCACTGCTTTAAGTAAAGGACCTTTACTTTTTCTGAAATTTCTTACCACTCCGTAGAACATTTTTTGATTTTCCCTATAATTTCTTTCCATCTTCTCTCCAAATTCTATCCATGTTCTGGTTTTTTCTTCTTTTATTATCTTTTTTACTTTTGTCCTTTCTTCCTTATATGCTTCATAGTCTTCTATGCTTCTATTTGTCAGGTATTTTTTCCATTTTTTCTTTTTATCTTGTACTGCTAGTTTTACTTTATCCGACCACCATGCTGTTTTCTTTGTCTGTTTGTTATTTATCTTGCTTGTCCCACAACTTAATTCTGCTGCTTGGAGTATGTTATTCTTAAGTGCCAACCATTCGTCTTCTATATTAACGTATGCAGCCATGTTCATTACACTTTTCCTGATATCTTTCCCTGTTTTTTGTTTCTCTTAACATGAAGCATTTTATCTTTCTGTTGGCTATTGTTTTTCTCTTTTGTTCTATAGTTTTATTTTGCTGTCTTAAATTCATCTGCACCAAATAATGATCGCTTCCTATCTCTGGCCCTCTTTTACTTCTGACGTCTGTAATCAAATTACGCATATCTTTATTTATTAGGAAGTAGTCTAAAATAGACTTTTCATTCCTGCTTTTCACTTCTCTTGTTATTTTGTGGATCTCCTTATGTTTGAAGTGTGAATTAGCAATTAAGAATTCATTTTCTACACACAATTCTATAAGTCTTCTTCCATTATTATTTTTCTCCTTTTCACCATGTTTACCTAGGCACCACTCGATACCCGTATTCTCCATTCCTACTCTTCCATTTAGATCGCCCATAATTATAAGTTTAGAATCTATTTTATCTATTTCATTTTGCCAATTATCGAAGAAAATATCTTTCTCTTCTTTTTTTGCGTTATTATTTGGGGCATAGACTACCATTAGTGTAACAAAATCATCCTGTATTTTCACTTCTACAGTAATTATTCGTTCATTTATATAATTTACATTTCTCACCTTTTCCATATTTCTGCTTTTTATCAATATTGCTACTCCTGCCTGCGCATTTTCGTCCGTGTTTACCCCTGACCAATACATCCAATATCCCTTTTCTAGTTGTGTCAACCCGTTTCCTTTCTTTTTTGTTTCTGTTAAACCAATAAAATCTAAATTCAGTTTTTCTATTTCATCCACTATTTCATTTTCTTTATCCCTAATCCCTCTTACATTCCAAGTTCCGAATTTAAGTCCTATCTTGTTATTTTTAGTTTGTGTATTTTCTTTTCTTTTTACTTTGCGATGTTTTTCGTTATTATATATATTTTTGTTATCCTTAATCGTGTCCGTTTTCGTTCCTGTTGTTCTAAGACCGTAGTTTCCCACCGTCTTATTTCTTTTCGCTAATCGTTTTTTGGCGTTTCTTCTTTGACAACATTGTTGTCTTTTTCACTCCATTTATACATTTCATTTTCAATCCATATCTTTCTATACCCCACTATTGCCTTTTTCCCCAAGGACCTTTCACTTCTCGCAATTTTTCGAATTTCGGCTTGGATTCTTCTTTCATCATTTGTAAGGTCGTTTTCTATGAAAATTGCTTTATTTTTTAGTTTCCATTTATTTTTCATTACCGTTTGCTTCCCGATCCAGTCCTTCATTTCTACTAATAGCATTTCTTTGTTGTTTTTATTATTTATTTGTTTTACCTGAAGTATTTCAGATTCGATCTCCATGACTTCTTTAAAGAGGGTTTCCACATTTTTCTTTTTATCCTGATTAGCTTTGAGGCCAGTGATTATTATATTATTTTTCCTCTTTTCTTTTTCCTGTATTTCAGTTCGATGTTCTAGTTTTTCAATTCTAGTAATAAGGTCATTTCTTTCTTTGTGCCATTCTTCTCTACTTTTTGTAAATTCTTCTCTCAATTTTTCATTTTCTTCTACGTGTTTTGTTATTATATCCTTCAGCATCTTATTTTCTTCAGTATTTTTCTCTATCATGCCTTTTAGATCTTTGAACATTTTCTCTATTTTATCCATCTCTTCTGGGTTTAATGGTTGTGTTTTTCCTTCTGGTGATCTGATAACTCTTTTACTACGCTTAAATATCTTCTCCTCTGTTTGAGGACTTGTTATTTCCGCTCTCTCTCTTTTATTTTGGTTAGACATACAGCCTTCTATCTCCGCAATTCATATACAAACTAAAATATTCTTAAAAAATATTTTTAAAAAATTAAACCGAGTTGATTTAGGGAAATTTGTAAGTGAAATGTTGTAGTTGGTAACATTGAATTGACCACATTCAATTATTATTTGAAAGTTCATGTCATTTCAATATTTACGAACAAATTTAAGTGAATTTAGTGTAATCATGGAAGATGAAATCAGTTGCACTCCGCCTGAGCTACGTAATATAGCTCAGACTACAGTCAATAATCTACTTCCTAAAAAATCGCGCGAGATTTATGAGAAAGAATTTGCAAATTTTGACACATGGTGTAAAGAAAATAATGTCAAAGGCGTAACAGAGAATGTTTTGATTGCTTATTTTGAAATGCAAAGTAAGACGAAAATATGTATTATTATTATATTCATTAAATAGTGATTTATTAAGTAAAAGAAATTTTGAGGTTATATTGAAATTTCTTATCTTCCAGCTTTGACGTTTGACAATTAACCCTTTCAGCCTCAGAGTACAGGAATTTTTTTTTCTTATAATTGAACTAAAACTTGCTTTAAAATTAATTAAAAATAATTTTCTCTCGTTCAAAGGTTCAATCTACAAATTTTTAGTACTACTAGGTCCATCTATGTGGACTAATTCGAACATTATATTAACATTTACTTACTCAATTTGTGATTATATTTGTACATTTTCATGTAAATAATCTTCCCTAAATAAAAAAAATAAAATAATAATATCGACATTATATTGTTAAAATGAATTGTCAATTAACTAAAAATAAATTAGGTAAAAATGAGTTAAAGAAACGTCATCTAGTACCAACCGTCTAAAACAATAAATTGCGTATCGAAATGAAGGTCATTACGATTCGCAATTGCGTATCGTAATGACTTCATTATGAACGCAAAATATAAAAAGACTTTATTTTAATTCAATTATAATCCCACTTCTGAATACACAAAGCATCCACAACATATTTTAAGTAGTAATGCAGATAACTATACTACAAATATTAACTTCATATATAATAAACATGTAGCTGTAATGCAAAATTTAATCAATTTGAAAGTGTGGTATTACACTTATCCTCCCTTATTGGATTCCCTGGTGCAGTACTCTACATACCCTACATTTTTTTCATTCCATTTGTAAATTTCCCTGGGCTATTGATTTATACAGTACGGAACAGAGTACGAGTAGTTACACCTCGCAGCTGCTAACCGCTGCCACTGCCACAGAGTGTTATCCTAATCCAATGTTCCTGCTGCCAAGCCAAGATACCGTACTCAGATACAGGGAATTACAAGAGATGTACGAGAGAACTCGGCTTGGGAATCTACTACGTTTGGAAACTAATTTGGTTTTTAAATTTACATAGATAAGATTGTCTAATCTAATGTACTTAATGTGGCGATATAAGTTTGCTAAGAGCTGAAATGTTTAAGGTTTTAAAGCGCTTAGGCCAAAATACTCGCATTACAACACAGAATATATACATACAAATATGTCTTTTCCACAGGAATATCAAACGCATAGAAGACCACACTTCAAAAAAGATGAATGCCATTATGATGTAGTTTTCGGGAAATTGATAAAACAAGTTTATAGCAATAATTAAATGTAATGGTATGGCTATACAGGTTGTCTCACAACTCGCGCCCCAGACGAAACTAACACTTGCCGGCGGCAATAGGCTGCCAACAAATAGAAGAAAATAATTTGCGGCTACTTGCATAACGGAGTTACAAGACTTTTTAATCCACCAATCCCGGAAGGATATCTTGAGGTGTGATGATATTATTACAAAATAAAACTGGTTGCTACGTTTTAAAAATACTACTAGTGAGACAAAATTTGTTTGACTTACTGTAATTTTGACACTTTAGAGTTGACTTTTCACTGTCAACAAATTTAGGTTAGCGAAGGCGTCATCCGAGATCATCATTTACATATATCGTACAGTGCAACGTGTTGTAGCAGCTGTGTAAAATGTGTTAAACGAAAATATTATTGTCTCATGCGTCCTTGCGATGGCTGATGGCTCTCAATATCACTTTATGATCCACAAGATTTCTATCCGGAAAACGTTCCGAATAGACTCGTGCTGCCTCTCTGGCGTTACGTCCACATTCTCCGAAAATTATAATCATTTCTAAGTAATCAGCGGCTGAATACATGGTAAGAATTTGCCTTTCTTTATTCACCTTGTCAAATTTAATTTGACACTGACATTTTTCGAAAACTACAATCGCCCACACATTTTAAAGAAGATTTGATTTGTATAAAACCCTAGTAACGTAAAATTACGGCCAAACACACGTTAAAGGTGTAGGTCTCTGATTGGTCAATTTTAAGACGTCTTTTGTTGAATATCTTTTAAGCTAGATTTTTTTTTTTTAAATTACACATCCGAGTGCGGTCTCGTGTTACCTCCTTCGCTCTGGGGCGCGAGTTGTGAGACAGCCTGTATATATATATATATATATATATAATAATAATAATAATAATAATAATAATAATAAAAATAATATTTATTTATTCAAAATAGTACAATCGTACAAAAATAAGTCACAGAGTTGTTACATAATTAACAAAAAAATTCATTGATATTGTAGTATGCTTTATCTAACAGTAATAGTTTTAATGATTGTTTATATTTGGTCATTGGTAAATCTTTAATATTTTTGGGTACATTATTATAAATTTTTATGAGATTATTTAAAACTCCTTGGTGAATAACGGATAGATTACTTCGCATGACATTGAATTCATATTTAGTTCTCGTATTGTACTCGTGTATCCTCAACATATATCTTCAAACAGATTTTCGAATTTTTTGACAAAAATGGCAGCTTCTAGAATATATAAACTCGGTAAAGTTAATATCTTGTATTTTTTAAATAAGTTTACACAATGTTCTCGAGGGCTAACTCCACTAATTATTCGAACACACTTTTTTGAATTTTAAAAATATCTTGAGCATTATGAGAAGAGCCCCAGAAAATAATTCCATACATAAGGTTTGATTGTATGTAGCCATAATAGATGTTGAGCAAAGTTTCAGTACTAACTAATGTTTTTAGGTATCTCAACATGTAGACATATTTATTAATTTTTTTTACACAGGAACTCTGTATGAATTTTCCATTTTATATATATATATATATATATATATATATATATATATATATATATATATATATATATATATATATATATATATATATACATATATGATGAAATAAACTGTCATTCAATTTATACATTATTTGAAAGGACAACACAACATGTCTATCCGACATGAGACTAACTCAAAAACTAAAACGTTATCATCTTCGTGAGAGGATATCTGAGGGGTGCAATTACAATTACTTTAATACTTAATCAACATATAGGCAAAACTTGGACTAAACATAGTTGTAGGAAAATGATAATTAATCCTAAACAGAATTTTGATTTACAAAGATAACAAAGCAGAAATATTGTTCCTGAAACTATAATTTAGAAAAATTTATAAAAAGGTTGTTTTCTTTGTACTCGCCTTGTATACTGGAGTAATTTTACGACAACTTTGAAACCCGAAAAGATGACGCCTGGTAAAAGCCTTTAATGTTACAAATACATCATCATTAACAAAAATCAACAAATAAAAAAGCACATTGACGCACAACAAGAAATGGATAATACACCGTGATGAAATATTTATTTATCTAGAAAGTATCCGATACCACATTGTATTCGTACAACAATACCACATTATATACTTTGCCGATAACGTATAGAGTTGTTATATTTTATATTGTAGCCAATAAAAGGAAATATTTCAGTTCATTTAATCTTTTTTGTACTATATGTGAATAAAATATATCCCCCTTTTGGTCAGTGACAATGACAACCCTCCAGAGATTCACTTAACCTACTCCACAGCCGCAAAAACCCGTCACCCGAATTTCATCACATTATCACTTCCATAAGCAAAAATTTCTCCATTCGGCATGACAAACCCGAAGGCACCGCTTGAATACTAACAGATATATCATCCTAAGACTGTAAAAGGGCCAATGGCTGCTAGAAATCAATAAACTACCCTTAGCTCTACGGTCACCCCTTCACGGCTGTCTGGTCGCACAACGAAAATTCCAATCGACTCGATTGACAAATACAGTCTAACGTACATGGATATAGTTTATTTCAAGAAATGGTAGATAAACTTAAGTTGATTTTCAAATGAGACAATGTTTCAAAGATTATACAGGTTAATAAACAAAACCATACTGGAATAATCCGATATTTAACTCAGTAGGTATCGTTTTAAAATTATTATACTAAGGCCATGTCCGATGTCGCATTTTGGCATTTAATATTTCGGATTCAGGATTATTTTTCGTAAACACAAGTCCGAGTGACGCACTAACTCTAAACGTGCAATAAATAATTCAAGATTCAATAATTCAATTTGGCGATTTAATAAGTAAATAAATATATGGAGAGTTCAGAGCACAAGTATCTACTTTTAAACTTTTTTAATCAATTGAATTCTTATAGTACAGAGAATTTATTTTAAAATGCAACATATGGTTCATCACTTCCATGGTTACACACTTATGAGGCGCCGTTTGGGCCACAATAAAAGTTTCTGTAATATATATAAAATTTCGTGATATATAATATTTTGCCATGTTGATATATACAATTTTCATTGTGATATATACAATTTTTAGTTCTATGAAATGCCGCAATATAATGAGGGCGCCCACTTTTATGCTTTTAGCAACATAAGTAGATAAAAACACAAAAGTGAGCGCCCTCATTATATTGCGGCATTTCATAGAACTAAAAATTGTATATATCACAATGAAAATTGTATATATCAACAAGGCAAAATATTATATATCACGAAATTTTATAAGTGAGCGCCCTCATTATATTGCGGAATTTCATAGAACTAAAAATTGTATATATCACAATGAAAATTGTATATATCAACATGGCAAAATATTATATATCACGAAATTTTATATATATTACAGAAAATTTATTTTGGCCCAAACGGCGCCTCATACACACTACTGTCCAAAAATGACAACAATCTAATTTTTGTCCATTTTAAAATGCAACATTATAAATAGTATTGCAGCTAGTGATGTTAAAATATCCGAAACTTATTTTTTTGAAAGTTTCACTGAAAATTTTAATGAAATTTTCAGAAAATGTTTCACCATGAATTTCAATGAAAGTTTCATATAAAAATTTCATTGACACTTTCAATAAAAGTTTCATTTAAATTTCAAGAAACTTAACATTTGTCAGTTGAATTTGAAATATTTGGATTTCAAATTAACTAATTTGAAAATAAATAAAAAAACAAAAGCTTCAAAACAAAACAAAAATTAATTAATCAGAATGTAATAAAAAATGTAAAAACCAAGTATTAAGCTATTTAAAATAGAAAGTATCTTATTTTCTTTTGTATTTATTTCATTGGAATGTCACTAAATACTACCTTTAATTTTCACCATACTTCAACTGTACTGAATCCTGATAATCCTGAATTTTATATTCGAGAAATATACAAGTTCCTGCAAGTAGATTAATCAAACAAAATTTGTACGTAGAAAAGAGCAGGCGCGGCGCATGCATGTCATCTGCGCAAGTCTATTGCAGAGAGTTGGGCGGCGCACGCGCAGTGTAGCTTATGGAAGTTTAATAAAATTTAAGGCCTGAAACTTTCATTTTTGATATTTTTCATTTGAAACTTTCAAATGGCACATCACTAATTGCAGCACAGGAGATACCTCCAGAATACGTCAAAAATGGTCTCAATTCTTTCTACGATCGACAAAAAATGACAGCAATGTAATATTTGTCCATTTCAAAATGCAACATTATAAATAGTATTGCAGCACAAGAGATACCTCCTAGAACACGTCACAAATGGTGTCAATTCTTTCTACGACTGATATTGAACATTTTGTAAGCCAAAGTTTGTTGATGTGCTACATTAAAGATTTGATTTTTTGTTCGTATATCGTATATAGGCTAATTTTGTACGAGTATGTTGCATTTTAAAATGGACAAATATTGTCATTTTTGGCAGAGGCAGTGCATGAACATGGAACTCAGAGATAAAAGTAAACATATATCAGAATAGGCTCATGTCACAGTAATTATTTTGCGTAAGATTATTTTTATTAAATTTATTATGTTTTGTCTCTAATTAGCTATTTAGGTACGTAACCGATGCTGTTGGATAAGAGCTACATTTAATGATACTGGTATTCATGTATTTTATTTCAGTTTATTTCCAGATTTCAGTGTGAGAACATCGATATCGTAGTGATTGGTTTGTGTAGTGATTCAGGTGAGAGAGTTAATCTAGCATGTGTATGATTGTGAGTTGAGTCTTACACACACTTTTAGTTTACGATGCAAGAGTAATGGAGATACGGATTTGTATGATTATTCTCTTATTTTACGGTGTTGTCCTTTATCCTTATCCTTGTTGAACGGTCGCGCCCGGTAGAGCCTCCAGGTGTGATGAGAGAGCTGATAAGGGTAACCAGGAATGCGATCTATGTGTCCACGATTGCTAGCCTCGTTGGTTTTCGCTGATTGACCGCGTGGTAACGGCAGGGATGGTTTTATCCTGGTTTTGTAACTATGCCCCTAAGGCCGAAGCACAGACAAACAGCAAGCTTGCTGTTTTCTGTGGCCGAAGTAAGTCCACTAGGGTCATCAGCACCTGAGCGGAATTCGGGTTAGGGTAGCTCCCTATTCCCATGGGTGGTAATGGCTAGGTTGGTTGTGTAATCATGTGTTGAGTGCCGGGATAAACCACACCGCTCAGGCTGGCAATGGCAGGTACAGTTGAGTATACGTACGCGTAAGTCCGGGGCCACAGTAGTGGTAATGGCAGGTACAGTTGAGTATACGTACGCGTAAGACCGGTGCCAGGGTGGCAATGGCAGGTACAGTAGAGTATGTACGCGTAAGTCCGGGGCCACACTGCTATGGAGTAGCAGGTATGCGTTTCGCATAAGGTGACATTCCCTTTTCCCTGTTCTATTGGACTTTGTTGCATACGTGTGTTATTTGTGGTGTGATATTTGCAATACATTACCTTGTGGTGGATGCGCGTGTATTTTGTGAATGATTGACTCCTCACTGAGTATTTCTCATGTGTTAATTCTTTTACAGAAATAATCACGGCGTGGAGGAGGATTCCGCGTGACCGGGTTCGGCCAGGCGACGGCCATCTAGATTTGCTATTTTTTTTGTATTAATTCTGAATATACTGGTTTGGGAGATACATGTGTTGTAATATGCTTATTTTCAGCGCTAACATTTAATTGTCATTTTTCACTTTCGTTTATACTCATAAACAATTTTTTTTAGTTTCTTGTTTCTTCTAGTATGTTTCTCGCACCAGTTTCAATACGTAGTATGCTGAGCGAGATAGATAGCAATAGTGTGACGTCATCAGTGGCATTGAAAAAAACAAATATCTCGCAAAGTAATTATAAAAAAATGTTTTTTTTATCTTACTCGTTATTTATTGAGTAGTACTTTAAAGATAAAGGTAACAATTTTTTGATATGTTTTATACGCCCAACAACAACTAAAATACAAATTTTGTGATGTTTCATCAATATAGTTTCTTTCACAATGCCCACATTCAAGTTGGTAAATGATGTTTTTTTGGGTGTCAGGAGCGGTTTTATCCTTCAAGTTCGTAAACAATGGGTTAATTGTGGTGTTATTGCAATTGGCAATCATAATATTTGTATTTTTTATCATTTTACGAATCATGGAGTTAGTTTTTCCATCAAAAGGGATTTTGGCATACACGGTATTCACCCTGTGACCCGCTTCATCCACAGCAACTTCACGAGCTGGAGGGTGTTTAATTTTGTGGAGCCTGCTATTCATATGTTTGTGGAGAAACTCGGGGGGATATCCGTTTTTTAAAAGCAAGTTAAATATAAGTTTGTAATTTTTATCATGAAAAATGGGGTGGGAAGTTTTATGCCGCTGTCTAATAATCCTGTTATAACGCTAATTTTATAATTTATTTTTGTGTTGGAATGGAAATGTAAAAATCGACCTGATACGGTTGGTTTTTGATACCAATTTGTGATTATATGGTTATTGGTTTTAATAAGAGTGACATCTAGGAAATTTATTCTGGGATGGAAATTATTGAATTCATTAAGAATGATATCTATGTGAGCTATTATCAGACAGTCGTCTACGTATCTCTTGTAATATATGATGTTAAAGTTGTCGTTGCATATAACGTTATTTTCGAGTTTCTGTAAAATTTATGATAAACATAATTTTCAATTCAGAATTCATTTTTTTATTACAGAACAAGTATCAATTAATATAATCAAAATTTTAAAGTTTGATTTATCCGAAATACCCTATTGCAGCACCGCTGCTGATTTGTACGTACGATTTTGTTGATCATTTTTTTATGTAACGTAAGAATTAATCAGATTGTGTTCTCTTCATTTCATGGCGAAGAAGAAAAAATATTAAATTATTCGTCATAGTAAACACCTGCCATACTGACCTAACTTGGCAATGTGCAACTTTTTGCTATTATTTGGACTTTAC
Organism: Harpalus rubripes; assembly: GCA_963082715.1. Classification (NCBI taxonomy): domain Eukaryota; kingdom Metazoa; phylum Arthropoda; class Insecta; order Coleoptera; family Carabidae; genus Harpalus; species Harpalus rubripes. The sequence continues at coordinate 59,672,422 of OY720452.1, forward strand.
GGAGTAGAAGGTTTTCGTCTGAAGAAGAAATTGATGCTATATTGTGGAAGGGAACAAATATGACCATATTTAAAATAAAATTCTACAAAAAATGAGCTATGCGTCTTATTTGTTCTTAATAATTCCAGCGTGACCTTCGTCAATTAAGATTATATTAAACGATGATATCATTTAGTGCATATAAATTTAATATTTTAATCATTAGGTTGATAAAAATGCAAATTTGGGCACAACCTAAAAGATTGGCTGTTGTTCGGACGATCTCAGTTCCTCTACCGATCACAAAAAAGATACTATCGCCATCTAGCTAAACTGTCATATTATTATATATAATTAATTTAGGAAAATTATTTCTTCATATCTGTTAATACTAATCTGTTTGATGGATAAGAAAATCTACTCTAAAATGAGATAAACCGCTTCTTTACTGATTACTTTAGATTATTTTGTCTGTTATATCTTGAAACATAGAATCGCATATCTACGAGGTTATCCACTATTGGTTTTACAGGGAGAACAGACCGGAACCAAGGTGTTATTAGCACCAGTGAGTCATATGAATAGAAGTAATTGTATAACCGGATATTACTATCTAGATATTCGTGATACTATTGAATGTTGCTTCTGTTTGTATTGATACTTACTAAATACATACATGCATAATACTCTATGCTATATTGGATATGAGGGTAGATATCCTTGAGCATATGCGAGTATTTCAATAGACCAGAAGTCTTCAAATTGTGTTTGTGAAACTCTAAAGTATCGCGCAAGTTTGTCAAGGGTTTTATACACGAAGTGACATCTTTAGATTTTAAAGAATAAGGTTTTTAAATAAATAAATATATCATCACGGCATATTACCAGTTGCTGGGTGTGGCAATCTGCTTTGTACGCTGATATCAGTAATGATGATGACTTATTTGTACCGTGCGGTGGTTTACCAGGCGTCACCACACGGGCACTCATTGCTGACGTGGAGAGTGCACCACAGGGGTCAATTTTGTGCTAGGTTAGGTTAGGTTAAGTTATCTTTGTCCTAAAATTAATATAAAAAACTAATATAAACTAAACTAAAATACTGTTAACCTACAACTACTACTAAAACTACAACTACGGGAAACTGTAAACCAAAATCTACCGAAGTTAATAAAAAAAAACGCTAAACTAAAACACAAATATCTCAAGAAACTAAGTAAATTACTTGACAGCAAAGCTACTCTTACGAAAGCCAGCGAAAAGTGTACCTTAGGTCATGAGTTTGACATTTGTTGTCAGCTCCATCTCTTGATAATTCAGAAGCCCAATACATACATGAGTAAGTAATTTTTTTAACCAATTGTTAAAAGTTAACTACTAAGCTACACAATGGGCTCGAATATAATCTAGGATCTAGGGAGGGCATATGCAATAGTACTGCAAAAACCCCTAGATCACAACCGAGTAGTAATAGCTATTAACATACTTAGGATTGTTATGAGTATCATAACTTCCGCAGATCTCGGATTTTAAGATATCGCAGTTTGTTCAATACTTTATCGGTTTCAGAAAATGAAGACATTATTAATAAATATAATTTTTTGAAATTCTCTCATTAATGCTACTTTGAAACAGTACAATTATTTTGACATATGTCAATATGACAAATATTTAAATTATGTGCTTTATTCCTCTTTTATTATTTTAGAATATAATAAATCGTGTTCCAAACGATACACTAACATGATCTGTATTTATTAATCAATATCATTATACTTTCATTTTGTAGACTGATGTTGACATGTCAGTATGGTATTAATATATTAGCGTACAGATTCAATTATTACCCAGTTACGAAACTACTTTTGTACATGTAAACATAGGTTTAATATCCTGAAACCGGAATATGTTGAAACACTTACATACTATGTACATACTTGTCAAGTTATTTGAGAATATCATTATAATTGTAAAGTTTTGAAATGAGTACTACTTGTACACAATAACACAATATTGTTTTGTTCCAATTTGGTTGCATGAGTAATTGGACATCTAGCGGCGTTTCATCATAATAAAGTTACATGCAGACGTTATTCTGCGACACCATTGCACAGATAGTGCAGGGAATTTGACACTTAACATCAAAAAAAACTGCAACAAAAGCTTTTTACGGAATCCTGTACAGAAAAATGCGTTAATTTACATATCAAAAGTTTTAGGAAAACGGAGCCCGGGAACCTTTCGCAAATATAGTGAAATGGCGACGTAATTTGGTTTTTGGTCATTTTCTCGAAAATTGAATGGTATATCCAAATTTTATAAGAGACCAAAGTTGAATCTCACCATTTTTTATTCATCCTAGGTAAAAAATATAAGAATCCATTTGTTAATCAGCGGATTTTTCTGTACAGTATTCCGTAAATTCAAAAATTAATATTACATAAAATACAGGCTGTCTCACAACTCGCGCCCCAGAGCGAATGAGGAAACACGAGACTGCACTCGGATGTGATGTGTAATTTCGAAGAAAAAAAATCTAGCTTAAAAGATATTCGAGAAAAGACGTCTTAAAATTGACCAATCAGAGACCTACACCTTTAACGTGTGTTTGCCGTAATTTTACGTTACTAGGATTTATACAAATCAAATCTTCTTTAAAATGTGTGGGCGACTGTAGTTTTCGAAAAATATCAGTGTCAAATTAAATTTGACAAGGTGGATAAAAAAGGCAAATTCTTACCATGTATTCAGCCGCTCTGATTGAATCGTTCCATGGGTGTTATTACCGTTGTATAATTTGCATTACAATAAAAACGGTTCTTTTTAAAACCACCATTTGTTGTTTTAATCTCAAAGAATTCAAATGACAGTAATATTTTCGTTTAACACATTTTACACTGCTGCTACAACACGTTGCACTGTACGATATAAATGATGATCTCGGATGACACCTTCGCTAACCTAAATTTGTTGACAGTGAAAAGTCAACTTTAAAGTGCCAAATTACAGTAAGTGAAACAAATTTTGTAACTCACTAGTAGTATTTTTAAAACCTAGCAACCAGTTTTATTTTGTAATAATATCATCACACCTCAAGATATCCTTCCGGGATTGGTGGATTAAAAAGTCTTGTAACTCCGTTAAGCAACCTATTGTCGACGGCAAGTGTCAGTTTCGTCTGGGGCGCGAGTTGTCAGACACCCTGTATATGAAGAATATCATACTATCAACACGCAAGTAAAAATTTAAAAAGAAAACACAGAATTCCTGCTCCACATTCCAATCGAAATAAAAACAATTTCAGATAAATTAACAAAAGAATTTAATATGTGACATCATTTGACCTAGACCCCACTATATATCAATTGCTTATTTATACTTTCATCTGTTTAGTTTACAGTACGCCAAAGAAAAGCTACTTTTATGTAACAATGTAATTTTATCTTGAGAAACATAAATATACATTTTATATCTTATCGGACATGATAAATAGAATAATTAATTCATATTGTTATGCAAACATTGATACATATTGATAAAACATATGTTATGGAATAGATAAGACAAAATCCTAACCAAGTTAGTCGCAATGCTTAACAGATGGCATATGGTAAACAAAGAGAATAACATTCAAATAAGTTGGACCTTTTTCTTACACCTTAAAATATCATTGCTGTTCGTATCGTATATATTTATTCTTGTTACCTCGGCTCCATGTAGATGAATATTCGTTAATTCGATGATTATTTGTAGGTGAAATTTCATGTATGGTGTGACTAGCGAATGAAAGTTGACGTTTTAATTATTTTATAGATGTGGTTTCTTTTGAAAACCTAGAGAAGAATAGAATTGTACGAAATATTCAGGTATGAAATTTTTGCATGAACCCATTTAAATACTGGACTAGGAAATCACAGAAATACATTACTATGTCTGGCTTAAAATAGATGGCCGACTAGAGTAACTGAATATGAAACCAGGGGTGCGTTTAAAATATTTTAAACATTTTTCGTTTATATTGATTATAACAAAATATTTTGTTCTTTAAACTATTAGTTTGGCAATTCTATGAAATAGGATTATTTTTAATTTCCTCTAGCAGTAATTCCGAATCGAGGGTCACTTACACCTAAGTCGAACAAACTAGAATTTGCGGTATTAAATTTTTTAAATACATCCCTGAATCCTGTTGCTAAGATCATTTTAAATGCCTCCTCGTATTGAGTACAATTCTAATCTTCTATAATGGAATACATAAGGGTCAGTTTCCTTTCAAATCAAATATAGGGAAATGTTTTCAAAAGAAAAACCTGTAGCTGAATATTCGTGTTCAGTCAACAAAATTTGGAAAATGTATGCAAAGTGATCTTGGACATCTGCACAACGTCAAACTCTAAAATTATTTCAAATTTTCAAATTAGCATCAACGGCAGATATATCGCTATTTGACAGTTTGGCATACCAACATAATACTTAGAATGTTGGAATTGTTTTTATTAATATAGTGTAAGTAGGTAAAATTAATGATTTATTCTCAAATTGTCTATATAAATGAAGAAGAAATTGTCAACGCAATTGTGGATATGAGCCGAGCGAATATAAAGCGATTATTCTGGTCTTTTGATGTGTATTAACTTACTGACTCGGCACTAGAAATATTCGTATTCAGTCACAAATACCGAATATTTGCTAACGAACACGAATTTTTGGTTCATGCCTTGTTTGTGTACAAATATTTGATATTTGTCCTCGAGCAACGTATATGTGGAGCCGGAGTTAGAATATCACAACCATTTAAAAAAAAATTCTATATTTGAAATAAATTGTGAAAAATTATCAGCCATCGGGATTCGAACCCGAGACATCTACCTTGCCGGGATACCAACTAAGCTATTGGCTGTTCTCCTCTCGATGGTTGAACAATCTTTCACTTTTAAAGTCGTATAACTGCTGAGGATATTATTAATCGTCACATGGTTAGATGTGGGGTTTCCAAGCTACCGCTGCGTTTAAACATCTAGTGAACGAGTCATAATTTACTCAAAGCCCTACCAGACCATATTTTTAATATTAACAATGAGTTAACAGTTTGTACATATGAAATAAATTGTGAAAATTGTCAGCCATCGGGATTCGAACCCGATGAGTCGTTCACTAGATGTTTAAACGCAGTGGTAGCTTGGCAACCCCACATCTAATCATGTGACGATTAATAATATCCTCAGTAGTTATACGACTTTAAAAGTAAAATATTGTTCAGCCATCAAGAGGATATCAGCCAATAGCTTAGTCGGTAGAGCACTACCCCGGCAAGGTAAGTGCTCGGGTTCGAATCCCGAGGGCTGACAATTTTTCACAATTTATTTCAAATAATCTCAATGTTACTATTAAATATTTTGTAGTCAATCATTAATAACTATTGAAAGCTTTTTCAAAACCGTACCTTCGATATACAGACTGTTTCACAACTTCTGGTGCAAACTTTAAGGGCATCTAGTTCTGTCGAAAATGAGTAAAAAAAGCTCAATCAACATAGGTCTGATCTTCAACTGTTTCCGAGAAAGAAGCCATTTTGTATTAGAATGTAAGAAAAACTAACAAAGATTGTGATCGTACGAAAAACTTGTACATGCCAATAAATAGACTATAAAAATACAATAAAATTTTAGATGAAACATTTTTCTCAATTTCTAATAGTTATTTGAAAATTAAATATTGGTCAAGGACGCCAAAACATTTATTTAGTACATTTGTTTCATTTTTATTTTTTATGTTTTTGAAAGACCAAAGCACGTCTAAGGTGTTCCTCTCAAAGGTAAACAAAGTCGTATTTAATCCACAAGTCGTAACACTTATAACAGAGGTAAAAGCTCATTTTTTACTGCCTTATGTTACAGAAATTATTAATATCGGACCCATGTTGATAAGCTTTTTTACTTATTTTGATTATTAAGTACCTACTTCCTTTAAAGTTCGTACATGAAGTTATGAAACACCCTGTAAGTAAACACAACTACACAAAGTAAAGATAACAATAATTTATTCAAGACTAGTAATTAAAGTCTATTGTTTGAACGAAGATACAAGAAACGTAGAATAATTATTTAAACGGAAACATTGGCAGGAAACAAATTCTTCAGGACGTAGAACATCAACCGTTTCTACAAGTCATATGGTAGCTAAGAGCTAAACGACTATTATTATAATGACAACGACGATAGTAAAATTCTGGAACGATAAACACTTTCATGTTACCTCTCTAGTGTCTTTTTAAGCTGTGAGCATTAAATACAAAAGTCAGATTTACAAAAAAAAAATGCAACAAATCTGAATTAGGGACCTTTTAATCTCAACAAATATTGTACAATAATTATTAGTCTCAGAAATGTTTCGTTAAGAGATGAAGAATAAAAAATAAATGAAGCTCCAAATTAGTTATTTAGTAAAACAAGTGCTTAGCAGGGCATGTCATGAAATTCAAGCTTTTTAAAATTTCAAGTTTGGCTTGAATAGGGCTTGACAAAAAAGCTTAATTTGAAAATTCAAACTTTTTAAAATGGAAAATTTTGGTTGTTTTAAGCCAAGCCAAACCAAACCAAGCCCGGGAATCAGCTCTATAAAGCTGGCTCAGCATTTTCATCTCACAACAATAAACATTGTTCTAATATTTAGAGCTCATTTATTGCTCGTGTTAAAAATTTGTTGCTCTGGACGATTCGGAAAAAATTGATGTGAGCAGTTAGTAGGCTCAAACGCCTTGTATACAATGTGTGTGACGAAAATCTTGATTAGTTGCCAGCAATAAATTTTTAGTTAGAGCAATCAATTATAATAGATCGTATTCTGTTTTGCGGCAGGTTTATTTTGTTAATTTTTGGGTGTGCGCTAGTTTGGCTTTTATGCTAGCTCGCATCAATTTTCTCCGAAACGGCCAGAGAAATAAATTCTTAACATAAACAAAAAATTAGCAATAAATGAGCTTTAAACAATAGGACTATATTTGTTGTTATTTTTGTTTGCAAGCTAGCTTGGCGTTTATGCTAGCTCACATCAGTTTTCTCCGAATCGGCCAGAGCAATAAATTTTTAACATGAACAATAAATTAGCAATAAATGACCTCTAAATATAAGAACTATGTTTATTGTTGTGAGATGAAAATGTTGAGCCAGCTTTATAGAACTCCGGGAATCTCTTCTCAAAATGGAAAAATTATTTATTTTTGACTGACAACACGTCTAATCGTTAGTTAATTAAAAGTATACATCTAGCAAGGATATTTTTATCGCTGCACTTTCTTCAAAATCAAAACAAAATAAATAATAAATGATGCCATAAATATTTATATGAATGTGTGCGCGCTTTGTTTATACAATTATTTTGAAACGATCTCAGTATTATCTTTTATATATTTGATATACGTATTTCTTAGTCGGCTTGGTGGCTCACCGGAATAGCGCACATCTCGTAGCTCGCAGTGACGTCACCCGAACTATGTTCCGTGCGACAATGTATGATTTGCCGTAAAAAATAAATACAGCTACTTGTATTTATCACACTCGGATGCTTTAGGCTGGCCACTTATACATCTTAAATAAATATAGCAATGACTGAAATCCAACCGGCAGTTCGGCAGTGGTAAAACACTGCGGCTCGGTGAGTCCGGTTGGAGGGTAAACGGCGACAACTGTAGACAAACCCTAAATAGATAGATATATTTCTTATATATTGTAATAAAACATATTGTATATGACTTATGGTGTAAATAAATATATCACCATGACTTATTACGTATTGTGTGTGTGCTAATCTTGATAACTAACTATAATTATTAACAAATGTGTGAACATTGAAAGACTGAACTTGCTATTATACACGTATTTTGTGAGAATATATAATATATATTCCAGTAGTGAATTTACTATCTACTTTAGGATGGACTGTTCCGTTAAGCGCAAACGGCTTAAATTCTTAACAAATGAGAGGTACTATAAATGTTGAGGGTGAGAATCTAAATAAGGTTCTTTATCTGCAATGATGACGTATTTTGTGCGCGTTAAATTCGTTTAAAAGACAAAATATGCAAATTTGCGGCTTGACCATGCTCGGAACAGAGATGTGTGGAAGCGTATGAGTGTCGCACTTAAATATCAGTATCAAAGTATATAAAATTCTAAAAACAAAAAAGAATAAAATCATTTTTTATTCAATTTTTTTCTTTGGTATTACACTTTTATTATATTTTTGTACATATTTAAAACAATTTGTTTATTCACCTGTGCGATTTAAGTTGAGATGCACTAGTATTTGATAATATTTTTAAACAAACATTGCATAGTGCTTTCAATTTGTCTTTTATGTGCTTTAAGTAAAATTTAACTTTGTTAAATTTTCGCTGACTTTTCTACCTCCTATTTAAATTATTGACTCTCACTGGACTGTCCGATTAAGTAACAAATCAGGTGTATTTGGCTAATGCCCGTATTCATAAAAGTCAATATAACGCTTCGTAACAAAACGTACCGTAATAATTTAAGATTCGTTAAAAATAACAGAGTATTCACAAAATTTAAAAACAAAGTATGCTTCGTTTTGTGATAGATTTCATTAATTCCTAGTGATATTTGATATTAAATACTAACATCAGGTCAAATAAATACAAAAAATTATTTGTGAAAATTTTACACTGACATTTGTTTAAGTGCACAGGGTATGACAATATTTTGTACATTTTGCGGTTGTATTTGTGATGTGGACATTGATATTCTACAAGATTGGAAAAAAATGTTAATAGACATGTGAAAACTGATTCAGAAAATATGAAACTGTAAAATGATGCCTGAAAAAAAATCTCACAAAAATTCAATGCTGAAAAATGTAAAGTTATGGTGATGTTTGTAATAATATTGAAGAAGCAGATGATGATGATGATGATATCGATAAGAAAGATTGCATTTTTCAGTAATTTAGTAATATCCTTAAATCATATTATAATTAAACATATCTTATGACAATTGTAATAAATTAAAATGTACACTTGAGTCGTTAAATATTACGATGGATTTAACGGATGAAAAATTTGCTTTATATTACAGGTGTTTTGAATATAACGAAGCCTTACCATTGTTACGGACTGTTATGAATACGGGCATTAATCTCTAGTGCGCATGTGCAATATATACAAAGTGTACATAGTATACGCATTGTCTTCATTTGACGTCATTCTTTATATTGTTTACGCATTATTTACGCATGTAAGTAATCTATCATAGTTCACGCGTAGGCGCACAACCCTGCCCATAAGTGCTAAGATGGGAACAGAATGAAAAATTTTATCAGTGTTTTTATAAAACGCCTAGTTGTTTTTAAAATTATAAATTGAATATTTCAACATTTTCACTTGTAATTAATTCTACACATACCTACTTTAACGTAACCTAAGCTAACGCACAAAACTCATACCTGCAAAACTTGGACGATGTAGGTATTTGTAGTTAGCGTTGTATAATGACACTACTTACGACACTAGGGAGGAATGACATTTATAGGGCGTCGTGGAAATTTAGACGCTTTATACAAGAGTACTATAACTTATTATTAATAGTTGTCTACTGAGTGAATTGAACCCCAACTTCTTAATAAGTAGTTATGCGCGCTATGCACTGAGTCACCATTTCCCGTATATTTATATATTTGTTGGAACCACAATACACAATCAATATCGATTATAAATTATTGCCCACACAATGTGCATTTAATAATTATCTATAAATTATTCCGTTTATGTAATGTCCCTACTAAAATACAAAACGCATTTTCCGATAAAATAAATAAAAATCTGCTTTTAAACGAGTCAATCGCATGTTCTGATAAGCATCCAACGCATCTACTCTGCCACATTTAGTCAAAGCCTGGCTCACACAATGGAATTTATAGTCCAGCTACTGCATTAGCTCTAAATACGGTAATCGCATTATTAGCGTGTAGCCAGTGCATGCATCTTTCTAAATTACTTCTAAAGATAAATTAATCGTTTGGAAGAGAATAAATACGAGGTAGAGATAAATGAAAACCTTCAAAATGCCCAAACAAAATGTGCCGCTTGAAAGTTGACAAAAATATTATTTTAGAAATGTGGAAGGTCTTGGTAATGGCTCATCAAACCAACAATTGAAATTTGAAATTGTTACCGTAACTCCAAAATGGCAACTCCACTAGGACACAGCAACAGAGCGGCGCAACGTTGCCATTCGTTTCTTGCACAGTGAAGGGGTGAAATCCATTGATATAGTCGGTATAAAGTACAAACGCTTATAGGCGTGACGTCATATCAATGTTATCAAATAATCGATAAGTTCCACCTCTTATGACATACAGTCTACTGCTAGATACATATACCGGATGTCTTAGGCTAATCGACACATGGGGGATTAACATGGAAAATCAGTTAATTGTGAATAGTATCTACCCAGTGCAAGATATTAAATTGAAATTTTAAATGCTTATCCGGGGATACTAATTCTACGGATTATATTTCAAATTAGTTAATCAACATGTGTAATACTAGAAGAACTTAAGAAAAATTATCGAATTTCCAGAATTGTTGTTTATATCCTGGAAAAAATAGTTCCTAAGCAACGGTTCAAATAGCATAATGGTAGCGTATGCGCTAGGTAATAAACAAAATTCGTAGAGTAGGGTTCGAAACCAGTCGAGAGCAAATATATTTTTTAATTTTACTTTTCAAAATAATTTTTATCATTAATATGTATTTAATCTTTTATTCATATTTAATAAAATATAAACATTATTTCAATCATAAATTAAATCACACTGATTACAATATATATTTTTGGATTTGTTTAAATGGATCAATTAAATGGCCTGCAAGTTCTCCTGTCCCTTTGATTTTTTCTTTGGGGTCATTTAAAATCAAAAGTTCACAGCTATTATGAATTGACCACTTTAGAAGATCTTAAAGCGGCAATGAGAAATGATTGCAGTCTTATTTCAAATCGACAACTGAGAAAAATGAGATAACAATGTTATGATCGTCTCGGATTTTGCTTAGTACAAAATGTCGGTCATTTCGTATATTTGTTGTAATTTTTTAATTCTTGCTGTTGTATTTAGTGCGATTTATATTTTATAAAAATAAATAAGTTGTGTATAACGTATCCATTTTATTAAAAATTAATGAAAAATTAAAAACATAATAGGTTTGTTCGTTTCGCTACCTTGCGTCTACGGTTTACTGCTACGCCCGTATACTATGTATGGAGGCGGCAGTAAACCGTAAACGCAAAGTAGCGAAACGAACAGACCTATTAATAATAAAAATTATTTTGAAAAGTAAAAATTTAAAAATAAGTTTTTCTGTAGGCTGGTTTCGAACCCGTCTCTCCGAATTTTGTTTATTACCAAGCGCACTTGCTACCACCATACTATAAAAACCATTGCTTGGAAACTATTTTTTTCGGGATATGAAGAAAAATCCTGGAAATTCTACAATTTCCTTCATTTTTTCCTAATATTACACATGTAAATTGACAGTTGAAATATAATTCATGGAATTAGTATCCCCGGATAAGCATACAAAATTTCAACTTAATTTATCTTGCACTGGGGAGATAGTATTCACAATTAACTGATTATCCATATTAATCTCCCATGTGTCGGTTGGCCTAAGACACCCGGTATACGAGTAAAATGTGTAAGAGAGGTAACTCCGAGGTAACTGATTTAGTTAATGGCACATCGAAATTCCTGTCACTTCACTCACTTCTGCTAATGTATAAATGGAGCAACAAGTTATATAACTGAATTTCCTGTGGTGTACTCTCCACGCCAGCAATGAGTGTCCGTGAGGTGACGCCTGGTAAACGCCCATACGGTACAAATATGTCATCATCATTACCGATATCTGCGTACAAAGAAGATTGGCACACCCAGCAATAAGTAATATGCCGTGATGATATATTAATTTATTTATTTATATTTAAGTTATAAAACGGTGTGATTTCAGTAGCTGATTCTCCACGACCTGGTCAAGAAAACTGTGTTGTGAATCCAATCCCTTTTTTGGGATGCAAGAATTCATTTTGGAGCACTATATGCTTAATGTGTCACATTCTCAGAACTACTAAGACCTCAAGCGAGATCTCAAGCCTACTATCAGTACCAAAAGGCGCGGATTTCTGAAAACATTACTTTACAACACGGCAACAATGCGCGACTACATACTACACGATGGCAACCATCCAAGTTTTGAAGTTTGAGTGTCTACCATATCGTCCTTGTTCTCCTGACCTCGTCCCAAGCGATTCTCATATCTTTGATCCACTTAAAGAGGCATCAGGCAAGAAATGTCAGACGAATAATTTAGTGATTCAGACAGTGCATGAGTGATTGTGCTTTTTCTTCAGGTATACAAGCGCTGCCAAAACGAAAGAGGACGTACTTAGGAAATAATAAGAATTACGTTGAAAAATGATAAACTTATTTTTCTTTAATGTTTCACGGTGTTCATTTGACTCGGACGCTATATTACCTACGGTGTAAATAGTTTGCAGATTGTAACTGTCTGTAGGCCTTTATCATTGGGAGTAAGTATGTTTATTAGGCCGATATATTCGTTGACATAGTTTATTGATTTCAGTTTACTAATTTAATGTAATTAATATCTTGTATCGGCTAGTTGACAACCTTGTTTCTACACGCACATGATAATTATAGCGATGAAAATAACTGCCACATTTTTTATCTTACTTTTAAATATTGATAAAGGTAGGTGTAGATACCAAATACCATAAATCTACCAACAATTTATCAAAATTTAATACTCCTATTTTCGATTAAAACACCGTAATATTTCAAAATACAGGCTGTAATCATACTTCGGGGAAAAAAATTAAAAGGCATATGGTACTGACCAAAATGAGTAAAAAAGGCTTAATCAACTGTAATCGAAGAAATTGACAAAGGTAGTGATTGAACAAAATTTTGTCTGTCAGTAAATAGACTGTATACGAGTATATGAAACATTTTTCTCAATTTCTAATAGTCACGAAGTTATTTGAAAATCAAATATTGGCCAATGTTGCACAACATTTAGCTTAGTACAATTATTTGATTTTGTTAAAAAAACAAAAGACCTCTGGAAGGTAAACAAAAAGTCTTATTTAATCGAAGTCGTTACTCTTATAGTTTTCGAGATAGCAGAGGTGAACCCCGTAATTTCACTACCTTCTATGTCGGAAACTATTGAAGATCGGACCCATGTTGATTAAGCCTTTTTTGCTCATTTAATAAATAATAATATAATTTATTTTTGTGTTGAAATCAACACAAAATTTTGCAAATTGTAAATAATAAAATGTGGTAAAAATATTATTAGTAATTCTTATACAGAAATATCATTCTACACTATGATTTGTACTATCGTGTTCGTAATGAAACAAGTTAAAAATTACAAGGTCAAAGGGAGTTTGTTTTGAGTTTTAGCTGTGGATGGACGTATAATCGTATTTCTCTGTATTAAATGATAAACTAACATTTATTTAAAGTGTATTATGAAATTTTGTGTAAAAGTGTTTTCATAAGCGAAGCTATCAGATATTGAAGATATGCCATTACCCGGTAAGTACAATACCATCATTTAATTTATGTATAAAATGCATTGTATAAATGAGATCTTTGAACATGTTGTTTCTATTTATTTATAATAAATACGTATATGTATCTTGTAACATCATTACATAGTCTACAGTGTAGGTATATGGTATATTAAATTTTGAACCCATTTAACGCATACTTACAGTAAAAAATTTAAAAGATGTCCGATCAATGTCTTCTGCGAATAGGCGACTACAGCGCAATTGAATATTAATATTAATGAAGAAATAAAACGATATAATTGAAATACTTCGGAAATAAGGGGGTTTTTGTTATAGCAGCTCGTCACTCACATGAATTTCATATATATTATTTTGATTGGCGACTCAAAGACGGCCTATAAATATATAACGAATACCCAGTTAGGGGGAGGAGCCTACTACCAATGGAAGTAGATAAATTCAAACAGCGGAGGCGTGGCTATCAGTCCAGTATTGCAATTCTCAAACAGTTTTTGTTTGAATATAAATATTTTGTATTAAACTTAATAATTTAAATAAACTTCCAATTATAAATCATATATTTTTTATAAATATAATTTAGAAATAGCACATATTTCAAGAACATTTAGGTCCACGAAGAAAACAGTTTGATATAAAAACTTATATTCGTGACGTCATATCTATATTTTCAAACTTTTCACCGACAGTCTTATGGGTCGATTCTGTTCACATCTGTAAGTCTTACAGATCGGTAAATCTGTAAAACCCTGACAAAAACGCATCTATTTTTGTTGATAAATATAAAATTATATATAAGAGTGTAGGTTTCGTTGCGATTTTGTTCATTATTTACAAATTTACAGATGTGAACAGAATCGACCCATTAGTTTTACTTATACGTTCTGGTGAAATAATAATAAAATAAAATAATATATCATCACGGCATATTACCCATTTCTGGGTGTGCCAATCTGCTTTATACACAGAATTCGGTAATGATGATGACATATTTGTACCGTGCGGGCGTTTACCAGGCGTCACCTCACGGGCACTCATTGCTGGCGTGGAGAGCGCACCACAGGGGTCAATTTTGTGCCATTTAAAATTTGAAATATTTGGCGTCGGTCAGGATCGAACCCGGTTCCCCAGATTCGCGACCAGACACTCTGGCATTACCGGGTAATGAAATTATATTTAAAAAATCTGATGTGGCCAGCACATTACCTTCCGTCAGTTCTATGTATTTTGTACAAATTTCATACGGAAAGTTCCTTGTTAAATTAAATATTCTATTTCTTGTACATTACCTTCCGGCAGTTGCATGTATTTTATGCAAATTTTATACAGAAAATTATTATTTTGTGACTTTTTCTATATACAGTGTAATGTATCTGCAGAAATAAAAGATTTATTATTATTATTATTATTATTATTATTATTATTATTATTATTATTATTATTATTATTATTATTTCTTGTACATTACCTACTTTAAAGCAGTTGTATGTATTTTATACAAATTCCATACAGAAAGCAAAAGATCCTATATTTCCAGTAAAATTATAAGACACTATGTCAATTTCACTTGACACTGACATCTTTCAATCAGAATTTTCTTAATATAGTAACTGTTTCCATAGCTATGGCTAATTTTGAAATTTAATTTCTTTATAATTTTTTAACTCTATATCCATTTAATATTAAGTATAAAATGCAATCAAATCGTATAGAGAATAAAATATTCTTTAATATTTATAATAACATCAAATGTGAAAAAATTATATTTAACACAGTTTTTTCAAGAAAAACTGTTAAAATCTTCAAATGATGGTACTTCCGGTTGACCAATTGTAACCAAAATCTAATCAGCTCTTCATATGGATATAACGAAGAAGTATACGAAAAAATTATAATTTTTGTAACTGTAGTATTAAAGTTATCGCAGACGAAAATTTTGTTACACACACACACACATCCACACACACACACACATCCACACACACACACATCCACACACACGCACACACACACATACAGACATCATCGTAAAAATAGGAAATTCGTAATCTAGGGACCCTAAAACGTGCTTATTGATTAAAAACTCATCATCGAATTTTTTGACCAAAGACAATACCTTCCTTACCTAAAGGTGACGGAAGGTAAAAATGGTGGAATCTCCTATTGTATGAATTAAGATTTTGTTCTGTCAAATACTGTAGTGTAGTTTACTCAGTTTTTAAGAGGGTACGTAAAATACTTCTGGTATTTTATTATTATAAAAATATATGTCACAATAAAAACTTTCAAAATTCAAAACTAAATCCCTGGTAAGTTTATTAGCAAATGTAAAACTAAATATGAGAAAAGTAAGATACTGACACAGTGTCAGTGTTAGTGGCACTGACAGAAAATAACCATATTCGTACGTCTATGAATCAAGGTAATATATCCGAATTAATAAATAAACTTACGTTACAGCGAAAGTATTGTCAACAACGAGCATCGTATTAAAATGGAATGTCCTAACTCAGTCGAAACGATATGAATTTTTGAAAGACAAGCGTGTTATATCCATCCTTACCGCACTTGTTTCTTGTGAGAGAGATAAATGTATGTCAATTTGTTAAATCGTTCATGATACGATGACCTTGATGGGACATCTTTCAAAAAATTTACTGTATATACCAAATTTGTAAGGGGTTAAATTTACCTAAGTATATAAACCAATTATTTTAGTGCTTATTTTACACAGAATTTCTTAAGAGTGTACGAGTATATTAAACTGTTTTTGTCCAAATATATTTTATATAAAAAAGCTATGCCGTCGACTGTCCCAATAATGATATATATTTCTCTTCTTTTTCTCACGTCCGCTATTTTTCTCCTGCTATAATATATAGATAACATTTTAAGACGTAATTTCATCTATTTATCTTGGAGGCCCACCCTGTTCTTCTGGTACATTTATTATCTTACAGCCAATTTATTTAATCCACAAAAAGATTTGAAGAATACCTCGTGGAACATGGCTGAGATAAATAATAATCTCGAATTTATAGCACGATTTAAATCAGAAAAAGCGCGATAAAACCATAATTTGTTCAGTGAAATTATTTTATGCTCATTCTACGTAAATTTTCTCATAAAAACGCTGGATAAAAACGAAAATCACGCCTATCGTATGAAATTGCAATGAAAGTCTCACAAAATTTCATTTATATCTAACAAAAGCTGATCTAGCAGGCCGGATCAGCAGGAGAACAAAAGAGAGAGAAAGTTTTATATGTTGAAAACTTACAAAAACCGCGAGATATAATATAAGAGATAACGTTTATCAATGTGAATATTACAATTTCAAAGGTTTGTTAGTTTTTGATAAGGCAAATCAAAAGTAAATGAAAAGCGATAACGATGGTTGAAATTTGAAATAGTGAATAAAACTATTACAATAGTTAATATTCAATTATTTACATTCGAATAATAATGCAATTGTGTGTAACAGAGTTGGTGGGCGAAAATATTTATTTTAGAGAAAATAATAAACAAATAAAATTAAACCGCAATAAACTTCACTCAAAGAGAACCAGTATTGTTTGGTTCACTTTGAAAAATACATTACTGAGAAAGAGAAATTATTACGAAGAAATAATCGGCAAATTTATTATAACAAACATAAACTTATTAGCAATTTATTTATTAAAAAAAAACAAATCTACATGGGTCCGAATGTTATGAAAATAATGGGTTTCATTTAAACTGTCAGCATAATATTGTTGTTTTGTTTAGCTCTAAAATGTTTTCTGCCGGCAAATATAACCTAACCAAAACAAACCTAACCAAATCACATATTAAGAGAGATATTTTTTCACTGCAGACAAAAACATAGACTACGTTTATCTCGACGTTCGAAGCCGCTTGAATTTAGTAAATCCCTTTTCAATCTTCGAAATGAAAAATCAAGATTAATATTTCAAGCAGCTTGAAAATGTCAAGTCAAGCCTATAAACTAACAGGCTTGGACTTACGAAATTGACTTTTGTCGAAATTAAACAGTGAAGCTTCAAATAATGTAAGCGCGCATGCGCATGTTCGCAATATGTAGTAGTTTTACTAAATTCATATCATTTGTTGGTTATTTGCATTTTACCTCATTTTATAAAAGTCGCGACATTAAACTTCATAAAACTGTCCAAAATAAGCGAAATATTCGGAATGATGAAGAAACAAATATTTTTTAATGATTTTGAAAGAGAAGACAAATAACAACATGAAAATATTTAGATATTGAGGTTATATATCCAGCATGAAATTAGATCATATGCCTCTCCCTGTCTGTCTGCATAATCTAATATTTAACTATCTTTTTTTAATCGATACGAATTTAAAGGAGATTGAAAATAATCCTATTTTCAATCCGCTGAGATAAACCAATAGGATTTTTCAAGTCATAATATATTTGAAGCCGGTTGAATGGAGAGTTATACAGAGACATATTTTCTGGCTGCCATCTATTGGTATTTTCCTTGTACTGCACTTGTGACTCATTTCACTCCGTTGCTAGATTACAAACAAATCGTTGCCATGGTGACAGTTGCAAGATGGTGCCAAGTATCAAGCGAGTGTATGGTCTTTGCAACAGTGACTCCCGCTATAATTATAAACAATACATGACGAATGTGAAATTATTTAAGTTTCCACAGCCGTCCGAAGACATTGAATCACATGTAAAACTCAAATGTCAAAACACAAGTGACAGAAGACAGAACTTTAAAAATGGCTTGGTTTGTTTGTAATCTGATCTTCCATCTCAACTTCTACATCGTCGCATTCTTTCTTGCGTGTGACGTCAAAATCATAACCCTCTATTTTCGAGATAAACGTAGTCGTAGTTCTTGCTAACAAAGTATTAAATGGCGAATCAATGAATTACACAGTATTAAGTTCATGGCGAAAAGTCATATTCTTTCATGACAGGTTACTCTTGTTTTTGTCCATTGTGAAATGTGAAATCTATATTGATTTAAATGCCTGTTATTGGGAGAAATGTTTTTAATCAAATACGTATTAATTTTTAATTTGAAATTGATTATCCTGGCAGGAAGATTATCCTGTTTTGTTGGCATGAGCTCAGTTGGAAACAATTTTTTCAAGCGTAAGAAATTTTGTTGTATTATTAAAATATGCAAATTTTTAATCTATTTTCATTTTTCTTCATTAGGATATTTCAACATTCCTCTTCACTCTAATAGAAACTTCAGAAATTCAAATTACATTTTCTTCAAGGATATTCATTTACAATCCATTATCCTTTTTTTCAAAGAATATCCAGTTTTTGCGGAAGCATATTATTAATTCCTTTACCCCTAATTTTAGGTCGGTGTTCTAAATAGGTCGTTTCGTAGAAAACATTTTATAAAAGTACATTAAAATACAAGTTACATAAGACATGACAGGTGCCCTAAAATGTCTTATGAAACGGATATTTTATACTATTTTTTTCTATTTTGGTTCTTTCGTAATAAAATATATAAAAATATTCGTTATGTCATCTTCTAATTTATGATTGATTGATTGATTAGGAACATATATTTAATTTTTTATTTAATTGTTGGTAACAGTGACATTTCAATTTTCAATAATAGGTCTTCGTACTAACAGAAATTAGGTTTGAGTTCTTTTAAGAAGTACTTTAAGATATCCAAATGAGTTTCATATAGTACATATTAGACAACCAAAAAAACGATATTTTTTTTAGTCCTTTCACTACTTACTCGTAACTATGTGTTACAGATACAATCATATTAATATCATACTCATACCTTAAGTTCTATATTGTACCAAAACCTCAGGCAAATTATACATTGTAGCTGTTTATAGTGTATCAACTAAACACACATCTTATTTAATTTAACATTTTTATTTAAACATTATTTATTTATTGTAGGGATGATGAGAAATAATTGGAGATGCAGTTGCGGTAAACAGTGTTTATTAAATAGTAATTTAATTTAATTCCAAATGATTTCAAATCAAAAATGTAAGGATGCAAATGTCATCAAAATATATCAGAGGTAATAAAATACCTGCATACATCAAAAAATAACTAAAGATAACAGTTATCTTTAGTTATTTCTGATGTATGCACATATTTTATTATATCTGATATTTTTTGACTGATTTTTTTGACTGTAATGATCTTATTTTCCAACTGTACTTTAACTATCCCTGATATTCATTGAAATCAAAACGTGGGAAAGTTAATTTAATTAATATTTAATAAACACTGTTTACCACGACTGCATCTCCAATTATTTCTCATCATCCCTAAAATCAAACTAACAGTCAAGTAATACCAATAAATTATTTATTTATAAATTTAAATTCATTGTATCGTATATATTAGTCCCAAAAATGGATTATAAATCCCATAATCCAAATAGTGTTTTCCTTCGATATTTGAATGACATTCTAGCACGCATATTGATGCTAGAAGGAGTTTCATTCTTAAACGATTTTTGGTAACATTTTGTTATTTGAGATTGGTATACATAAATCACTGTCACTAACCTATTCTGCCAAAATTTCCCTTCATGGAAATTGTCAACTATTTTTATAAGAAAATAATGTATATGAAGCCGGAAGAGAAAAAATAGTATAGAACACTTGTTAGAGAAGGCTATGCAAGCGCCAAGCACTGTACTGTATTTCAGATAAGAATAGACTTAGGTAGGAGTAAGATAGGGCTTACGATTCTAGCTTTCTGATTGGTCTAAACGTAAACTAAGTTTACAATAGCAATACGTATTTAACAACTTTAAGTAACTGTTTATTTATTAAAGAATTAAAAATTATCTAATCGAGTTGTCAAGTATGTCATACACGAAACAAAACTAATTCATAAGTTTAATGTGTGTAAAACAGGCTGGTTCCGTCGCGCCACCAAGCCTGTTCTTATCTGAAATACAGTATAGTTTAGTTTGTTTGACCATTTGCCGATACGCGCTCGTGTCCGAATTTCATACTAGAATAGGTTACCTTCTGTAATTTATGTTTTAAAATACTGTTCTAATTATGATTAGTATTATACATCTATCACGTATAATAATATAAATAATGATATATAATATACCTGTAGTAATTATTTATGTTTCATGTATATTGTCGTAATTTTAATACCCCATGAAATAATTATACCAAGTATCCAGTTACATTTTCCTAAATTAAATAATCCTCGCGGTATCCGTTATGCAAATAATTTAGCTTCGCCGCAAGCCAGGCTCTGTGTTTATCTAATAGTACGTTAATCCAAACAGCTAAACAGTTCGTTTCTAGTTTCATTTACAAAGCATAGCCCACGAAATGGAATATACCCATTGATAGTGTATTTAACGATCCAGCAGCCTGGGTATAATCATCTGTTTGGATTTCTGCGGTGAAATAAACTTTATTAATTACAGCAATTTCATTACGCAAATGACTCTATTATTTGGGAAAAATAGAGGAGCTAATGGTGATAAATTATAGAGATACAGATATCTAATGTTACATTACTTTTAGCTGATGTCGATATTCATATAGTTAATATGATAATCATATTGGAATTATTGAGAATTAGACACACGGTTCATATTATTTAGAATTTTATTTTAAATATGCTCAAATTATTTCCGTAAATAAACAATAATACATTTTACCATTATTTCCTTACATTTCTTAAAAGCTCTCAACCAATCTTCTTTTGGCAATAATACTTGAGTGACAATAGACAATAACGCAATCAAATGAAATACGATTTTATAAAATCATTGATGTCTGCTCATCCTCGTTTTATTCTGTTTCTGTTACTATTTGCGCAATAAATAATAACATCTTGCAAAATTTCAAGGGACAGATAATATTTGAAAAAAAAACTGTTTTTACCTCTCGCTAAGAGAGGTATTGTATAGGGCGCGAGCAGACACGTGACTCGAGGGACCTTGACGTGCTTAGAATCAGCTGATTTGTGTGCGCATGTCATTTTGACAAGATAATTGTCAATTTCACAAGACCAATGTTTTGACTTATTTTAATTTTGAATTGCTAAAATGTTAATATTTTACAATTTTTATGCAGTAAAACACATGTAATTAAAAATAATAACATTTTAGTAGTTAAAAATCAAAATAAGTCAAAACATTGGTCTTGTCAACATGACATTGTTCTTGACAAAATGACATGCGCACACAAATCAGCTGATTCTAAGCACGTCAAGGTCCCTCGAGTCACGTGTCTGCTCGCGCCCTATTCATGCTAAAAATCGCATATCCAGATTTTAATGAATAAGCACGTTTTAAGGTCCCTAGTATCCGATTATAACATTTTTACGATGATGTCCGTATGTGTGTGTGTGTGTGTGTGTGTGTGTGTGTGTGTGTGTGTGTGTGTGTGTGTGTGTGTGTGTGTGTGTGTGTGTGTGTGTGTGTGTGTGTGTGGGGATGTGTGTGTGTGTGTGGGGATGTGTGTGTGTGTGTGTGTGTGTTGGATTCACTATATCTCAAATACTATGAGACTTGACATTTTTAACTACAGATTCCTCAATCTAACAATAATAGGAAGAGTCCAGTCAGTTTTGGTAACAATTGGACAACCGGAAGTAGTAGTTACAAGAAAAAAATCGTCTAAATATTATTTATCGAAAATTTATGTAAATACTTATATTAAAGAACGTTAAATTCTTTATTCGATAAATATAAATTCATTATTATATCTTCTATAGATTTAGAGATAAAGAAAGGCATATAAAATAATTTGATGTAAAAAATCTCAGATCAAACTACTACAAGGCAAGAAATTCAAATGTTTGTAATTGACACATAAATGTATGTCTCTGTCAAAAATATTTGTATAATATTATGAAGATTATGAAAATAAAAAAAGTCAACAACGCAAAAGAATATACGTAAAAAAGAATATAAAAGGAATTTGCGAAAAAATGACGAATATAAAGAAAAAGAAAAGGAAAGTAGAAAAAGAAAATTTCAGGATATTGAATATAAAGAAAATGTAAGTATTGTACATAATTTATTTTAAAATATCCCATAGATATTGCAAATATATGTGAGAATTATTTTGTAGTGAGACATGAATATCTATATGTATTTGTATTTAAAAATATTTTTCGTTTTATGCGTACAACCAGGTAAAATATCTGGCGAGAGGTTATGTGTTGGCCACATCAGATTTTTCACATATAATATCCTAGTGCTAAAATTTCAGATTGTTACGAAAGCCGTTTGCCTAGCAATTTATTGAGTGGCATTGACAAAAAAATCACGAGTTGTCAAACGAGTGATTTTTGATCAATGTTACGAGATAAATTAGCAACAGGTTCGAGTAAAGCAATCGGAAATTTGTTCCAGGATAAAATTTAACCACGAATGGTATTCGGATGACTATTTCCAAAATAAAAATCAGATACTCAGATATATTTTTTTTTCTTGACAAAAACCTTCTGATTTTTATTGTTTTTAATAAAAACTGATAACACTGAAAATATACACACTTTGACAGGATGTAAACAATATGTTTTTAAAACGTCAAAAAATTCTCGCTTATCAAAACTCACTTACTTGTAAAAATACGACATTTTATTGGCTTAAAGGATGCGAAAAAAATTTTGTAACGGTGTTTTGTCAAAATGAAATTTAGTAACTAGGTAGAATCCTGGATTTGGATTGGCTTATAAATTTATGAGTGAAATAATCAGATTAATATCACAAGACCTCCTGATTTTATCGATGTCACTTTGCTTGAGTGATTTTGCTTAAAAGCAAAAAGAAAGAGTGCTTAAAAATAAAAATTTATCTGAGAAAATGAGAATGGTCGTGGGGTATTTGGTAAGATAAATTCCAAAGACAACGCAAAATGAAACAATTTAAATATTATTTTATTTTTAAACTTGAAATATTAATTAACTGTCACACTGACAGTTATAAACAATAAGAACTGTTTATATACTTGGTAGGGAAATTTATCGAGGTAACGGAGTTTTATCAGTATAATACTGTTCCCACTGGTTGAATTTTCAAGTGTTTTGCATCATGATTGGTTAAAAAGTGGTCGTTGGAATTTATCATGTTAAATGCCGATACCACGAAATCCTCTACATTAAAAAAATGTATTTAAAAATTTTAAATTATAAAATAATATATACATACATCTCTATGAATCTCGAAATTCTTATAATCTATAATAATTATTGTCTGAGAGATAAAAAAAATAATATTTATTTAAAAGCTTGCAATTTATAAATGATTCCAACAATAAAAATACAAGTAGGGGAGACCGGTGTCAATTGTTATAAAATTTAAATTTAATTTTTCACGAGTTAACGTTACATTTCGAAATTATGAAATTACTTATATGAGAATCTACTCGCCTTAGTGAATAATATTTTGAATTTTAAACTTTTGAAAATGTGACAAATATAAAAGTATAAGGATTTTTAGTCAGGCATTACAAATGTTACAATTGACACCTAACTGGTGTCAATAGTAACAGGGCCAGTGTCAATTGTAACAAACTTTAACAGTGATAAGATAAAATAACAGATAAAAGAAGAAATTATTGAAAAAATAAACCTTTATTTATTACCTCAGAAAATACAAAATTCAGATGACAACAAAAAGCAAACAAAATATATATTCTGTTGGTGATATGGACCATTTTGACCAATGCCTTTAGTCGCTAACGAAATTACAGTTTAGGTAAACATAAAATAGGTCTTTCTTCGTACAATTTAACTTGTCCGGTGTCCAGATTTTACATTTTCGCCACTGCAATCAATCTCCTGTCCTCAAAAAATATGGGCCAATACATATCAGAGAGTTTCCTCATCGGACCCATCTGAAGAGTAATCTGCGACTGATACTTTCGGATCCGTTTTTGCTCTTCTTCTTTTATGTTTTCGATAGCATTGGTTTTTCGTGTAATTTTTATCATGATGAATACTATATTTAATTATTAAACACGTTACAATCGGCATGTGTTACAACTGACACCGCTTCACTTATAAAGATATTTGATTTTTGTATTTATTAGGTAATAAATCGAAATGTTTTTTAATGAAAAATAAAAGCAGATATAACTGACAAACTGACCCTTAACTTGAAATATTTCCGAGCAGAGCACTTATAGTTACTACGTTTACATGCAGTTTTGAGAATAGTTTTAGTTTTCAGTCAAAATTACGCGAAACTGTTTACATGCAATTTTCAAAACAGGTTTACAGATTGATTTGTAAACAGTTTCGGCACATGCGCATTTGACCGATGTAAGTAACAAATCCTCTTTACTCCAAATCCTTCGTTTTGCTATTATTCCAATTATTTTTACTACTTTGTAGCACTACGCACTAAAACTACACAGCTGTCAGTTTATTTGTAGGTTAGTATTAGTAACACCAAGTAACACAAGGCGACAGAAACGTTATGCTATATACGCATGCGCAATCTCGAAACTGAATTTTAAATGTTTACATGAGTAGTTTTGAAACTAGTTTCCAAGTCAAACCCGTGAATTTTAGTTTTGGTTTGTGATAACTCAAAACCGTTTTGACACTGTATACATGGCGTTTTCAGAACTAAAAACGTTTTGAAAACTTTTCGAAAACTGCATGTAAACTCAGTAAGTGTTTTAGAAACAGTGTGTGTCACTACCTGTATTTACTTTTTTGTCGATTTATAGACATTCGTCAGAAACAGACGCCCTATTTGCGCGTATGTACTTACGCACTAAATACCAAATAGCTATGACTTTTTCTGCTTCACTCTGCAAGCGCGTTTTAATCTACTTCGAAAAGATGTCCCTGTTACCTACCCTTGTTACATTTGACACCTGTTACAATTGACACCGGTCTCTCCTAGTAGGTATATTCGTAAAATTTAGCGAGACCTAATGTTCTCATCATATTAGCCTTTAATAATAATTATAAAAATACATAACTCATTGAGTTTAATAGTACTTAACCTTATCTATCAACTCTGCTGAGATTTTTTTCTAAACAATAATTATCACACCTAATTAGGTTTAAAAAAAATACTTATTTGAATACGGAAGAGATTTATTCGGAAAATAACATTACACATTATAAACTGCATATTCTAATTGTATGTAATTATGTTACACTGTACGAGGATCACGCTAGAATTTAAAACACATGGTTCATATTTTTTATGACCTTAGACTCCATCTATTACTAATTTATAAAAAAGAAATAATTATAATAGTATATTATGATATGTGTATAAGCCGGCCATTAAAGCACGCGTGACAAGTTTAAAAGCGCGACGCGAAGCGGAGCGCTTTTAAAGGCACGAGTGCTTTAATGGCTCTTATACACATGTATCATACGCTATTTTTTATTATACCTGCACAATATGTTGGAAAAAAGAATCTAAAATTTTGATTTTGACGTTTTATAATTGTTTATGATATATGACATAACATCGTTTACACGGAGATTGTTTAGCATTTGTTGTTTACGTTACTATGCGGATTTGCCACTTCGCAATTTGTTGTTTATTTATTATAAACAAGATTATAAACATCAAAACTATCAAGATCCTTCTTAATTTAGACGGAAAACAAGGATAAAATGGAGAAGCATTCATCTAGTATACAAGAATTGGCTGAACAAGCTGAATTAAATACCATAAATAAAAAACTTACAAACATATTTCTATGCTGTCTATAACTCCATATGTAAAATGATGTACTGTTAGCGAAATACCAAAGAACTTTCTGCTAGTGGCTTCCTATTCTTCATCGTATACTTTCCCCATTAATAAATCCCAAAATTGTTCATTTGGGCGATGGAATATTTCTTGTATTGTCTTGTTCTCATTCTCATATGTCCCGTAGCCATTGTTGAGTGATTCTGGCAAAGAGGCACGATGCTAAATCAGGCCAAAATAGAACGTGGTTATTCCTATGTTACCAATAAATGAATAATTATTCCAATTTATGAAGACAATTTCCTTTGTAGGTGTTATACATGATTAATTATATTCTAACCTACCAACAGTGGCTTCACGCCTGGTGAATTTTGTTCAAAAATACTGCGCATGTGCCAAGCATATGATGTGAAATGTGTTACATTTTAATAGTGTACAAATGGTGGAATAGAAAATATATTATTTAAAATTCATCACACATTTATATGAATAATTGAAGTAAATCAGTAGGTACTGCTTATTTTCATTGACAATTATAAATAAACAAATTGTTAACGTTTGTTGTTGCTTAGCGACTTTAAAGCACGGCGTGTTTTAATCTTGAGATTAAGCACGCTTTTTAGTACGATGATCAGTGATTATGATGCAGGTATAATAAAAAATATTTTGTGCCACGTTGTTGACTGAATGTTGCAGTTTTGTACGTAATTTATTTAATAATGCATCTTAGATTACAGCACAAAATAATGGCAGGAAGTGATGTACATACTGCATAAGATTTTAAACCTTTCCTTCCTTCCTTATCAACGTCAGAAATCTCTTTAATCTAGTTGGTGAATAGTCCGCTTACAACTCATGTGAATAGAGCAATCTTAGCAACAAATAAATTCGTCCCCGTCGGACGGTAATATTGATTGGATTTAATTCACTTGTTGCGTGGAAATTTCTTCACAATTCAATTCCTTTTTTCATGTCCTTTATTTCTGTTACAATGCACTGTACTTAGCCGTGCGTGCACGACAAAGCGATAGCAGCCTATTTCGCGATCAAATTAGGTTAATATAGGCAGGGAAATATTATCGTTTGGGGGATATTGTACTCGGAAAATTGCGATTAGAGCATGCAAATCATAATACTGTGGCGGAAAAGAAAAAATGTTGAAAAGGAAATACACTAATAATCTGATAAGTAATATACTTCCTAATCTTTTATTAATTTCTTTACGCAAAATGCTATATTTCTATATTTTATCAAAAATCTGTCAAAATCAAATGGCACGCAAATTACAAAGTACCAGTGTGATTTAGAATATGATCTACTTTGTTATGAAACAAAGGACGAGCGGGATTATAATTTTTGTTACCAAATTACTGATATTTGTTTGCTAATTTACCACGTTTGGTTCAAAATGAGAGTTTTGCAATTTCTAAAAAGATTTGCGTATCTACAAGAAAATGATTGAAATGAAACAGTAATATTTATTTATTTAGCCTAACAGTTTACACCAATAACAGGACAATATAAAAATACAAATCTAGTCAATAAACCTTAATTTTAAACAATACATGTAATCGAAAAATCAGAGAAAATACACAAAAATATCATAATAGTAGAGTTCTACATTTACCTACATAAAAAAATATTTCATGATCGATTATCGATTAGTAATTTCATAAGGTGTGCAGGTGGCAAAATCAATCTAAATATAAAATGATTATTTATTTAATCATATTCAGGGTAAATATTGCTAACATGTTATTACAATTCAATATTGGATATTTGAATACATATACCATACGTATAAATAAATATTTTTATTAAATAAAATTAATGTTTTACGTATAATGCATAAATAATTATTGACATTTTACATATATTAAATATAATTAAAACGAAAATATTAAACACAAAACCATTATTATTATTTGCAATTTCCAGTAGTCGTATGATGTTTTATAATATGCTTGTAGTATTGTTTAAATATAACATAATATTCATATGTAACTTTTATATCGGCTGTTTTACAATAAAATCAAATGGCATAGTCGCCAAAACAATATTAGAATGACTGGCAAACATCCAATTTCTATAAAACACAAAACAATTGCTCAATATTAAACACGAAATTTGAGTTTAAACGCAATTGTTTAAACAAAAACATTTCGTGCTTGACAGTTGTTATAAATTCCGATCATTTATATAATAATTATGAAACTTCACTTTCCAAATGTGATAATAGCGATATATTATAATAATTTGAGGTTAAAATATTAATTTTGCGTAAATTGTTTTGCTAAGATAATATTTCATTGTCA